>JAYESA010000014.1:123587010-124048577 GCA_036927795.1 Iris macrosiphon | reverse complement strand
AAATAAAACTAGAGCATAGTATTGAAATAGAGAAATGCTAGCATAGATCTCTCCCGATAAGCCACATCGTGGTCCAAGTGTCAACTATAGCATTAACCCGAAGTCTAAGAACATGGGGCACAACATCTCCTAAAAATGTGGTTATCCAGTCAGAATTGGAGCAAGTACATAACTGATAAACTATTCATAACATGATAGAAACCATAAATAGAAAATAGAATATACGATACATTATAAACATGTAAAACTAGAATCATGGTATGACAAGTAGAAAGAAATATGTAAACACGACAATCATGGCATGACAACTAGAAAGAAATAGGTAAACACGATAATCATGACATGTGACAACAAGAATATGGTAAAACAAGTAAATATGCATCTAACTAAGTGTTTTGAAATACCAAGTTCGACATGTGAACGACTAAGACATAAATTTGGTACCCCGTACGTGTGTTGTGCGGCTGTTATTATTCACGTAAGACCATGAGATAGATTTGGGTAGTTCACACGTCTACTAAGGTACTTCTCTTCCCGACTAACACTCATGGATTCAAGTCATGACACGATAAATCATGAAACACGATGATCACGAAACATGATAATTACGAAACACGATAATCATGAAATACATTAGTCATAAAATACGATAATCATGATAATCACAAAAATTACGTAAATCACAAAAATCGATAATTATGAATATAAATTCATACTACTCATGTGAATAACGTGCCAAGATCAAGTAATGCATATCTAGATCATGTAATAAAAAAACCATCAGAAAATGAAAGTAATCAGAGTAAGTACTTTCCTGCGGTCATGAGCTGGTGGTGTCACGTCCTAGTCCCAAAATATATAGGACTAGGAATACGTAAGCATGTCAGCCGTATGTATATGACAACTCCAATATATGGAAACCATAATGCATAAGTACGCTGTATTATGAATAACAATTCACAAACGGTACATATATATTGTCAACACAAGTCACATGTAGCTATATCTCATCCACAGACACAAGTAGAGAAGTGCCAAAATAAATACTAGAAGTCTTAAGTATGAAACAATACAAGAAATAATAGTCTGATGGAGACAAATCTACTACCAAACGACTATAGAAGCTAAAATGATAGAGGAGAGAGAAACTCTAATATAAGATAAACTATCAAATAAAGAAATAACAGCAAAAAGATCTAACAACAAAAAGATCCATCAGCTATGAAGTAGTCATGGGTACTCAAATGGTAAGACCTCCTCGACATAAAATGATGTGTTAGGTCCCGGTCCGTACTCCTACGGATAATCCTGATCGTCTATACCTAGAAAGGGACCAGGTCCTCAGAGGGACGTAATAAGATACATAAAATTATCCCACAATATACTGAAAATAAATATCCAAAAGGTCTCCTAACAATTCTATATAAAATACACTTTTGAGGACAATATCCTAATGAGAAGCTCTCGACACATACAGGTGCTCGACATATGTCACGCCCCAGTCCCAAAATACGTAGGACCAGGAATACGTGAGCATACCAGTCGTATATATATGGCAACTCCAATATGTGGATACCATAATTCACACGTACGCTGTAATATGAATAGTAACTCACATATGGTATATATATTGTCACAAGTCACAGGGCATAACTAGATCCCATCCACAGAATCAAATAAATAATCAACTATATAACTGAATCAAGTATAAAATGCGTGATAAGAACAAGTAGTTGGGTGGAGACAAATCCACTATCAAACTAGAATATAAGAGAAACAAAATGAGTACATCTAATGAACAATGAGTCTCGAAGAGAAGACCTCCTCGAAAGAGAGAGAAATAGCAAGTCTTGATCCGTGCTCCTGCGAATAGTCAAGATCGTTTACACCTGGAAAGGGACCAGGTCCTCAGAGGGACGTAACAAGATACAAAAATACATGCCATAAAGTAAATATTGTGTAAACTCGAGGGTGATCTAACCGGCTAAGTGAAATGCAATTGAAGACAACCTTGGTATGTATGGGTAGGCGAAAGGTATAAAGCATAGCGTCGAGCCAGAGGCTAAGTACCTGGCATTAGCTGTAAACTGGATGCCAGGAATATATGCTGACTACATCACCGATCATGATAGAGTAGAGCTAGTAACCTCTGCCGGATGTATCAACAAGCATATACGCTCATAACCGGGTAACACTGAGCCCATAACCGGGTAACACATGGCCCATAACCGGGTAACACTGAGGCTCACGGCCTCGTAGTTTACTCTGAAACTACGATAGCTAAATGTCTGTCCCATACGCCTACTAATTATCTTTCCTGCCCAATGTTAATGTACAAGTCGAGAATACGACGTAGACATCTCGTACTATAATGCAAGTCACTAAAAAAATATATAACTAAGCTAAATACCGTCACACGTGCTGCTCACACCGATGGCCAGTCAAGCATGAAGCATGCGTCACTACATGAACTCACTCTGTGACGTGCAATTATATGTGTCAAGGCCTGGGGAGTCATACTGATAACTCCACAACTTCAGGTGCGTCCAATAGACACTAGGTCAGGCACAAGTCCTAACGTCAATGCCTTCATTGACTGCACCCGAGTCTTTCTCGGACGTGTACAGTTAAATATTAAAATAATATAACATTCAACTAAATACTAACAGAATTTAAATAGTACAACAAGACAAGGTATACTTGCCTGACAAGAAAGCTGCGAAGTATAAGCGTCCAGACGTCGAGCACAAGGGATCAGAAACTATGGCATCAGAATGAACATCTCCGGATGCTAAAATAAATATCACCAACGTTCCCAAAATAAGCGAGATAGCTAGAAAACGCTATCCTTTCGTCCAATTTGGATACAGGGGCAAAACGATAATTTTGGATCAAAGCGGGGTCCACATGTGGCCCACTTTGCATTGAAATATGTGCCAAAGGTAAAGGTCTCTAAATAGGACAAATTATAGGTCAAACAAATTCTAAACGTCGATACGAACTCAGCGGTATATCCAATTTTGGATTCAGGTGAGCCGATCACAAATTTGCCCTTCAAGTCAAACCGTGGGGCCCGCGAATAGGCGGCTTAGTCAACTTTCTCAGAATCGCGTGAAACTTGGGTCACAGGACCAACATGATACCACGAATACAATGGCACAAGTTTTTTCATATTTCGACGAGCGTACACAAAATGGGATGGTATTTTGTAAATGTCACGATATGGGGACTTTTTGCGGATACGGGTTGATTTCGACGCACACACACGTCCGAATCAATTTTCGCAAAAGCCCACCCGTCAGGATATACCATACGCGCCTTTGGTGCAATTGGTATGTGACGAGACGGTCCCGTTTGGTGGGGCGCACTCCGTATCACAAAATTTTAATATTTTAAAAATAAGTTTTTCTGAGATTTCTACCTAATTTATCTCTAGTTCTAACACAAAATAAAATAAACTAATTAACAGGAAATAATCTTTATTATATAGGATCTAACACAAAATTTATCTCTAGTTCATAACAGTTTAAAAATATGGTTTTTCCTTAACTTGGCTTCGATTTCTACCTGGTTGTTAACGCTGCTCAAATGAAACTAATTAATAGAGTTTAGAGAGGGATATGTTGTGATCATACTGACGAAGACGGATCAGAAATTGGTCGAAAGATGAGACAAAAAATGGTGCATGAAGAGGCAGTCGTCACTGCCTGTTCCTGTTGCGGTTGTCCGTGCGGTTTGCTGTCGCGGATGGGCCGGTGACTCTCCGGCTGCGACGCGGGGGTGTAGGGGTCCGAGGTCGGCACTGGGGTGTAGGCGGAGGTTAGGGGATTAGGTTTAGGGTTAGGGTTTATATGATATATATACATAGAGAGGGAGCCGCGAGAATGATGGGTCGCGGGGTTGAGCGGAACTTGGGCCGCGGGGTACTGTGCTCGCGGGGTTAGCTGCTGCGGGTGTGGGGGTTAGCTTAGGTTGCAGGCTTTAGGGGTTGGGGTGATTAGGCTTAGGTTTAAGTTTATTAGTTAAGGGTTTTAGAATTAGTTAAGGGTTTAAGGGTTTGATTAGGGATTTAAGAATTTCTTTTCCTTTTCTTTTTCTTTTACTTTCTTACTAATACTATATATTTATATATATGTATATAAGGTATAAAAATCCAGGAAAAATAATTTATACCCAAAAATAAATTCTAAAAATCTATCACTCTTCTACAAGGATTCCTAAAATAAAATAAAATAAAAATAATAGTTTTTGTGCAATAATTCTAAATGAGTATTTATCTAGGTAATTAAATTAATAAATTTTATTTTCTAATTAACTAAGAAATAATATAAATAAATTCAATGATTAAATAAATATAATATTTAAATTCTAGGAGATTTTACATTCTACCCAACTTACAAAAAATTTGTCCTCAAAATTAACACTAACCCATACTCGTAATAAATCACTATAGCTATTAACACTCCGTTGCTAGCTAGCAGCGCTTCTTAAAAGGTTATAGTCATCCACCCTAACACTTTTCTCTCTTATTGTCTATATACTATTATTTTATCCTCTAACTCATCTACACTACCCAACTTACAAAAATTCTACTAGTAGCCAAAGTCCTTTGAGGCTATTGTCTATGTTGTAAGACGAGTTTATTGGGTCGAGAATTTTGGGATACTTGTCTGGAATCTCATAACCATAATTTTTTCCATAATCGTCAATTATCGTAGTCTAATACTGCCATGCCATCTGGCCAGTATGGCTGCAAGTAATTTGACTACTCTACCATAATCGTCTAGCTACAGCTGTTGCTACCTTATCAGCGATTTGTCATAGTCATCAGTTCGTAACAAGTGCCTTCAACTCTTTCTTAAGCTTAGTCTAAGTTTTAGGTCAACAATTAAGGTCTTGACTAACTTTATAAAACTATTAGAAGTATAAACTATTTTAATAATCTGACTAATTCCTGTTAGACTAAAGGATGCTACTCATGGTTTAAAATAATAAGATAATACAGATATTGCTATAGTGCATATACATAAGGGTTATCATTAACTCATCTTTTTAGTTATTAATTATTACTATCCCATTTATGTATTTAACTAACAAAATAAGGGTGAGGTTGAAGTAACAAATTTATGTTGGCACGAAAAGATGCAACTATGATAGGAAGAATTAAGCACGGGATAAGGAATGTATATGGAAGAGAAAATGAGCCACCCAATGGGACGATATGGTGATAGAAAATAGAATACTACTACTGCTACTCGTGTCATCCATTAGCATCGTGGGTATGCCATCTAGTTAGAATATCAACATATCCTCATAACTGCTAAACCACCATATATATAATTCTACATCTATTTATACACCTAAGATCTCGTGTCATAATGGGGTCATGAGTATGCAATGACAATTATAACTAAAAGGTCATACCTGTATCTATGACTTCCTGTGCCTGTGCTCCCATATTCGTCATAATGAGTGCTTGGCCTTGTCCTTGGTCGTTTAGCTGGGGTCTAGCCTTCTCCATTTGGGCAGACTGTAGAAGCAGTGGGGGGTCCCTTTGGTATCCTATATTTGAGGTGTATGCGGTGTCCCTGATTCTAATGCCATTGACCTCTGGGTCTGCTGAGAACATTCTCGAGTTTGATGGTGATTTGAGCCACATAACATGCACTGCCCCAATCGACAATGACAGTCTCGTTGAATATGACCAATCTTACCACAAAAGTGACAAGTACGGAGCTCCTTGGTTTGATATAGTGCGACACTATATGGTTGTTGGTGTGCCAAAGGGTGTCTGATGGGCCCTCCTTGTTGGTCCTTGGTGAATTCTCTATTGATTTCTGTTTCCCTGACTGATGGCCTTCTAGATTCTGGCCTCTGTCAATAACTCGGCATAAGAGATCAGGGACTGTGAGCTAGTATAGTACTGGAGCTCCTGAGTCAGCCTACGGTGAAATCTCTTAGCCTTATCCAAGTCATTAGGTATTAGGACAATGCCATACTTACTGAGGCAGCTAAACTCTGCATCATACTCGTCGACTGTCTTGTTCCCCTGCTCCAGATGGAGGAACTGGTCGTACAATGCATCCCTTACGGTGGCCGGGAAGTACTTCCTCTCAAAGCACTCCAAGAACTGATCCCAAGTCTGACGTGTACCCAATTGGCGCTCCATTGATTCCCACCAGTGATGAGCGTTACCCTCTAGCTGGGTCCTTATGCCTATCATCCATAGATCTGTAGGCAGCTGTGATGCTTCTAACAAATTCTTGGTGTTAGCAATCCAGTTTGTGGTCTCCTCTGGACTCTTAATACCTTTATACGGCTTGGGGCCCATCTGAACAAAGTTCTTGACTGAACCAACTCGAGCTTACGATACTGAAACTAGTGCCTGGGCTGGTGCAGGGGCTAGTGTAGCTATTCTCTCAAGTGCTGCCAGAAATTCTAGCCTCTGCTCCACCGCTTGCTGCCTCTGCTCTGCAGCCTGTGCGGCTGCCTGCTGACTCTGTTCCTGCATTATCATCTGGAAGAATTGGAACAGCTGTGTCTGGATATCCTACGGTACTGGTGGAGCTGGAAAAGTCCCATTAGGCACCGTGGAAGGAGCTGGTAGAACTGGATTGTTAGTCAGTCCATCCGGTCCTGGAAGAAGAGGAGTCGTTGAGGCCTCTCCTGGTTATTGGCCGTTGACCCTTAGAGACGTGTTGTCCCCGGTGGCGGCACGTCTGCTACGCAAATTCATCTCTCTGCAAGAGATGGATGGAGGATTAGGAAGAGTACATGAATCAAGCAGAATGCAAGTACTTAAGTAGGACATGTTGGAAGGAATGTGAGTTATAGTCAAGTATGGATGAGACCTAAAACTCTAATCCTAAGTGCAGGCCCGCTCGATACAGTTACGTAACCAAAATAGCTAACTCAACCTGCATGGGCCACCACAAAAATATGTCACGCCCCAGTCCCAAAATACGTAGGACCTGGAATATATGAGCATGCCAGCCGTATGTATATGGCAACTCCAATATGTGGATACCATAATTCATACGTACGCTGTAATATGAATATTAACTCACATGTGGTATATATATTATCATAAGTCATAGGGCATAACTAGATCTCATTCATAGAATCAAATAAACAATCAACTATATAACTGAATCAAGTATAAAATGCTTGATAAGAACAAGTAGTTGGGTGAAGACAAATCCACTACCAAACTAGAATATAAGAGAAACAAAATGAGTACATCTAATGAACAATGAGGCTCGAAGAGAAGACCTCCTCGAAAGAGAAAGAAATAGCAAATCATGATCCGTGCTCCTGCGAATAGTCAAGATCGTCTACACCTAGAAAGGGACTAGGTCCTCAGAGGGACGTAAAAAGATACAAAAATATATGCCATAAAGTAAATACTGTGTAAACTCGAGGGTGATCTAACCAGCTAAGTGAAATGCACTTGAAGACAACCTTGGTACGTATGGGTAGGTGAAAGGTATAAAGCGCAGTATCGAGCCAGAGGCTAAGTACCTGGCATTAACTGTAAACTGGATGCCAGGAGTATATGCTGACTATATCACCGATCATGATAGCGTGCAGCTAGTAACCTCTGCCGGATGTATCGACAAGCGTATACGCCCATAACCGGGTAACACTGAGCCCATAACCGGGTAACCCATAACTGGGTAACACTGAGGCTCACATCCACGTAGTTTACTCTGAAACTACGGTAGCCAAATGTCTGTCTCATATGCCTACTAATTGTCTTCCCTGCCCAATGCCAATGTACAAGTCGCGAATACGACGTGGATATCTCGTACTATAATGCAAGTCACTAAAGAAATATACAACTAAGCTTAATACCGTCACACGTGTTGCTTACATCGATGGCCAGTCAAGCATGAAGCACGCATCCCTACATAAACTTACTCGATGACATACAATGATATGTGTCAAGGCCTGGGGAGTCATACAGATAACTCCACAACTTCAGGTGGGTCTACTAGACACTAGGTCCGACACAAATCCTAACGTCAACGCCTTCGTTGACTGCACCCGAGACTTTCTCGGATGCGCACCGTTAAATATTAAAACAATATAACATGCAACTAAATACTAACTGAATTAAACAGTATAATAAGGCAAGGCATACTTGCTTGGCAAGAAAGCTGCAAAGTGTAAGCGTCTAGACGTCGATCAGAAGGGATCAGAAACTATGGCATCAGAACGAACGTCTCCGGATGCTGAAATAAACATCACCAACGTTCCCAAAATAAACGAGATAGCTAGAAAATACTACCATTTTGTCAAATTTGGACACAGGGGTAAAACGATAATTTCGGATCAAAGCAGGGTCCACATGTGGCCCACTTTGTACTGAAATACGTGCTAAAGGTAAAGGTCTCTAAATGGGACAAATTATAGGTCAAACAAATTCTAAACGTCGATACAAACTCAACGGTATGTCCAATTTTGGATTCCGATAAGCCGATCACAAATTCGCCCTTCAAGTCAAACCGTGGGGCCCGCGAATAGGCGGCTTAGTCAACTATCTCAGAATCGTGTGAAACTTGGTCACAGGACCAGCATGATACCATGAATCCAATGGCGCAAGTTTTGTCGCATTCTGACGAACGTACACAAAATGGAGTGATATTTTATAAAAGTCATGATACGGGGACTTTTTGCGGATACGGGTTGATTTCGACGCACACACGCGTCCGAATCAACTTTCGTAAAAGCTCACACGTCAGGATATACCATACGCGCCTTTTAGTGCAATTAGTATGCGACGAGGCGGTCCTATTTGGCGGAGCACACTCTGTATGACAAAATTCTAATGTTTTAAAAATAAGTTTTTTTGAGATTTCTACCTAATTTATCTCTGGTTCTAACATAAAATAAAATAAACTAATTATCTGGAAATGATCTTGGTTATATAGGCTTTACACAACAAAAAGTAGATTTTGATTTGGATGTCTATGTTGGAAGATATCGGCCTCGAAACATAGGTCGTTGGGGCAGTTCATAACAGTTTAAAAATATTGGTTTTTCTCAACTTGGCTTCGATTTCTACCTAGTTTTTAATGCTGCTCAAATGAAACTAATTAATGGAGTTTAGAGAGGGATAGGTTATGATCATACCGACGAAGACGGATCAGAAATCGGTCGAGAGATGAGATGGAAAACGGCACGTGGAGAGGCGATCGTCGTTGCCTGTTCCTACTGCAGTTGTCCGCGCGGTTTGTTGTCGCGGCCGGGCCGGCGACTCTCCGGCGGCGATGCGGGGGTGCAGGGGTCCGAGGTCGGCACTGGGGTGTAGGTGGAGGTTAGGGGATTAGGTTTAGGGTTAGGGTTTATATAATATATATACATAGAGAGGGAGCCGCGGGAGAGATGGGTCGCGGAGTTTAGCGGAACCTGGGCCGCGGGGTGCTGTGCTCGCGGGGTTAGCTGCTGCGGTATGGGGGTTAGCTTAGGTTGCGGGCTTTAGGGGTTGGGGTGATTAGGCTTAGGTTTAAGGTTATTAGTTAAGGGTTTTAGAATTAGTTAAGGGTTTAAGGGTTTGATTAGAGATTTAAGAATTTCTTTTCTTTTTCTTTTAATTTCTTATTAATACTATATATTTATATATATGTATATAAGGTATAAAATTCCAGGAAAAAAAATATTTTTACCCAAAAATAAATTCTAAAAATCTATCACTCTTCTACAAGGATTTCTAAAATAAAATAAAAATAATAGTTTTTGTGCAATAATTCTAAATGAGTATTTATCTAGGTATTTAAATCAATAAATTTTATTTTCTAATTAACTAAAAAATAATATAAATAAATTCAATGATTAAATAAATATAATATTTAAATTTTAGGGGGTTTTACAACATACGTAGTGCTCAACTAAGTCACTAGTGGCCAATCTAGAGGAAAAGTAAATAAATGCTCGACACATGTTGCGCTTTGCTGAGTCACACGTGGCCAACTAGAGAAAATATAAATAAACATGAGAGCCCATATGCTAACAGATGTCCTTCCCATCTATGCTCCTATACATGTCTGTCATTACCCGCACCCGCATGATCGGGCACGAGTACGTGGGTACGTCCAGCCTACGCCGCAGCATCGGCAGTAGAACATTTTCTAGGTCATCAATATCTAGCTATCAATCTTAGTAATGCAACTAGTTCTATCGTATACTCAATCACCATAATCTAAAGACATAATAAATAAAAAAGATAAACCAAAGGAAAGAAACTAGACATAATATGAAATAAAAAGTATTAGCCTAGATCTCTATAATTGTCACCTCAAGGTCCATAGTGTAATAGCAGTCATATCTATAACATCACTCTGAAATTTCAAAATGTAGAGCACAATAATTACTAAAAAATATGATCCAGTCAGAATTGGAGCAAAGTACATCTCTAACAGCAGTTCCAGTAAATGATAAAGACGATATAATAGTAAATAGAGAAAAATACAAAAAAAATAGAACAAGAGCAAGAAATATACAAGATATAGAATATTGTAAGTAACTACAAGAGAAATAAGTATCATATACAAGAATCAAGAATACAACTAGCTAAGTAAGTGAGTACTAGCTTCAACATGTGATCTGCTTGGGAACTTGCACAAGGATTAGGGCCAGGTTAATCATACGTGCGGTGTATGATCAATACTCACAAGGACATGCACAAGGAGGGGTATGATCACATATCTACACTAACACTCCCTGCCCCGACTGGTATAGTGGATTCAACCATGACACGCTACGACACAGGATTATATAAGAATAGAGCTAATCTTCTCATGAATCGACGTATATACATGTACAAGAATCAAAAGGCATACACAAGAGTCACAAGGCTTGCACAAGATATACCAAGATACACAAAAAATAATATCTCATGAAGGGATCCGAAAATACCAATATATGTAACCATATGTCAAGAAATCAAGAATATCTATACTATATACAAGAAACATAGAAGATATCATAAATGGAAAACTGTCAGAGAATGTACTCACTTGAGGTCCGGAGCAATAAATATTAACTAGTGTATGAACTAGAGTCGAAGTGACCTATATATGATGTATCAAGGTTAAATAGTGTTTTGAAGTCAACAATAAATTTAATTAACTCAAAACTAGGTTTCTAGGTCAAAACTAGGTCACAATAGCCAAACTATGTCAAATCTAGGTCAAGACAGTCAAAATAAGTCATTTTTTAGTTTCTAGTTTGATTTTACCTATTTACAAGGTTTATAAAGTTATAATAGGTCTTAAGAAGTCATTATTTGTTTTTTAGGTGCCAACTAGGTAAAACTAGTCAATACTAGTTAATACTAGGCCACTACTAGGTTTCTAGGCTATACTAATGTCACGCCCCAGTCCCAAAATATGTAGGACTAGGAATATGTAAGCATGCCATTCGTATGTTTATGGCAACTCCAATATATGGAAACCATACACATACGTACGCTATATTATGAACAATAATTCACAAGTGGTATATAATTATCACAAGTCACAGGGTATAACTAAATCTCATCCACAGAATCAAATAGAAATGAATAACCAATCAACTATATAACGAAATCAAGTATAAAATGCTTGATAAGAACAAGTAGTTGGGTGGAGACAAACCCACTACCAAACTAGAATATAAAAGAAATAAAATAAGTACATCAACTAATGATCAGAGAGGCTCGAAGAGAAGACCTCCTCAAAAGAGAATGGAGTAGCAAGTCCTGATCCGTGCTCCTGCAAGTAGTCATGATCGTCTACACCTGGAAAGGGACCAGGTCCTCATAGGGACATAACAAGATACATAGAAGCATACCAAAAAAATACTGAAAATAAACATCCAAAGGGTCGTCTAACTACCTATATGAATGCACTTTGAGGACAACTTTCCAACACGTGGGCTATCTAGCTAAAATAGGATTGGCATGATTCTCTCGGAGATTCAGGGGCCTAAAAAGCATGTCGTCTTTTGAACGCCAGAGGCCGCCTGATAATAATAATATATATAGTGGTCATCATGATCGCGCATCTCTGACGGAGCGTACGGGTTACACAAGAAAAGTGCAAAGGAGCCCAAACGCCTTACTCATTGTCCTCTCCACTCCATGCTCTAAGCATGTCATATCCATGACACGGTAAGACCTCTAATAACTGCCAAGTCTTCTAACATATCTCTATTAGCAGTTATTTCCTATCGCACGTCCCATACGTACTAATGATCAGTCAATACGTAAGTCCGCGATCTATATGAGACTCACAACTCATGTAAGAAATGTGTCACAGCCAAATGAAATATAAGAATGCCTCATGATCATGTGGTGGTCTCGTAAAACTAGGTCGACATGCATAATATATAATAAAGACAAAATATGATGTCACCGTCGTTGCACCCAAGTTATTCTTGGACGCGCAGTTTATATAGCAGTTAAAATATATGAACTAAATGATAGAAATAAAATACATGCATCATATGGAATGTAAATCACAGTACAATGGCAAGGTATACTTGTCTGGCAAGAAAGCTGCGTAGTGTAAGCATCCAGATGTCAAGCACAAGGGATCAAAAACTATGGCCTCCGAATGAGCGTCTCTGGATGCTGAAATAAACATCACCAACGTTCACAGAATAAGCGAGATAGTCAGAAAAGCCTACCCTTTTGTCCAATTTGGACACAGGGGCAAAACGGTAATTTCGGGTCAAAGTGGGTCCACATGTGGGCTATCTTGTACCAAAAGATGTGCCAGAGGTAAAGTTCTTTAAATAGGACAAATTATAGGTCAAATAAATTCTAAACGATGATACAAACTCAAGTATGTCCAATTTTGGATTTCGGTGAGCCGAACACAAATTTGCCCTTAAAGTCAACCGTAGGGCCCACAAATAGGCGGCTTGGTCAACTGTCTCAGAATTGCATGAAACTTGGGTCACATGACCAGCGTGATACCACGAATTCAATGGCACAAGTTTTGTCGCATTTTGACGAGTGTACACAATGTGGGGTGGTATTTTACAAAAGTCGCGATACGGGGACTTTTTACGGATACATGTTGATTCCGACTCGCACACACGTCCGAATCAACTTTCGTAAAAGCTCACACGTCAGGATATACCATACGCGTCTTTTGGTGCAATTTGTACGCAATGAGGTGGTCCCATTTGGCAGGGCGCACTCCATATCATAAATTTTCTGTTTTAAAAGATCAAGTTTTTGTCGTTTTGGAGGTTGAATAATTTAACACATAGAACGATTTAATAAAAACTAAAAGAGCAAAAAAATTCTCGATTATATTGTGAAGAGAATCCTTTAATTATATTTTGAAAATATTAAACAGGTTGATGGCAAATTGGGTGTGAACATGGGGGTTTGGGTTGAAGTTTCTGGACTATTTTTGGTCAATTTTTCAGCCATTTTTCGGTCTATTTTTTGACCAATCCGGGACACGAAAACTTGTCCCGCTTGAATGAAAATCTTAGAGGGTTAGGTTGTGAACGTACACGGACAAACCGCTCGAGAAAAGAATCAAAGATGAAGAAGATATCATACCGTGAAGGTGGAGGCTCGGGGTGGTGTTTCTGCATGCGTACGCGTGCACGGCGGAGGCGGACGGCGGCGGTCGGCCGGACTGCGGCGGCACGGGGCGACGGTGCCGGGACTAGGGTAGGGTTAGGGTTTATTGTAATATATATATATATATATATATATATATATATATATATATATATATATAGAGAGAGAGAGAGAGGGGGGGGGTTCTGTGGCGCGCGGGGGAGGGGGTTTTTTTTGCTGGGGAAGGGCTAAGGGTTAGTTTGTTAGGTTTTGTAGGTTTTAGATTTATATATTATATTTTCTTTTATTTTCTTTTTCTTTTTCTTTTCTTTTCTTTTCTTTTCTTTTCTTTTCTTTTCTTTTCTTTTCTATTTCTATTATTATTATTATTATTATTATTATTATTATTATTATTATTATTATTATTATTATTATTACTATTATTATTATTATTATCATTATTATTAGTATTATTATTATCATTATTATTATTACTTCTATTATTATTATTATTATTATTATTATTATTATTATTATTATTATTATTATTATTATCTTATTAATAACCATATATTTATTTTTATATATTCACATATATAAATGAGGTTATAAAAATCTAAAAAAATAATATTTGCTCACAAAATAAATTCTAGGAAATTACTTTATAAAACTTTAATAAAATACTACACCCAAAATATTTTATAGAATATTTTGTAATTAATAATTAAATATTTATCTAATTATAATAAATTAAATAATTATATTATCCAATTAACTTAGTAAATAATTAAATGAATATTCAATAAAATAGGATAACAGTAAATAATATGCACATCTTACAAAAAGGGAATGTACCAATTTGGCACGGAAAATTATGGAGTGCTAATTGTAGGAAGTTCGAATTAGAAAATAACCACAATTTAAATTATATATATAATATCTATATATTTAATAATTAATCTATGGTCGTTACACTAATATCATACTAACACCAAGAAATCGAATTTCTGTGCCACGAAAAGATTTCACAGGTAGTGTCTCCTGTGTAGGCTACTTTCTATATAGGACGATACAAGTTTTGGAGCCATCCTATATTATTAATGTCCAAACCATGGTGAATTATCCTAATGAAAGTATTGGATTTTAATTGATTTAAAAAATAATCTAAAACAAATACAAGAATTATAAAATACACACAAAATATCTATTTTTGGGTAAGGGGGTTTACAATCTACCCAATTTAAAAAAATTCATCCTCGAAATTAAAAATAAGTCATGATTTGCTAAATCCTTCATATTCGTATATAAGGCAAGTCAATCGCAATCTCTTCTAAAAATTTAAATAACAAAATCTATTCAAATTCATCGCAAGCACTTCAAAATTTAAAATAACCACTGTTTAAATCAAAATTCAACTTATTGTAATCTCTTCTCAATTTTTAAATTATCAACATCCATATTTAAGTCAAATCCATACAACATCTTCAAGATTTAAATAGCCCATATCAAATTTTATATCATAATTTTCAACTATCATAATCTTCTCTAGATTTTAAATAATAAACAATTCTAATCCAATCTTATTCCTATTTTTCAACTTATGAATTTTGTACTCTGCAAATTTTAAATTCAACTTCCATCCTCAACATTTCAATTAGGTGATCCAACAATCAAATTTCAACTCTTAATTCAAATCATCAAATTATAAAAAATTTTAATTTAATTCACCAATTGTTCAAGTCTAGAATTCTATATTTATCCTCAAAATTTAAATTGATGATTCAATCTTCAATATTCAAAATTTAAATCATGTGCTCAAAGTATAAATATTTGGTCCGCAATATAAAGATTTCAAAGTTCATTAAATCCTCATTATCTTAAATCATTCTTCTAAATAAATTTCTAAAATTTAAAATGACTTAAATCTCTCAATCTAATCTTACTTGATCACAATCAAAAAATATTTTACCTCAAGTTGACAATGCAACTTCTACCCAACTTAGAATTTATCCATCTATCACATAAGGCTTATACATTTAAAAAGAACTTCCTCAAATTATTTGATCGTGTTATTCAATCCTCAAAAGTTTTTAACACACAAAATATCTCACATGTGATGTGCCCTTAATTACGAAAGATAGTCACCAAGTAATGTGATTGGCCTATGGGGTATATTTATTATTCTCCGTGTATCAAACTTATACTAAGCACGAACGTTCATCTTTCCGAAATAGGAGAAGACGGAAAACAACAATAAAGAATTCAAGGAGGAGGTGATAAAATACAAGTATGGGGATCAAGGCGATTAAAGAATTCAAAAGAGAGTTGTCAAGGCAGTTGTGGATTAAAATCTTATTTTCATAAATTTCTATTCGCATGTTCATATCAGAACAGTTATGTACCTGATATGTTATACTCTGACATGTCTAGAAGGCAAGTATATTCGTCTACTAATCAACTATATATCTCAATCCACGTAAAGTAGTCATGTGAAGAGCGAACCAAGCGCACTAAGGTTAGCTAGACCATAATACACTGATTCTGATTTAGACAATGTATTAGTGTGGGCCCCCAATAATACATATGTCATGAATAAGCTCGATAAAGAATAAGCTAGTAAAACTAGGCTGTAACAGCAGCATAAGTCGAGGTAGTCCAGAAAATATAAGTACGCTGGATTATGATGAAAGAAGGTACAAAATAATTCAAGTTCATCAAGAAGATAAGACTCGTCTGATGTTGTGCCTCTATAATTGCCAAATAACTTATTGTCTAAGTCTCTAGTTGACCAAATGGGGGTATGGGCCTCTAAAGTTCTACAGTCTGGATAAACACTATCGTCTTATGCTAGCATATAGTTCATGTCATTCAATTACACTTTATTAATCGATCAAAAGGACTTTGTGATACTATATTGTGAGGCATACTACCCAACTTAAAAGAATAAACTAATACTATAACTGCCTTAAGGGGAATCTACAAAATAACCTTATCCTTGTAAATAAAGTAGACTCTTATTGGGGTATACGAGGAAAGATCTTGATACTTATTAGGGTATCATATTGTATTATAAAACTCCATAGGTAATGGTCATCTTAAGTCTTAATCATAGTGCTTATAGAACAAAGTGTTTAATATTAAGAATAGAGAAGTTACTGGCTCTCAAGTAAAAGAGGATATAACTTGTATGGAGATATGTGAAACATATTACTTATTTAAAACTAAAGGATAATCATAAAATTATAAACTAAACGAGGAACTCAAACTGTCAAGTTCTAACTACTAAGCACATAATTTTAAAATTCAAGATTACAACTATAATCCTAGCAAACTATATATCCTAACATAAAATAAAATTACTTGGCCTACAATCAGAAGGGTTAGGTGGCACGAATTGAAAGATGAAAAAAAATTTAGTCATCGTACAATTAGCGAGCGTTAAGGTTTCGGAGGAACAAGGCTCTTGATAATATTATGGTTTTCGAAGGGGGAGTGGTATGCTAGTCTCTATGTTCGAGGTATGATCAAGAGAAATGTTATATTCATCCCTCTTGGCTTCCTAAGGTACTGTTCTGCTAATATCAAGACAAGAATCTAAATTTATTGTTCTAATATTATCTCACTGTGGAAGTTAGGTTTAGTCCTAATATTCAACCTTGGATTTCTATTGGTTCCTCAATACTAGGGTCAAACAATATGGTCAAATTTCTAACTAACCCTAGTAGTGTCTATACTACTCTCAAGTCCTTCATAAATATATCAAGGGATAATGGTCAATTAATCTACAGGTAAGGGACACTAGGGTTCATTAGGTATTCTAAACTTAGTGATGTGTCAATATTCTAGTTGTATTCTTAGTAGAATGTTACCCGAATTATCATCCTAATAACAAGGATTCCTATATTCTAGCAGAAGGCTATACTCAAGAAACTATTAGGGAAGTACATAAATCAAGCAGGATGTAATTATTTAGATAGAACAGATTAGAAGGAAGGTGAGTTCAAGAATTTAGAACGAAATTAAGGAGTAAAGTCAAGTATGTGGATGAAACCTAAAACTTTAATCCTAGGTGCAGGCTTGCTCGGTACAGTAACGTAACCGAGACAATATACTCTCGACCTGCATGGGCCACCACTAAAAATATGTCACGCCCCAGTCCCAAAATACGTAGGACTAGGAATACGTAAGCATGTCAGCCGTATGTTTATGGCAACTCCAATATATGGAAACCATACACATACGTACGCTGTATTATGAACAATAATTCACAAGTGGTATATAATTATCACAAGTCACGGGGTATAACAAAATCTCATCCACAGAATTAAATAGAAATAAATAACCAATCAACTATATAACAGAATCAAGTATAAAATGATTGATAAGCACAAGTAGTTGGGTGGAGACAAATCCGCTACCAAACTAGAATATAAAAGAAATAAAATAAGTACATCAACTAATGATCAGAGAGGCTCAAAGAGAAGACCTCCTCAAAAGAGAATGGAGTAGCAAGTCCTGATCCGTGCTCCTGCAAGTAGTCATGGTCGTCTACACCTGGAAAGGGACCAGGTCCTCAGAGGGACATAACAAGATACATAGAAGTATGCCAATAAAATACTGAAAATAAATATCCAAAGGGTCGTCTAACCACCTATGTGAATGCACTTTGAGAACAACTTTCCAACACGTGGGCTATCTGGCTAAAATGGGATTGGCATGATTCTCTTGGAGATTCAGGGGCCTAAAAAGTATGTCATCTTTTGAACGCCAGAGGCCGCCTGATAATAATAATATATATAGTGGTCATTATGACCGCGCATCTCCGGCGGAGCGTACGAGTTACACAATAAAAGTGCAAAGGAGCCCAAACGCCTTACTCATTGTCCTTCCCACCCCATGCTCTAAGCATTTTATATCCATGACACGATAAAACCTCTAATAACTACCAAGTCTTCTAACATATCTCTATTAGCAGTTATTTCCTATCGCACGTCCCATACGTACTAATGATCAGTCAATATGTAAGTCTGTGATCTATATGAGACTCACAACTCGTGTAAGAAATGTGTCACAGCCAAATGAAATAAAAGAATGCCTCATGATCATGTGGTGGTCTCGTAAAACTAGGTCGACATGTATAATATATAATGAAGACAAAATACGACGTCACCGTCGTTGCACCCAAGTTATTCTTGGACGCGCAGTTTATATAGCAGTTAAAATATATGAACTAAATGATAAAAATAAAATACATGCATCATATGGAATATAAATCACAGTACAATGGCAAGGTATACTTGCCTGACAAGAAAGCTGCGTAGTGTAAGCATCAAGATGTCAAGCACAAGGGATCAGAAACTATGGCCTCTGAATGAACGTCTCTGGATGCTGAAATAAATATCACTAACGTTTCTAGAATAAGAGAGATAGTCAGAAAAGTTTACCCTTTCGTCCAATTTGGACACAGGGGCAAAATAGTAATTTTGGGTCAAAGCGGGTCTACGTATGGGCCACATTGCACTAAAAAATGTGCCGGAGATAAAGGCCTCTAAATGGGACAAATTATAGGTCAAACAAATTCTAAACGATGATACAAACTTAATGGTATATCCAATTTTGGATTCCGGTGAGCCGAACACAAATTCGTCCTTAAAGTCAACCGTGGGGCCCGCAAATAGGTGACTTGGTCAACTGTCTCAGAATTGCGTAAAACTTGGATCACAGGACCAGCGTGATTCCACGAATCCAATGGCGTAAGTTTTGTCACATTCTGACGAGTGTACACAAAGTGGGGTGATATTTTATAAAAGTCCCAATACGAGGACTTTTTACGGATACATATTGATTCTGACGCGCACACACGTTCGAATCAACTTCCTCGAAAGCCCATATGTCAGGATATACCATACGCGTATTTTGGTGTAATTGGTATGCGATGAGGCAGTCCCGTTTGGCGGGACGTACTCCATTTCACAAATTTTTAGTTTTAAAAGATCAAGTTTTTGGTCGTTTTGGAGGTTGAATAATTTAACACATAGAACGATTTAATAAAAACTAAAAGAACAAAAAAATTATCGGTTATATTGTGAAGAGAACCCTTCAATTAGATTTTGAAAATATTAAACAGGTTGATGGCAAATTGCGTGTGAACATGGGGGTTTGGGTTAAAGTTTCTGGACTGTTTTTGGTCAGTTTTTTGGCCATTTTTTGGTCAATGTTTTGACCAATCCGGGATATGAAAACTCATCCCGCTTGAATGAAAATCCTAGAGGGTTAGGTTGTGAATGTACACGGACAAACCGTTCGAGAAAAGAATCAAAGATGAAGAAGATATCATACCTCGAAGGTGGAGACTCGGGGCGGTATTTTTGCACACGTGCGTATGCACGGTGAAGGCGGACGGCGGCGGTCGGCCGGACTGCGGTGGCGCAGGGCGGCGGCGGGCGACGCGGGGGCGGGGGGTGACGGCGCCGGCGCTGGGGTAGGGTTAGGGTTTATTATATATATATATATATATATATATATATATATATATATATATATAATATATATATATATATATATAGGGGGGAGAGAGAGAGATGGGGAGGGGTTCTGTGGCACGCCGGGGAGGGGGTTTCTTTGTTGGGGAAGGGCTAAGGGTTAGTTAGTTAGGTTTTGTAGGTTTTAGATTTATATATTATATTTTCTTTTATTTCCTTTTTCTTTTCTTTTTTATTTCTATTATTATTATTATTATTATTATTATTATTATTATTATTATTATTATTATTATTATTATTATTATCTTATTAATAACCATATATTTATTTATTTATATTCACATATATAAATGAGGTTATAAAAATCTAAAAAAATAATATTTGCATACAAAATAAATTTTAGGAAATTACTTTGTAAAGCTTTAATAAAATACTACACCCAAAATATTTTATAAAATATTTTATAATTAATAATTAAATATTTATCTAATTATAATAAATCAAATAATTATATTATCCAATTAAATTAGTAAATAATTAAATGAATATTCAACAAAATAGGATAACAGTAAATAATATGCACATCTTACAAAAAGGGAATGTACCAATTTGGCACGGGAAATTATGGAGTGCTAATTGTAGAAAATTGGAATTAGAAAATAACCACAAATTAAATTATATATATAAAATATCTAAATATTTAATAATTAATCTATGGTCGTTACACTGATGTCATACTAACACTAAGGGATCAAATTTTTGTGCCACGAAATAATTTTACAGGTTGTGTCTCCTGTGTAGGCTACTTCCTAGGTAGGACGATACGATTTTGGAGCCATCATATATTATTAATGTCCAAACCATGGTGAAGTATCCTAATGAAAGTATTAGATTTTAATTGATTTAAAAAATAATCTAAAACAAATACAAGAATTATAAAATACACACAAAATACATATTTTTAGGTGAGGGGGTTTACAACTAATAAGTTACTAGTATATATTACCCTAAGATATACTTTTACCTATAATGTCTAGCAATATCTTGGCCTATAGCTATTTATTTTACCTTGTATCACGCATTTATCTAATACCTTAGTTCGTATCTTAAATACCTTAACTATTAGTCAATACCGTAGTTTTAGGGTCAATACCTTAGTAATACCTTATTACCTAGCTATTACCTTAGTATTACCTCATTAGTAGGTTTTAAAGTCATACGAGTTAGCTATGATATAATATCATATATACTATATAGATATACTAGTATATACAATAACTTAGTCTAACACTTAATGCCTAGCCAATACCTTAGTATTACCTCATTACCTAGCTATTACCTTAGTATTACCTTATTACCTTAACTAATACATTAACATATTATCCCGTATCCTAGTTTCTAGACTAATACCTTAGCTAATACCATTACCTTGACCAATACCCAATACCTTAACTCATACCTTGGTACCTAACCCATTACCCAAGTTAGACACTACCCTTACCATGGTATCTTAATCCAATACCTAATATCATAACCTTACCTTAGTATCCTAGTATTACCTCATACTAGTTCTAATATTTTGGTATACTGGTATTTTAAATACATTGATACATCCTAGGATACCACACTCTAGGTTACCTCATACATATCCCACTTGTTTGTACATGGTACCACATTAATTACCATATGATACTAACCCCCAAGATACTAACCCATAACCATAACCAACACTTACCTTACATCCAAGATACTTATCCTACTTTTGGTACTTGACATCTTAATATTATCCATTATCTAGTTCTAATATCCAATATCTTAGTCTCTTGACCAATACCTTATCCTCCTAGATACTTACCCAACTAATTTTAATACTAATACTTGATACCAAATATGATACCTTACTCAAGCCCCAATACTCACTTACCCTCACTCATGATACTTGAATGTCATAATACCAATATCCTCATGGTACCCAAGTGTCACACTAGTACCTTGCCCCAAACTCTAATATTTGGACACATAACTTACCTATAGTTGGTTCATTTGATAATCACTTGTATCAACACACACACACACACACACACACACACACACATATATATATATATATATATATATATATATATATATATATATATATATATATATATATATATATATATATATATATATATATGCTTGGCAATCTATGATACCTACACTCACTTGATATCCATACTATATAGTCTTATAGGATACACAAAATGCCTATGTCGTATAGTTAGTTCTCTACTTGTAACCAATAATTCACCTATTAGACCTATTCAATAAATTTTAGGGTTAAAATATGTTGAAGCCCTTTTATTAGCTTTTCAAAACTTCAAACGGATCACATTTTTGTTCCAAAATCTTCCAAAATCGCAAAAATATCGAAACACGTTCGTCATTCGGACACCTAACACTCAAATAATTTTATAGAAAGTTTTAGAATAAATTTGGACTATTAATTCATTTATTTGGAAATCTAACTTCGATACGGTTCTTTTAAAAAAAATAGAAGATTAATCGGAGTCCTAAGTTAGGAGTTATGACATTTCTAAGTTGTTATGGCTACTAAAAATGAGACTGAATACTATGATGAATTTGGGTTATTTTGGACAAAAGAACACATGTATACACCCAATTTACCAATTTTACCTATACGTATCATGTTGTATCATGATTCGGACTCTACGTATCCAATTTTGGACACAAGAACACCTTTACACCATTAAATAAATATCACTAGTCCTCATTAGGACATAATATACACACTCAATTGACACAATTAGGGTTTTCCCCAAATTGAGCCCCAAAATCATGATACAACTTAGATCTACCAAATTGAGGGATTCTAGTGCCTAGATCTACCATTGGAAAGTTAAATCTAACCATAAAAATGTTCCTACATGACCAAAGGATGTTCCTAACCACGAATTTGATAAAATTGAGAGAATTACCTAGTATTTTGGTAGCCTCTTTGGAGAATTTTGAATTTGGACATGAAAGATGAGTTAGACACGATCTTTTAGCAAGCTCCTCTCCTATGGATCTTATTGTGCTCTCCAATGCTCCAGGACTTCATGATAGTGAGAATGAGTGAAATTGAAAGTGGATTGAGTAAAATTGGTAGGGAATTGAGTTTGCTTGGGGAAGAAGAAGCTTTAGGAAAAATGAGGCTAATGAGTGAAATAAAATGAATGTATGAGCCCTAAATTGAACTTATCTCTTATAGTAAGATTTATTCATGCCAAAATATCAAATTTTCCCTCTCCATTTGTCATGAATGGAATCTAATTAACTAAATAAATGAATCTTTGCAACTAAGAGGAATATTCTCTTTATGACAACTAAACTTAATTAATTCTAATTACTAAAGTCATGACTAACAATAATTAGCACTAACTAACACTAGCAAATTCTAATTGGCTAGCCACTAAATAACACTAATATAATTCTAGACAATCACTAATATAAAATAATATAAAAAAATTAATAACATACAAAATTATCAAAATATCCCTATGGTGGAAAGTGGTAGTTACAATATTGTCTCCATAACACGATGATACCTCTAAATAACTACTAAGTCTTCTAGCATGCAAATCTATTAGTAGTTATCTCCTATCGCACATCCCATACGCATTGTCAACCGGACAATAAGCAAGTCCGTGATCTATATAAGACTCATAACTCGTGTAACAAAAGTGTCATGGCCGAAGGAGATATAAAAATACTTCACAATCATGGGGTGGTCTCTTAAATCTAGGTCAAAATACATAACAAATAAAATAAGAAATAAAAGATGACATCATCCGTCGTTGCACCCAAGTTTTCTTAGACGCACAGTTTAATAATATACATAAATAAGAAAATAAATGACAGAAATAAAATATGCAGATGTGAATGTAGATAAACAGTACTAGTGGCAAGGTATACTTGCCTGGCAGTCCTGAAGTTGCTCTCAAGTCTTAATCCAATGCCTAATCAAGAACACATATACAAACACAAAAATTAATAATTAACCATATATGGATTACCCTATTATTTGGTTCCAAAGTGTTATAAGTGCATTATCTAATCTATGCTTACTAGTATACAACTCCTTCTATTTCTACTTATCTATGCATGGAACATCTCTAACTAACATCCTTCCATTATATTATACTGAATTTAATATTTTAATATTCTTAAAATATTTATAAATATATGAAAATAACCAACCCAACATCACTGCATGCCAAAAAGTCTCTACGGACGACAATTAGTTATTCTAGGCAACTACACCACGTAGTTTATGCATGCAACAATCCTATTAGCATCAAAATATTATTAATAATAAAATAATACATTAAATATTCTATAATTTTAATATATTAAATTCTGGAATTTATTTACATAATTAAAATATGGCAACCTTTGAAGAACTACAACTAGTATTGATGCACCGTGTTCGTGTCTAGGTTGTTCAACAACTAGGGGTAGTTTTGTACATAAAATTATAGTTTCACATGCATAAAAATATTTTTAATCACCATCTAATATTAACATGGCTCTACACAAATTTTTATTTCATGAAAAAATATAAAAATGATCGGAGTTGAAAAACTTACACGTACGCGATTACGACGAGGACCTTTTTCGCGACTACGGCAAAGCGGAGTACCAAACGAACTCCAAACTTTGCAAAACTTGACGAGACACTAGGAGACTTTAAATAGATAAAGAAGATATAGTTTGGGGGGGGTGATGCATTATTTACTACTACGAATAGCAGCAGCACCCTAGTGGCCAAAAAGGGGGTCTTCGGGTGCAAAGGGATCGGCCAATGGGTGGCCTAGAGGTGCATGGGGGTGAGTTAAGGTGTGGGGAAGGGAGAGAAGGAAGAGGAGATGTAAAAAAAATGAAAGGAAACTTCTGTGGTCATTCATGAAGGAGAAGGGGGCGACTAGGGTTTGGGAAAGAAGAGGAGCACACATATATATACTAGTTTGTTGGGCCTATGGGTGTTGGTTGTTTGGAGTTGATTTAGGCCCAAAGAGAAGTGTGTTTGATGATCCATTTAGGCATTTTAGACCTCTAATGATCATTGGTATCATTATTTAATTAATTGTTTTAATTTAATTAAGGTGAACAAACGATATGCAAGGATTTGGTTTTCAAAAATGAAAATTGGGTATTTAAAACTAGGATTTGAACCATGTGATATTTATAAAACATGTAAAGATTTAAATGAATGGGACACCCTTAACATGGTCATAGTAGGTCCAGTTAGACTCATGTATATGAATTTGGTTGGACAAAAAGGGTTGGCGTTGCGCATTAAAATCGTACGCAACGGTAAGGTGCTAAATTATAAATTTCTAGATTTTGCGCCATAAAAGTTGTGCAACCAAAATAAAGCATATGAATGTGATTCTAGGATTTAAAATCAATGCATTGGACTAATTAGACTCGTCTAAGTCTAGTATACAAAGTTGGTTGGGAGTTAAGGGCTAGTGTTGTACTAAAAATCTTAAGACTATGGCAAAAAGTTTTTATAGTTCAATAAATTTCCAAATAAATATTTAAATTAAATAAATAAATAATAATTTCTAATTATCAAAATAACCCTATATAAAAATTAGGGTGCTCGCAGGTGGTATGGGTCAGGTACTGAATTCGAGTCCCAAAAACCTGTATTAGAATTAACTACATCAATAGGTGATTGGAAAGCAATATCGATTCTATCTATTTAGTTATTAGGTTTTTGGGTCAATTCCTATATCAATTTTTATCTTAACTAGATAGGTTTATATTTGGTTCTCTAATACCTACTTATAATATTTTTAGTTATCAAATATTCTATTCCATACTTTATATCTATAAGTATATATATATATATATATATATATATATATATATATATATATATATATATATATATATATATATATATATATACCTATTGGTACACCAGTAATACCTTAACACTTTAGGATACCTAAACTCAAACTCTAACACCTTACCTTGACACATACCCAAGGTATTTTCATATCTCATTGATACTCACCTACCCAAGGTATCCAGGTATCACATATATCTAATTGACCACTTGACACATGATACTATACTTGACACTTGAGATGCTCACTTGTATCTTGACACTAAGATACTCGTTTCTTGGTATCTAGATAATCACCTAGATAACAAACCCAACACATAATCATATTGATACTAACTCATATACCTTGACACTAACTCATATACCTTGGACACATTTCTACTCACCATAATTGTTGCTGTTGTTTATGCGTTGTTGCTTACTGCTGCTGCTTATTGCAGCTTATGCTGAACTACTTATAAAATGATGAAATCTGCACATACATAGGCACATTCTATAGTGTCCCGCTCTGCGTCGGTACTATGTACAAGAGATATCGATTTGCTGACTCAAAAATGATATCTTCCTTAAGAGCTCCTTGTTGAAGCAGGAGATGACTGATCAAGGTAAGTGGGCAAAAACTTTATTCTCTGATTCTTGCACGCCTTAATAATGAATCTGATTTTTTGAATACTTGTTTGCTTAAGAAGCCAGTTTCATAAGAAGAATGATAGAACTTGCCTTTGCATGCTTATTAAGAGAACTCACATAGCTTGTCATTGAAACGAACCTGTCTTCTTAACTAGAGAACTTGGAACGCTTGTCTATAGAGTAAAAGATTGCTTGAACATATTTTACTATTAGTTGTGTTTCAAGAGAACCATATCGTGCTTGAACTTGTTCAGAGAGAGGGCGGCTAGTCCACACAGAGATAGATGGTCTACTGGTTCATCTCGTCTGCATCCTAGAGTTTGTCTGATAGTGTTTCATGCATTCACATCGGTCGGACAATGGCTATTAGTGAAGAGCTAAACCTTGGTCACGGCTGCTACAGCGATAGTGAAGAGCAACCATGAGTCACAGCTGCTAATAGCATCAGATAAAGGAGTCATTGGTTAGATGAATTACCGCTACCGATCCTGAGTTTCTCGAAGACCGAAAAGCTTATAGCTAGTTCATCGTGTTGGATTAATAGAGGATAGTTCCTAGATGTGCATTATCCCAAGATTCTTTGAGTATAGCTCATGAGACATGCTGCGTACACCCTGGTAGTAGAATAATCGGCTTGCCTTGTGTGCTTGAATGAATCAAATATGTACTTTATTTTTAAAGATGTTTCCAAAAAGAAGTAATATGACTCCGTTCTTGTGTTGTATGTAACAAACATAGGTAAAACTAGAAAGATCACTAGTAATATAATATTTTATAACATGATTACTTAGTGTTAGTTTTTGTGAATGTTGCTTATGTTCAGTTGTTTATACTCACCAGTACTTTCTAAGTGCTGACCCACCAACAGTTTACTTGTTCGTAGGTGCTGGATCATCCAAGGAAACGATAGGTGTGCCTCATCCTTAAGACCTAAAAATCTAATTTTGATTGCTTTGAGCTGCTTTCGTATAGAGGGATATAATGTATGGAACGATGCCATTGTATTCAGAGAACTCTGTGCCTCGATTTGCCCCGTATACTCAGATGGATAAATGCTTGCATCAATGTTCCTCCGCTGCTTACTCGATAGATACAATGATAGCCAAACTTTAACGAAGTTGCCTTGTGCGGGCGCAACCCCAGGCTCGCACGACATCAAGTCAAGGTAGCAAACGACTATATGCTCCGCGGGAGCGCCGAGGTACGATAATTCACGTTCGGCGGGGGCGTTGGTCGGGACCTTCAGGATCGGGGCATGACATAATTGTATCAGAGCGACTCGATCCTTTGCCTATTCCGTTGCTACGACTCTGAGATGTGCTCGATATTGTATTATAATAGAGCGTTCCATACAATAAGTCCATAGATATTCTCAAAGTTGTGCAAAAGTTTTCTGGATTTGATTTGTTGCTTGAGAGTTATGCTTTCGTGCTTGTGTTTTGCTAGAGTTTCGATTGAGGATGGTGAGGGATGAGGACTATCGCTGCTCGGGGTATCAAAAAGTTTCTCCTTGAAGTTTCGAGGATAAAACTTTTTGTTGGCGGGTAAGTATGTAGTGCCCCACTCCGCATCGGCACTATGTACAAGAGATATCGATTTGCTGACCCAAAAATAATATCTTTCTTAAGATCTCCTTATTGAAGCAGGAGATGACTGATCAAGGTGAGTGGGCAGAAACTTCGTTCCCTGATTCTTGCATGCCTAAATAATGAATCTGAGTTTTTGAATGCTTGTTTGCTTAAGAAGATAGTTTCATAAGAAGAATGATAGAAGTTGCCTTTACATGCTTAATAAGAAAACTCACATAGCTTGTCATTAAAACGAATATGTCTCCTTAACTAGAGAACTTGGAATGCTTGTACATTCTCTCATCATAATCCAGCGTATTTATGTTGTTGTACTACCTTGACTTATGCCGCTATTATAGCCTAGTTTTTGCAAGCTTAATCTTATATCGAGCTTGTTCATGACATATGTGTTATTGGGGCCTGATCAACCACACTAATACAAATTGTCTAATCAGAATCAGTGTATTATGGTCTAGCTAGACATAGTGCGCTTGATTCGCCCTTCGCATTACTATTTTACGTGAATTGAGATGTATAGTTGACCAGTAGACAAATATACTTACCCTCTAGATACGACAAAGCATATCATATCAAGTACATAACTGCACCGATGTGAGCATGCGAATAAGAAATTACCAAATAGTGTTTCAATCCACAACTGCCTTGACAATTCCTATCTGAATTCTTTAAACGCTTTGATTCCCATACTTCCATTCTATTACCCCTCCTTGAACTCTTTACCATTGTTTTCCGTCTTCCCTTATTTCGGAAAGACGAAACCTCGTGCTTGGAAATAAGTGATACACTGATAGTGCTAGGTATACCCCATAGGCTAATCATATAACTTGGTGACTCTCTGTTATAAATGATTAAGGGCATATCATAGAGGATATGTTTGGTGTTAAAAACTTTAAGGATTCAATAACATGATTAAACAATTTGGGGCATAGCTTTCTTAGATGTATAGCCTTAGATGATAGATGGATAAATTCTAAGTTGGGTAGAGACCGCAATGTTCACTTGAGAGGAATTCTTTAGACTGTAATCAAGTGAGATTTGATAGAGAGACCCTAACCTAGTTTAATTTTGAGGACGAAATTGTTTTAAGTTGGGTAGATTATAAACCCCCTCACCCAAAATAGATATTTTGTGTGTATTTTATATTATTATATTTATAATAAATTATTTTAAATATTGAATTACTTTAGAGTATTCTCTTAGTTAATTAGAAAATAAATTTCTTAGTATATTTAATTATGTAAATATTTATTTAGAATCATTTTTAGGCTATTTTAGATTTTTTGGAGATTTTTCTAGAATTGTTAGGTAATTAAAACATAGGGAACCTAAATTTCTAGGACTTTCATGATTTACTACGAGTCCATACTTGCATATTATTTCTACCAAATATTTATTTTAGGTTAAAATATTTAATTATATTTTTCTGTAATTTATTTTGAATTTTAAGAAATTTATTTAGATTTTTGAAATTATTTAGGATTTATTTGGATTTATATAGTCTTAATATTAGATAGATGCTAATTTAGTGTTAATAGATATTAATAAGATTATATATAAATTATTTGAATTATCTTTAATTTTATTTAAGATTATAAATTATTGAGATAAACTCAAACTCTATTTTAAATTAATTCAAATCCTGAGCCTACTAGGAAAGCTACTTCATGCATATCCTATCATTATTTAAACTGATCCTAATCATATCCAAATTAGCTAATTCTAGTCGTATTTAGTTATGTAGTGTCCACCATTATAAATACCTCATCCTTCATATTTTTTTTCCCAAATTCCTCTCTTTTTCGTCCAAAAATAGTCGAAATTCGTCATAAATTCAGCCTCATTTTTTAGTAGTTATGACGACATAAAAATACGATATCTCCTAGCTCCGGACTCCAAACGCGCTCCAGTTTTTTTTGTCAGAATTATATCAAGGTTAGTTTTCTGAATATATAAATTATTTTAATAATTTCAGAACCTATTTGTCCAGAAAATTCTAAAAGTGTCAGCTGTCCGAAATCAGACACGTTTTGGTATTTTCGAGATTTCTGGAGATCCGAAACTCGAAATTACGAAACGTTTGAAGTTTCGAAAAGCTGACATGATGAACTTCTAGAAAAGTATTTTTCTAGAATTTAAAATATAATTTTATTCTACTGTAAAATTTGTGCAACGTATACGTAAATAGAAAACTACCAAAAATTGTCATCTATTCGCCCTTGTGGCCATAACTCTTTACCGACTTGTAATTTTATAAAACCGTCGATTCTAGAGTTCATGTAGCGCTAAAATCTATGGAAGTTTATACACAAATCTAGGATTTGAGTCAGTTGACTTTTTGGTCAACGGATTGCCTCGATTTACGTGTCACGGATCACAAATCCGTAAAGTTAATTTTCTTTGGACCAAAATTAGGGTTTACTAATAAAATCAGATTACAATAAGATTAAATACTATTTTAGGTTATTTTATTTAGAATTAAAATAGATTAAAATAGAGGAACCTATTCACCCACTTTTGTAATCTAACTTGTTTAATTTATGTGACGGGTAGATATGACGACGCCTTGAGTTGGAACTTCATTCTTTTTCAGACCATGCAAGATATCTTGCCAAATTGCTTACAGTATTTTGCATGCTTAGTATATTTCTGTATATTTATTGCATTTCTGTATATTTCTTGCATGTGTAGTTTTCTTTCAGTCATTACTATGTATTAGATATGTTGACACACACATGGCACTTAGTATCATCGAGGACAATCATTAGGCGTATGGGCTTTTAACCACTCTAGTTAACCGTAGTATATAGTTCACACTACGGGCGTGTGTCGCGCTGGTCGCTACCCCAGAGGTATGTCGATTTCTGTAGAGTCACGCTGGCCGCTACCCCAGAGGTATGTCAATTTCTGATGTCCATTGACGGGTGTGTGAGTTGTGAGGCTTAGATCGAGTAGCCTACCCTTGCCCATACGTCGAAAAGTTGTCCTTATTGCATCCATATAGATTGTCTTGTATAGCGTACTTATTTATTTTCAAACATTATGCATGTTCACTGTATTCAAATTGGCTTGCTTCTATGTATCTTGTTACGTCCCTCTGAGGACCTGGTCCCTTTCCAGGTGTATTTGTTCTTGAGTATTGCAGGAGCGCAGATTTGGATGGTTACCTATGTTTCGAGGATGTCTTCTCTTCGAGCCCCGTGGTTGTTAGCTAGTATTCTTATATTGTGTTTATTGTGTTGTACTTTTCCATTCGAGTTGGTAGTGGATTTGTTTTCATCCAACCATCATCCTTAGATACTTATATTGAGATCTAGTTTCATAGATACTGGTTATTCATTTATATTAATTTTTTGTGGATGAAATTTAGATTATACCCTGTGACTTGTGATACATTTTATACCACTTGTGGATTTGATATTCATATTACAGCGTACGTATGGGTTATGGTTTCCATACATTGGAGATACCATATCCATGCGGCTGGCATGCTTACGTGACCTAGTCCTATGTATTTTGGGACTGGGGCGTGACACACGCTACGCACATCTTGATAGTAGAACAATCGGCTTGCCTTGTGTGCTTGAATGAATCAAATATGAACTCTATTTTTAAAGATGTTTCCAAAAAGAAGTAATATGACTCCGTTCTTGTGCTGCATGTAACGAACATAGGTAAAACTAGAAAGATCACTAGTAATGTAATATTTTATAACATGATTACTTAGTGTTGGTTTTAGTGAATGTTGCTTTTGTTCAGTTGTTTATACTCACCAGTACTTTCTAAGTGCTGACCCACCAACAGTTTGCTTGTTCACAGGTGTTGGATCGTCCGAGGAAGCGATAAGCGTGCCTCATCCCCAAGACCCAAAAATCTGGTTTTGATTGCTTTGAGCTACTTTCGTATAGAGGGATATAATGTATGGAATGATGCTATTGTATTCAGAGAACCCTGTGCCTCGATTTGCCCTGTATACTCAGATGGATAAATGCTTGCAACAATGTTCCTCCGCTGCTTACTCGATAGATGCGATGATAGCCAAATATTAACGATGTTGCCTTGTGCAGGCGCAACCCCAGGCTTGCACGACATCACGTCCCGGTAGTAAACGACTATACGCTCCGCGGGAGCGACGAGGCACAATAATTCACGCCTGACGGGGGCGTTGGTCGGGACCTTCAGGATCAGGGCATGACACATTCAACTCTAGAACCTAATGCACACTCTAAAATATGATATCAATCTTCACACCTAGGATACCATCTCAATGATACATTCCTATAGGATACCAATTGATACATAAACATCTACTCCATGATACCAACTCCAAATATCACATTATAGAAGCACAGAAAGTACGTGTACAAAAGCTATGCAAATGACCCAAAGGAAGGAGGCGCACTTGTATAGGATTTTTGTACTTTTTAGTTGATCACTTTACTTCTTGGACTACCAAACACATGAAGATAAAATGCTAAGTGTCAAACACTCGAGAACTTGACAGTAAGAAGGGTCTGGCAACTAGCACGTAGGACTTCTGCCTTTAGAATAACACTAATCCCAATTATTTATAACCATTTAGCACTAGAAACGGTTATTAGAATACGCATGCACAAAATAAATAATTTGCACTCTATTTGCCATTTTGTGCACGCACATTTGGATAACTGTCACCCATGTTGGCACTTAGTACACACAAAAACTAATGTCATCTTGGCATGTGGCTTCCTGTACAAGAAAAGTCTTGGTCGTGCTAACTATTTGCACATATTTTGAGAGAATCACGACATTAATACACATAATCTCCTCGAGTTTATAACCGCACACTATCGGTTAGAAATGAGTAAGCACGCATATATTTCTCACTCAGCAGAGAGAAACGTAGAAATATGCACACTTTTTATTTTGACTATGTGTAATTGTTGAAGGTGGGCAGGCTGTGTACTTTTGTGGAAAAGTAAGCTATGTACTTTTGTGGAAAAGCAGGCTATGTACTTCTGTGGGAAAGAAGGATGTGTACTTTTTCCTCTTCTATCATGGCATGACAAATGTACATACCACATGACATTTTCTCGATTAGAGTGGAGATCTTGGCATTAAATGAGTGTTATCTCCTCAAATTCTACGAGATTCATCAGTCGTTAGGCACATCCTCAAAGGGCATTAAAGATCGGTCTGTATACTTTTGTTGGAGAAGAACAGGTCATCGTACTTTATCGAGCTCGCATATTCTGTTGAGCTCGCATACTTTAGCCATATTGTCATGTAGGAGTGATTATTACTCCTTTATCAGAATATCTAATTGTCTCGACTGTCATTCCTCGTACATTGTGTATGGCATATCAACCGTCAGTCTGGCTCATTAATGACAAATAACTTGGTTTAAAAAGTATGCACGTTTATCCGGGCTAATTTGATGAAAAAGTACGCAGATGAAAGGTAAGTACGCCTTTGCTTCAAATTTTCAAGAAAAGTATGCCTCCTTCCTTTGGGTCATTTGCATAGCTTTTGTACGCATACTTTCTATGCTTTTACACTCATATGTACATAAAATATTTGACACTATCAAATCTCATATGTACACATATCTCACCTCATTGATACACAAGTATCAAACACAAATATAGGATACCAAGCTGTAGGATCGATACACAACACCAATCTATAATACACAATAGAAAACTTGGATACAACATCTAAACCAAATCTATATGAACATCCCTCTATAAAATATGCATATAACCACTGATAAAAATACCTAGAAAGCAACACATCCTAGATTACTCTTTCATATGAATATATATAGCAATTGACAATCAAACATAATGGTATATATATCTAATTAACAATTATACCTAATTTGACACTTATGAACACATTATATATATATATATATATATGAATTACTAATTTAATCATGCGTATCCTAAAGTATCATGACATAGATACTTAGTATCATATTTAGAACATGTGGACACAAGCTCATCCCATAATTGGACACAAAATCCCTTTGGAAATATGTCACAAACACTTGGTGGGCACAAAACACAAGTATCACAAATTCATCATTCTAAAACCTATATCTATTAGAAATTGGTCCACTATAACCTAGTTCATCCATTATAGGTTCATTACTACCTATTTGTGGTTTCTATTGGTTTAATTACAAAATTACACCATAGAAATTGAGAAAAGTAGCAATTTACCTATTGGAACTAGATCCTGAAAGTAGAATCACGAATTTGAGGATACGAGGAAGATGAATTGGACACGATTCACCTTGTGCTCCTCCCAATCTCTCCTTGTGCTTCCAAGCTTTAGCTTCTCTTTGGAAGAAGTTTAGAGAAGGAATGGTTTGATTTGGAGTAGTGGAGAAGAAATTAGGATTTGGAATTGTGATGGAGAGACGAGGAAGATGAAGTAGTGAAGAAGATGAAGTTATGGAGGAAAAATAAAATGGAATGGAATAAAATATTATGGCCGACCACTATAGGGAAGGGGTGAGTTTGTTATTTACAAGTTTGCCACTAGCTCATTCCATTTTGAATTTGATATCTAATGAGAAAAGAATATTAGTTAGTTAGAAATATAATCTTCTAATCCATGACTTAATTATAATTAAGCACTAAAATAAATACTAATTAGGTTAGTTTACTAAAATTTAATTTAGCAATTAATTTAGTTTAACAAATAAATCCTAATTTCAGATTTTGAATTTATGGTAGTTACAATATCTCATAAAGAGATTTAATATGAGAAGTTATCATTGACTCAGTATACCTATAATGATCATGTTAATGGGGTCCGTTACGACCAAAAGAATGAAAGAACTTGTTATGGGTCCTGAAGTACCATATTTAAAGAAGATAAATACAAATTCTTTTTTATCATTCGCTCAACACAATATATTTATTTAAACCTGCTGATATGTACCTACCCATAGATACTAAAATGACATAAAGCACATAAATCACTATTAATTTAATTTATGCGAATGTTTTGATCTTATGAGATATACAGATACATGATATTTATTTGATCCCCTTTAAGGGGATATCACAAACAATGTATGTTTTCTAAACAGTATTGCAGGTGTTTCGGAGATAAATAACGTAAAACACTACAACAACCTCCTCAAATTATTCTTACACTTAATGAAGCAAACAGAGAATCTGCATGGCTATGATCTCAATAGTTCAACATATTAGGAGGAGTTGCGAGATTCCAAGAATCATAAATAAAGCCTATAAACTCTTCATAAGGATATGGGTATAATGAATATGAATATAAGTGCATAAGCAAATACGTATTGGGGTGAGATGTAATATTCAAATATATTAGGGGTTAATTTTTTATTTAAATTGATGTAAGAATTTGAACATAATATCTTTTTGAGAGGGAGCATCATGAAGATGCTAATGGAGACATCTCGAAGCATGTATTTGCACATTGTACTCTTTTCTTTTGATGAATTTTTTTCTATTGGGTTTTCCATTCGAAAGATTTTTAACGAGGCAGTGTAAGTTGCACCCACTTGAAATCCTAAAAAATTATATTCTAGAAGAATATTATTGTGCTCTTTTTTTACTATGAATTCCCCAAAAAGATGGATTTTTTATATAATTTTTTTAATGAGACAATAGTTAAAGTAGGCATCCAATGTAGCGCCCTGCTCTGCGTCGACGCTATGTACAAGTGAGATCGCCTTGCTTGCTCAAACGGAAGTCTTCTCGGAGAGTTCCTTACCGACTAATCAATGTGAGTGGGCAGAACTGCATTCTCTGATTCTTGCACGACTTAATAAATCTGAGTTTTTGAATGCTTGTTGCTAAGAAGATTGTTTCATAAGAAGAATAATAGAACCTGCCTCTGCCTAAATGAGTTAGTGACATTGCCATGCTAAGAATAAGAAATGTTGCATGCTAGAAACACTGACACCGTTATCGAATCTTGCCTTGTTAAAAGAAGATAGAACTGCATGTTTAACTTGATGCGATAAATAGACCCGTGCCATGCTAGTCTCAACTGAAAGATCGTTCATATGTTTGCTTGTCATCATGTTTATATGGCTTGTCTTGAATGCTTAAGCTTAAAAGAATGAATGCTTGTTTCGATGTGAGCGTAAATGCTTGTCTTGTGTGTGCAGAGACTAGTAGCCCGCCCTGATGTTCCGGTCCTACGGGACCCAGGGGGTACGGCTATTATAAATGTGATAAGATGGTTTGAATGTGCTTGTCATGTTGTGTTGCTATTGTGAAAGAGATGTGCTAGTGAAATGTGGGTGCTTGCGGTGGATGGAGGACAAACGAAATGTGGGAGACTAATACCGCACCCTTCGGGGTGTGGATATTGGATGGTGGATGGTGATGCGATGGAGTAAGACTAATAGTGTGCCCTGATATTCCGGTCCTTCGGGATCCAGGGGGCGTGGCTATTAGAGGGAGGCGGTGCTTCTGTTGAGAAGAGTTGTGTAAACCCCCTCACCCAAAATTAGGCCTACCTTGCTTAGATAGTGAAATTAGGGCTAGTTTGAACCAATTAAGAATCTAGAACATGGTATTTGGTTTAACTGTACACTACTTTATCGCGTAGCGCACCTTACCGTTACTTCGATAATTGGAGTACCTCACTAGCCATTGTCTATCTACGAATTTCACAACCTCATCCTAGACATACCCGTCTACTATTCTGACCCTTGTGCAACTTATAATATTGCTCTCTGGTGCTATATTTTAGCCGCACAATAAATATCACGGAAGTTATTTCTTAATTCGAAATAATTTCCAACTTTGTACCCCTGTGCGTTCCAATCGAAATTGGAGACACAATCTTGACCGTTTTGTGCAAACCGAATTTTATTAATATTCTACACTGTACCCTCTACGCCCTGGCACTTGTGTCCCGTCTAATTTCACTCCCAAGTACTCCTAATTAATTCTAGAACATCGTGCGCGTCGATTTAATTAATTAAATCTAATTTTCCGTCTTTGTGCAATTTTCCAATTGTTGGGGGGCTTTTATGCAAAAACGTATTGAGGTATCCCCACCCTTGGACAATACGTGAAGAAACCCAATTTTTCCTTCACGTGGATTTTTCTGTAATTTTTGGGATGTGCAACGCGCGCACATCGCCCCGTATATTAAATCTACCCTTGCATTTAATTAATGTAAATCCTAGTCCTCCAACATCCCCATGGCAAGCCCAAGGCCCAACCCAAGAGGGGTTGACCAGTCAAACCTATTTTAGGTCAACACCAACACCACATATAAATATCCTTTTTTCCTATTCTTTTCTTCAAAACCTAAACCACCCAAATCCAAACTCAGCCGACCACCCATCATTACTGTTCTTCTTCTCCCCCCTTCCTGGCCGGAGCCCCGACCTCCGGAGCAGTGACCACCATCGCCATTGACACCCTATTCACAGCCACCCACTATCCTCCTCGATCTCGACTTCTTTTTCCCTTCCCGGCGGATCCCTGACCCGCAGCGGCCAGAACCTCCGTACTCCGTTCCCGAGCAGCCCACTCCCTGACCCGCAGCGGCCAGAACCTCCGTACTCTGTTCCCGAGCAGCCCGCTCCCTGACCCACAGCGGCCAGAACCTCCGTACTCCGTTCACGAGCAGCCCGCTCACCAACCGCAGCGGCCAGAGCCTTCGCACTCCGTTCCTGAGCAGCCGACCTCTCCCCGATCTCCTCCTCCGAGCACAGGCCGACGCCACCGCCGACTTCCCGAGCAACCTCGAGTAGCCACCTGCAACCCGACGCCACTATGTCGACGAACCATCACCACCACCTCTATTAACACCACCAGCACTCCCTCTTCTCCGACTCCTTCCTCCGGTGATATCCCCGACTTCTGATCACCTGACCCCGGGCACCGCCTAGCCGAGACTCCCCGCCTGTCAGCCACCCTCTTCCCGTGTCGGCCTCACCGGACCTCCATAACCCGAGGCACACCCGCTGTCCTCCCCTGACCGGATCCCTCGTTGGCCGGAGTTCAGCAAGCCACCACCTGCATCATCACCATCGATACTCTCCATCATTATTATCACATTATCACCACCGTTGTCATCACCTTCACCATCACCATCGCCATCTACGTCATAGTCATCACCTTCGCCATCATCATCGTCGTTGTCGTCATCGCCTCGATTATCATCGTCATCACTTTCGTCGTCGTCGTCATCATCATCACCATCACCAGCCCACAATCATCAACACCAGTCCACATCATCATCATCCGATCATTAAAATCATTAGCATCATCATCACCCCATCGTCCACATCTCCATCCTTGTCATTGTCCTCGTCAACACCATCGTTCTTGTCATCATCATCATCATCACTTCATCCTCATCTCATCATCGTCGTCACCATTATCGTCGTTTTAGTTGTCACCCTCGTCATCATCGTCGTCAACCTCTCTTCGTCGTCGTCCAGCCGATCCCGTACACGTACTCCGAGGTACGAACCTGTCCATCTTCTTCTTTTATGTGTGTTGTGTGTATGCTAGTAGGATATTAGTATTGTTTATTGACTGTTAGTTGATATCGGACCCTGATTCGGTGAACCCAGTGCTGCGTACACAAACTCGTACTCGCACGCGTATAGTATTCAGTTTGATATATCTATATATATATTTAGTATATGCATACTATTTAACTTGGTATACATATAATTATTGGATGATATATATATATATATATATATATATATATATATATATATATATATATATATATATATATATATATATATATGGTATATATGTATATTGTAATTAATTATATGTTAATAATAATTATGAGTATGAGTATTCAGACTGTACGACCCTAGGACACCGTGGACTGTCCCGTATTTACCCATGATCCTGTTGACCCTAAGAACAATATTGGTGTCTGCCTTGTGTACACCAACGTACTGGCGAGACCATGTTAGTTGACTGACTGATTTCGTACAGTACTTGAAGATGCGACACCCGCGTAATTCAACGCGTAATTGATCGTGTTAGATGACTAGTGTTACCCCTAGTGTACCCCCTGAGTCCAGTGTAAATATGGTTGTGTATGTGCTAGTGTAATGACTAATGATTTTATTGTATTATATTTATGTGTACATAGGATATTGGATTTGTTCTGCGCGATTTCTGGAGCAGGTTATTGGTACATTACAGCTTCCTTGCCAGGCAAGTATACCTTGCCATTGTACTGTTATTCATATTCCATATGTTGCATGCATCTTTATTTTCTGTCTTTAGTTCATATATTATAACAGTTATATAAAATGTACGCGACGGTGTCGTCGCGATATGTTTTTAAGTTATGTATTCGCATTGACCTTGTTTATGAGACTACCCCATTATCATGTAGCATCATTAGGTTCATTGGCCGTGACACAGTTGTTACACGAGTGTGAGTCTCATATAGATCACGGATTGCGTGACAGGTTTGGCCTCCTGTGCGTAGGGGTCGTGCGTTAGGAATAACTGCTGTTAGAAACTTTGCATGCTAGTAGACTTGGCAGTTATTAGAGGTGTTATCGTGTCATGGATATGACATGCTTAGAGCATGGGGTGGGGAGAACAACAAGTACCGCATTTGAGCTCCTTTGCACTTTTTCTATTGTGCGCCCGGATTCTCCGCTGGAGATACGGGTGGTAATGACCACTATATATTATATTATTATCAGGCGGGCCACCGGCGTTCGAAAGACGACGTGCCTTTTTAGGCCCCTGGATCTCCAATAGAGAACCATGCCAAATCCCAGGTTTTCAGCCAGATAGCTCACTTGTGGGAAAAGTTGTTCTTAACTGCATTCACTTAGACGGTTAGGCGACCCCTTTGGATATTTATTTCAGTACTTTATTGGCATGTGTTTAAGTATCTTGTTATGTCCCTCTGAGGACCTGGTCCCCTGCCAGGTGTATCTGTTCTTGGGTATTCGCAGGAGCGAAGATTCGGACGGTTACTTATGTTTCGAGGATGTCTTCTCTTCGAGCCCGTGATTGATAGCTGGTATTCTTATATAGTGTTTATTGTGTTGTACTCATATTGTATTTGCTCTTATATTCGAGTTGGTAGTGGATTTGTTTTCATCCAACTATCATCCTTAGATACTTCTTATGGAGATCTAGTTTCATAGATGTTGGTTATTTAATTATATTAAATTTCTGTGGATGAGATTAGATTATACCCTGTGACTTGTGACATTTGTTTCATACCACTTGTGGATTTGATATTCATATTACAGCATACGTATGGATTTGGTTTCCGTATATTGGAGTTACCATATCCATGCGGCTGGCATGCTTACGTGTCCTAGTCCTACGTATTTTTGGGACTAGGGCATGACAAGTTGAGTCTGCACTAGAGAAGTTCATGGTGATAGCTGCATTCAGGTAGTTAGGGAGCATGCTAGGCTATCCTTCTTGAATACCTAACAGTTTGATGCAGAGATGGACAGGAAACTAGAGAACGGTAAACATATATGTTTATGCAAATTGTTGCTAATTTGTATGTCTGCTGCAGGGATAACCGTTCGGCTATGGGGTAAGAATTATGAGTTTATGCATAGCATGCATGTTCTTTTTGTCTGCATCGTAGAGAATACCTGTTAGTGCTTCATGCATTGCATCGGTCGGACAATGACTATTAGTGCAGAGCTGAACCTTGGTTACGGCTGCTATAACGGCAGTAATGTGCAACCATGAGTCACAACTGCTAATAGGATCAGAATGTGAGTCATTGGTTAGCTGGATTACCACTACCGATCCTGAGTTTCTCAGGACCGACCTATGATTGATAGTTAACTTGTGTGCTTGATTGAATGATGGTTCCTAAAAGTTGCTTGTCCCTAGAATCCTTAGTTATAGTTCACCAAACACGCTGCGCACACCCGGATAGAATCTCCGTGCTTGAATTGGTTGCCTCGATTGATTGGTTGTTTGAATTCTGTTTTCAAAAGACAAATACACAGAAATATGACTCTGCTAGCGAACTGCATGAAATAAACATAGGTAAAAGTAGCAAGATCACTAGTAATGCAATATTTTGCCACATGATTACTTAGTGTGGGTTTCAGGGGGGTGTAGCTTCTGTTCAGTTATTTTATCTCACTAGTACTTATATAAAGTGTTGACCCACCAACAGTTTGCTTGTTCTCAGGTGCCTGTTCGTCTGAGGAAGCGATAGCCGCGCCTCATCCCAAGGAGCCGAAGATCTGGAGTCGATGCCTTGAGCCGCATCGAGTTTGTGCCTGCTTTGAGATGCTTTTGTATAGAGGGACATAATGCATGGAACGGTATCATTGTAATCGAGAGATAGAGTGCTTGAGCGAATTATAACCTCGGCCATGCGCAGCTTGTAACACTCGTAAATATCAATAAAAGAGCCTATTTTCATGTGCCATTTTGTTCTTTACTTTTCTGCAATATGTGTGACGCTGCTTCAGTATTGAATAGCTTACTTGCCTTTGTATCAAAGCTTTGGCCTTGTGCAAGCGCACTTTAGCCTTGCATGGCATCACGTCCCGATGGGAACGACGGTCCTGCGGGAGAGCTGCAATGTGGTGATTCACGTTCAGCGGGGACTATCGAGCTCGCGGGAGATTGGGGCGTGACATAATGGTATCAGAGCGACTCGATTCTTTGCCCATTCCGTTGCTTCCAACTCTGAGATGTGCCTGATGTGAGATGCCATGAACGTTCCATACAATGAGTCCGTAAATATTCTCAAAGTTGCTGGCAAAAGTTTTCTGGATTTGTTTTTATTGCTTGAGATATGATTTGTGATTTCTGGATTGCTAGAATTTTGATTTATGATGGTGAGGGATGAGGACTATCGCTGCTTTGTGTTTTCGTGAGCTTCTCCTTGAGTTTCGAGGATGAAACTATTTATTGGTGGGTAAGTATGTAGCGCCCCGCTCTGCGTCGATGCTATGTACAAGTGAGATTGCCTTGCTTGCTCGAACGGAAGTCTTCTCGAAGAGTTTCCTACCGACTAATCAATGTGAGTGGGCAGAACTACATTCTCTGATTCTTGCACGACTTAATAAATCTGAGTTTTTGAATGCTTGTTGCTAAGAAGATTGTTTCATAAGAAGAATGATAGAACCTGTCTCTGCCTAAATGAGTTAGTGCCATTGCCATGCTAAGAATAAGAAATGTTGCATGCTAGAAACACTGACACCGTGATCGAATCTTGCCTTGTTAAAAGAAGATAGAACTGCATGTTTAACTTGATGCGATAAATAGACCAGTGCCATGCTAGTCTCAACTGAAAGATCGTTCATATGTTTGCTTGTCATCATGTTTATATGGCTTGTCTTGAATGCTTAAGCTTAAAGGAATGAATGCTTGTTTCGATGTGAGAGTAAATGCTTGTCTTGTGTGTACAGAGACTAGTAGCCCGCCCTGATGTTCCGGTCCTACGGGACCCAGGGGGGTGCGGCTATTAGAAATGTGATAAGATGGTTTGAATGTGCTTGTCATGTTGTGTTGCTATTGTGAAAGAGATGTGCTAGTGAAATGTGGGTGCTTGCGGTGGATGGAGGACAAACGAAATATGGGAGACTAATATCGCACCCTGAGCTCGGGGTATGGATATTGGATGGTGGATGGTGATGCGATAGGGTAAGACTAATAGTGCGCCCTGATGTTCCGGTCCTTCGGGATCCAGGGGCATGGCTATTAGAGGGAGGCGGTGCTTCTGTTGAGAAGAGTTGAGTCTGCACTAGAGAAGTTCATGGAGATAGCTGTATTCAGGTAGTTAGGGAGCATGCTAGGCTAGCCTTCTTGCATACCTAACTGTTTGATGCAGAGACAGACAGGAAACTAGAGAACGATAAACATATATGTTTATGCAAATTGTTGCTAACTTGTATGTCTGCTGCAGGGATAACCGTCGGCTATGGGGTAAGAATTATGAGTTTATGCATAGCATGCATGTTCTTTTTGTCTGCAACGTAGAGAATACCTATTAGTGCTTCATGCATTGCATCGGTCGGACAATGACTATTAGTGCAGAGCTGAACCTTGGTTACGGCTGCTATAACGGCAGTAATGTGCAACCATGAGTCACAGCTACTAATAGGATCAGAATATGAGTCATTGGTTAGCTGGATTACCGCTACCGATCCTGGGTTTCTCAGGGACCGACCTCTGATTGATAGTTAACTTGTGTGCTTGATTGAATGATGGTTCCTAAATGTTGCCTGTCCCTAGAATCCTTGGTTATAGTTCACCAAACACGCTGCGCACACCCGGATAGAATCTCTGTGCTTGAATTGGTTGCCTCGATTGATTGGTTGTTTGAATTCTGTTTTCAAAAGACAAATACACAAAAATATGACTCTGCTAGCGAACTGCATGAAATGAACATAGGTAAAAGTAGCAAAATTACTAGTAATGCAATATTTTGCCACATGATTACTTAGTGTGGGTTTCAGGGGGGTGTAGCTCTGTTCAGTTGTTTTATCTCACTAGTACTTGTATAAAGTGTTGACCCACCAACAGTTTGCTTGTTCTCAGGTGTCTGTTCATCTGAGGAAGCGATAGCCGTGCCTCATCCCAAGGAGCCGGAGATCTGGAGTCGATGCCTTGAGCCGCATCGAGTTTGTGCCTGCTTTGAGATGCTTTTGTATAGAGGGACATAATGCATGGAACGGTATCATTGTAATCGAGAGATAGAGTGCTTGAGCAAATTGTAACATCGGCCATGTGCCGCTTGTAACACTCGTAAATATCAATAAAAGAGCCTGTTTTCATGTGCCATTGTGTTCTTTACTTTTCTGCAATATGTGTGACGCTGCTTCAGTATTGAATAGCTTACTTGCCCTTGTATCAAAGCTTTGGCCTTGTGCAAGCGCACTTTAGCCTTGCATGGCATCACGTCCCGATGGGAACGACAGTCCTGCGGGAGAGCTGCAACGTGGTGATTCACGTTCAGTGGGGACTATCGAGCTCGCGGGAGATTGGGGCGTGACATAATGGTATCAGAGCGACTCGATTCTTTGCCCATTCTGTTTTCTCCAACTCTGAGATGTGCCTGATGTGAGATGCAATGAACGTTCCATACAATGAGTCCGTAAATATTCTCAAAGTTGCTGGCAAAAGTTTTCTGGATTTGTTTTTATTGCTTGAGATATGATTTGTGATTTCTGGATTGCTAGAGTTTTGATTTGTGATGGTGAGGGATGAGGACTATCGCTGCTTTGTGTTTTCGTGAGCTTCTCCTTGAGTTTTGAGGACGAAACTCTTTATTGGTGGATAAGTATGTAGCGCCCCGCTCTGCGTCGATGCTATGTACAAGTGAGATTGCCTTGCTTGCTCGAACGGAAGTCTTCTCGGAGAGTTTCCTACCGACTAATCAATGTGAGTGGGCAGAACTGCATTCTCTGATTCTTGCACGACTTAATAAATCTGAGTTTTTGAATGCTTGTTGCTAAGAAGATTGTTTCATAAGAAGAATGATAGAACCTGTCTCTGCCTAAATGAGTTAGTGCCATTGCCATGCTAAGAATAAGAAATGTTGCATGCTAGAAACATTGACACCGTTATCGAATCTTGCCTTGTTAAAAGAAGATAGAACTGCATGTTTAACTTGATGCGATAAATAGACCAATGCCATGCTAGTCTCAACTGAAAGATCGTTCATATGTTTGCTTGTCATCATGTTTATATGGCTTGTCTTGAATGCTTAAGCTTAAAGGAATGAATGCTTGTTTCGATGTGAGAGTAAATGCTTGTCTTGTGTGTGCAGAGACTAGTAGCCCGTCCTGATGTTCCGGTCCTACGGGACCCAGGGGGTGCGGCTATTAGAAATGTGATAAGATGGTTTGAATGTGCTTGTCATGTTGTGTTGCTATTGTGAAAGAGATATGCTAGTGAAATGTGGGTGCTTGCGGTGGATGGAGGACAAACGAAATATGGGAGACTAATACCACACCCTGAGCTCGGGGTATGGATATTGGATGGTGGATGGTGATGCGATAGGGTAAGACTAATAGTGCGCCCTGATGTTCCGGTCCTTCGGGATCCAGGGGGCATAGCTATTAGAGGGAGGCGGTGCTTCTGTTGAGAAGAGTTGAGTCTGCACTAGAGAAGTTCATGGAGATAGCTGTATTCAGGTAGTTAGGGAGTATGCTAGGCTAGCCTTCTTGCATACCTAACTGTTTGATGCAGAGACAGACAGGAAACTAGAGAACGATAAACATATATCTTTATGCAAATTGTTGCTAACTTGTATGTCTGCTGCAGGGATAGCCGTCGGCTATGGGGTAAGAATTATGAGTTTATGCATAGCATGCATGTTCTTTTTGTCTGCATCATAGAGAATACATGTTAGTGCTTCATGCATTGCATCGGTCGGACAATGACTATTAGTGCAGAGCTGAACCTTGGTTACGGCTGCTATAACGGCAGTAATGTGCAACCATGAGTCACAACTGCTAATAGGATCAGAATATGAGTCATTGGTTAGCTGGATTACCGCTACCGATCCTGTGTTTTTCAGGGACCGACCTCTGATTGATAGTTAACTTGTGTGCTTGATTGAATGATGGTTCCTAAATGTTGCCTGTCCCTAGAATCCTTGGTTATAGTTCACCAAACACGCTGCGCACACCCGGATAGAATCTCTGTGCTTGAATTGGTTGCCTCGATTGATTGGTTGTTTGAATTCTGTTTTCAAAAGATAAATACACAGAAATATGACTCTGCTAGCGAACTGCATGAAATGAACATAGGTAAAAGTAGCAAAATCACTAGTAATGCAATATTTTGCCACATGATTACTTAGTGTGGGTTTCAGGGGGTGTAGCTTCTGTTCAGTTATTTTATCTCACTAGTACTTGTATAAAGTGTTGACCCACCAACAGTTTGCTTGTTCTCAGGTGCCTGTTCGTCTGAGGAAGCGATAGCCGTGCCTCATCCCAAGGAGCCGGAGATCTGGAGTCGATGCCTTGAGCCGCATCGAGTTTGTGCCTGCTTTGAGATGCTTTTGTATAGAGGGACATAATGCATGGAACGGTATCATTGTAATCGAGAGATAGAGTGCTTGAGCGAATTGTAACCTCGGCCATGTGCCGCTTGTAACACTCGTAAATATCAATAAAAGAGCCTGTTTTCATATGCCATTGTGTTCTTTACTTTTCTGCAATATGTGTGACGCTGCTTCAGTATTGAATAGCTTACTTGCCTTTGTATCAAAGCTTTGGCCTTGTGCAAGCGCACTTTAGCCTTGCATGGCATCACGTCCCGATGGGAACGACGGTCCTGCGGGAGAGCTGCAACGTGGTGATTCACGTTCAGTGGGGACTATCGAGCTCGCGGGAGATTGGGGCATGACATCCAAGGGGGAGTGTTGTGATTTAGGATAATACCAAATATGGATACTCTTATTATCCCTATCTACAACCACCTCTATCATATTCCTTCTATATATATTGTTAATGAAAAAAGCCCTAAAACATTCGATTCGGCTAATTTTTTTCTCTTCTCTCATGTTTACAACAATAATTGTTGTAAAAATGAGAGAGAGAGAAAGAGGGGGGGGGAGAATTGAACCGAGTGAATACTCTAGGGCTTTTCTCTTTATTATTATATATGGAGAGATAATAGGATCGAGATGGTTATAGATAGGGATACGGGCATTTATTGGCCGATTATGTAAATGAGCGAGTTTGTGTATTGTATCTGCTGTCAAATAGTCTAGGGACATGGACTATCATAGTGCGATGGTTTAACCCTTGTCACGATAGGCTATGAATCAAAACTACGAGACAGAACTATATATATATATATATATATATATATATATATATATATATATATATATATATATATATATATATATATATATTTCATAACCTGGTTTTATTTCTGCATTCGTGCTTCCTTTGTGGTACTTGCTATTTGGGGTCTAACCCCACTGGTTTTGCATGGCCAGATTTAGAGCCAACACCCGAGGATCAAGCGTACTTACCCCTGAACAATAGCGCGCACCAGGCAAATGGCCAATGAGAGAAATGAGTGGGTCTCTTCTTTCCTGTTCGTTATTTCATATTTTACTCATTTTGGGCATTTAGCCACCGGTATTTGTTAGCCATGAATCTGGATATTTAGTTTCCTACATGATTGTAATTAATCAGACTATAGCTGATCATGGTCATGTACTATTGTTACTCTGCCAGCCTTCTCATTTTTGCACAGCTGATTTCTTGAATGTTGTGGCAGGGCATTTGGGACGCCTTACTTCCTTGTCATATATGTTTTATGTTTACTGTTCATATTTGACTGATTGAGACAATAGATGTTCTATGTGACCCTAAGTGACTTATAGTATGCACCACCTTATCTAGTTACAGCCGTGATCGCCGTACGACTTTCTATTCCTTATACGGGGGAGCTGGCAATGTCCGTCTCCGTATCCCGGTATTGGGGGTGACAGAGGAGTTAATCCTTTTTCCTCCTAATAAAATACCCATATGGCACCCATGTGCCCCACCATACCCCATATGCACACCTCAACACATATAAAGTATTATATTGAGATACCCACTTGGTGGTGTAGCCAATGTGAGACTATCTTTACTAGTCCAAAGGCAAAAACACCAATAATCCCCTACATATCTTAATATATGGGTTGAACGTTCTCCACAGTGACTGTTCATCATGCATTATGATAGATGTCGTTTTGACTTGAATTTTCTCGTATGGGTCAAGCAACAGTATGGTAAAAGAATGGACTAAGCCTTAAATTCTATACCGTATCTATAATTCTTTTCACTCACACAATGACATCACCTGTGCTTCCGGTTGCACATTAAAGGCCTTATGTACGCCTGGTTTCGGTGTATGTATCTTGGGCGTCTACAAGTTTACCCTAAAGAGATGGCCTATATCTCTTTCCATACACTCTAGGCGAGTTCTTTTAAAGAGTCCTTGGCATGAAGCCTTGCGCTTCCTTGCGGTGCTACTCCGCTATGACATGGACCAAAGCCGAGGTCCCACATTGTTGTGGTATCATTCACTGTAGCATGAGGTCCTAACCTCTTTTTAGTTCCAAACTACCCAGCATAAAGTCTTGTACTTCCTTGCGGTATTACGCTGCTGTGACATGGCTCGCGTAGCCAAGGCTTTACCCTCTCTATGTACCTCTTGGTGGTGTTACACCACTATAAATGAGGACACCGGTCTCTTTGTAGTGTTGCCTACCACTCTTCACTTTACAGTATTAGGCCATCTGCCTATATGCGGTGCTACGCCGCCGTGACATGGCTTACGAAGCCAAGTCATTACCCCCATCGAGGAACCTTATTGTGGTGTCACCCACTGTAGTATGGAGTTCTATGCTACTTTGTAGTGTTGTGCTACCGTGCTTCCTGTAAAGCTCGTCGGACATTCCAAATATCCTAGAACTCATCAAGGCGTCTAAGCTATCCTCCCACGGGATTTTGTTCTACTCAGAGAACATATAGTAGACAACAGTGGTTCTGGGTCTGTAACCCCTCAATGTCTCAAAAGACTACCCATTGTTCTTGATATTCTCCCAATCAATCATCTTTTTTGAACCAAAAGCTAGATGCCTAGTAGATTTCTCTTTGAACTGATAACATAAAACTTTATGGTAGAATTACAAAGACAGAATATCAAAAGTCCTCCAAGCCCATGTATGGTGTATCCTTGACTATATGCGTTGTTACGCAGCTATGACATGGCCTGAAGCCTAGGCTTTATCCTGTCAAGGTACCTCATGTGGTGTCGCCACTGTAACATGGAGTACTAATCTCCTTTATAGTTCTTATGATTAGCTGTCACTTGAGGTCTTATATGAGCGGATCCGTTAGACCCTCCTGACTCCGATCATCAACCACTGTAATGATGTCATCTTTGATACGCTCATGTAGTGTCTTGAATGGACCCGCTAGAATCACCTAGCTCTGAACATTAACCACTACCATGACGCCATCCTTGATGCGCTCATACATCACCATGTTCCTTAGCCGCACAGATCTTTTCTAATCATTGAAGAAAAAAATTGATGCTACCGCTGCAGTAGCCTGGTTTACGCAGTGAATCGGTACCTCTGAATATGTGTACCAACCACTGAAAGATCATACATGAGCTACCGAAGCCATCATGCTTCCTCTGTTGCTGCCGCCAGTGCATAAAACTCGGATTCCCTTGAGGAATGAGAGAGCATTGTCTGCTTCTTCGTCTTCCACGATATAGAAGCTCCACCCTTTGAGAAGATATATCCTCCTGTGGACCTTTAGCTCTCTTCTTTTGAACACCAGTTTACATTACTGAAGCCTTCCACTATGGTCGGATTACTATTGTAGTGCAATGCATACTTCTGATTCCACTTGAGATATCTTATTTCTCTCATCATAGCTTTCCAGTGCTCAACACCTGGATTGCTTGTGAATTGACTCAGCATCCCGACGGCGAAAGCTATGTCAGGCCTTATGGCCGTTATTGCATATATCAAACTTCTAATGATGCTTGAATACTCCAGCTGCTTGACATTTTCCCCAAGATTTGGCTTCAGCTTCTTGTCACACCTGTACGGAGTATCGATCCCTAAAAGATCCTAATATCCGTAGCGTGTGAGCATCTTCTTAATATAATGAGACTGTGACAATGCCACTCCAGTGCCCGTCCTGATGACCTTGATCCCCAGGATCACATCAGCTCTCCCCAAGTCCTTCATACTGAACTTGGATGAGAGAAACTTATTTATCTCAGTGACACGTGCTCGATCCGTGCCTAGAATTAGCATATCGTCCACGTATAGACAAACGATGATTCCTCTCCCGTTAGTGAACTTTGTGTAAACACACTTGTCCGTCTCACTGATCTTGTAGCTGTTTGATCTTATAACTTTATCAAACTTCTCATACCACATCTTGGGAGCTTGCTTCAGACCGTATAATGATTTCACCAACTTCCAGACTTTGTCTTTAAGGCCCTTGACGATGAATCATTCTGGTTGTTGCATGTAAATATCTTTGGTCAATTCACCATTTAGAAATATTGTTTTCACATCCATCTGATGTATAACTAGCTTATAGATTGCACTTATAGTAATTAACATCCTGATGGTCATCATCCGCGCTACTGAAGCATATGTGTCGAAGTAGTCGATCTCCTGCTTCTGAGAAAATCCTTTGGCCACTAGCCTTATCTTGAACTTGTCAACAGTTCCATCGGCCTTCATCTTTTTCTTGAAGATCCGATTGGTTTAGCTCCTTCAGGCAGATCGATCAACACCCAAGTGTTGTTGGAGGTTATTGAGTCATACTCATTATTTATAGCTTTCCTCCAGAAGACAACATCTCTGGTCTTCATCGCCTCATCATAGAAAAGAGGGTCTACTTTCATATGATAGGTGACAAAGTCATCTTTGAAGTCCTTCTATCTCCTCACTCGCTTAGACACCGGTTGTGAGTTCTGGTTCGAACGTTGTCTCTGGAATGTCAACTTCTTCTTAGACTACATCTTCATTGGAAGAGTTAGCCTCCTGTGCACTAACACCATTCTTCGGAATGTCCGTGAAAATAATGTTCTTGTGCCTTGCAAATTTATCTTCAAAGAATTCTGCGATACGAGATTTCGATGATATAATTTGACTCAATATCAAGGAACCTCTGAGCATTACTCTTCTCAGCATATCCCAGAAATATTGTCTTCGTAGTCCTCGTTCCTAGCTTCTGAATCTTCAAGTCTGGAAGCTTCACATATGATAGACACTCCCACACTCGAATGGCATTCAAGTTGGGTCTGATTTTAACCCAAAGTTTATGAGGAGTGATATCGGATGTTGCGTACGATACTCTGTTCAGGATGAACGTAGCCGTCAGCAAAACTTTTCCCCAGAAGTAGTTTAGAAGACCCACAGTTAATAATATTGATTTCATCATCTCTGTCAACGTTCTGTTCTTCCGTTCAGCTACTCCATTTGATTGAGAAAAATTCAGAGCAATCATCTCATTGACAATTTCATGTTCTTTGTAGAACGATGGGAATTTAATGGACCTAAACTCTCAGCCTCGATCACTTCTGAGTCTCTTGAGTTGTTTCCCTGTTCGACGTTCATCCTCAGCCCTGAACTCCTTGAACTTCTTGAATACTTCGTCTTTTGTCTTGAGCAGATAGACGCGCGTCTACTTCGAGTATTCATCGATGAGGTAATGAAATACTTCATCATGGTCTTTGTGGAGAACTGTTTGAAGTCACAGATATCTGAGTTTACCAACTCCAAAAAATTTGTACTTCAATTTACCCGTTTGAACGGTTTTCTTGTAATCTTTGTCTACATACAGACCTCATACTTCTCCACCTCCTTACCCCCACATTTGGAGATAAGCTATAGACTAGACATCTTGTTGTACATAGTACATGTCCTAGTCTTGGTGTCATACAACACTTGTAATGAGACTCTACTTACAAGCAGAAACTCGAACATCCATCTGATACTGAAGCCTTATTTCAAAGTATGTCTCCTGCCAAGATATCACCATCTCGCAACCATGGATATTCACCCTCAAGTCTGCAACAGACTTTCTGAGATCCGTTCCTTGATAATCATTGGTAATTTGCTATATGTACTTCTTTGACTGTAACTTCTCGAAGTCCAGAACCATTGTCCCAATTCCTAAATCCTCTACTTGATCCAAGTTCATTATCGAGATCTTTGACCTACTTCAGAGATAGGCTTTACCTCGGTGAACTGCTCTTCCTAGAGCTCCCGTGGATAGATGCACTAGTGTCCATTCACCAGTCAGCAACCACACCAGATGACTTAACATGCGCAATCATAGCAACCAATTTAAGTAATCAAAGTAACCAAGTTAAGCTTTTACCTTGCTATTTTGGTTTGAAATTGGAACTGCAATCCTCATTCTCATGGTCCTTCATGCTTGAAGAGACATGCGCCAAGGTGCTCATAGCCCTATGCGCATAACCTGGTCTTGCATAGACCTTGCTTAGAGCTAGCCACATAGTCGCTTCCATGTGCCAAGTTCTTCCATGCACTGAAAGAATGCCATGCGCAGTGACTATACTGCACCGAGCCCGTCATGCGCAGTGAGTGCCCTGTGCCGAGACTGCTTATGTTCCGAGTTCTTCTATGTTCTAATTGTTGCCATGCGTAGATTCATAGTGCCATTCTCTTTTCGGCAACCGCAGTAGACTTCTCCATGCGGCTACTAGCTTCAAATATCTCCATGTGCCAACTTGCATCAGATGTCGACTTCTTTTCTCTTGGAATGTGCGTCTCCAGCGACGCCAGATCAAGATCACTTCCATTCACAGGAATGGTAGATCCTGGATCTCTCTACCCACGTCCAACAATTGACAGATGACTCATTCCTTATCCAAATGATTGAAGTGTAGCCCGTCAATCTTCTCAAGTTGGTAAAAACTTGTGTCGAGAAGACTTGCACGGTTGTTCTCCATCTTACTCGGATCTTGCTTTGAGATTGTTATTCCCTGAGACAGATCTTCTGATGGATTGAACAGATGCCAAAAATAAAACTCTGAACGAGCTTGTTAGGAAGGTAGCAACAAAACTCTGAACAAGCTTGTTAGGACGGTAGCAACAAAACTCTGGACGAGCTTGTTAGGAAAGTAGCAACAAAACTCTGAACGAGCTTATTAGGATGGTAGCAACAAAACTCTGAACGAGCTTGTTAGGATGGAAGAAGATCTTTCTGAACGAAGATCTAAACTCAAAACGAGTGCCAACTCCAAGAACCAACTAGTAGAAACAAGTATTGTTCTTCCTTGCAAAAACAGTTGCAATTGAGATAGAACAAGAAAGAAGAAAAAGGAGAAGAAGACAAAATAAAATTATTCTTGCTGGGGCGGTGAAGACCACTGTTACTCAAAGCAAGATTCGTTCTCTATAGACGATCTGCTCCCAGGAGGCAACAAGTTCACAAGAGAACTTCTGGAACGCTCGTAATCACCTCTTTGTGTGACTGACTCCTTTGGAATAATATCATTGAGGATTTAGCTCATATGTAATAATATCTAAGAGCACGACAAAAAACTTAAAGTTTTTATTGAGGAGTTAATCATTTTTCCTCCTAATAAAACACCCCACATGGTATCCATGTACCCCACCACACTCTATGTGCACACCTCAACACATACAAAATATTATATTGAAATATCCACTTGGTGGTGTACTTAATGTGACAACTATCTTTACTAGTCAAAAAAATAAAAACACTAACATATATTTTTCCTCCTAGCAATACAAGTTGCTAGTATGAAGTTGGTCGGTGCATTAGTAATATTTCTAAGATAAAAAAGATCCCTAAGCAAGCAGATACTTAGCATCAAAACAGTTTTTCCAGTTTTATACTCAAAGTAAATTATCCGAAATTAATTTTAACTAAGATCGAATTAAACATGACATATCTTTTATGTAATAAATACTCTTGTGAAAATTCTCATATCTATCAATGAAAGAAATAAGAAGAATCAAAAACCATTTCCAATAAAATGACATTCTTACCTCAGTTTCAGATCCAGTAAAGAAGATGAAGAATGCTTTAAATTATTACGTCTGAAAACATCGTGGTTCTTGGAGCTTTGACGATATTAACAATAAATAAAAAAAATCGTGCTGATAACGTGTTATAAAAATAAGAGTTTTTTTTTTTTGAAATTGATTGAATATTCTGAAACTTTTCTCATTAATAATATATATGGAGAGATAATATGATAAATATAGTTGAAAATAGGGATAATATGATAGAGATGGTTGAAAATAGGGATAACAATATCCATATTTGATATTATTCCAAATCAAAACAATAATTAACTTTTTAAGTTCTTTCAGAAGTTGTCTTTTAATTAATTTTTTTAATAAGTTACTATCACTGAATCATTACTGGATTATCATTCAGATAAAATAAGCAGAACCAGCCATGCTAAGAGCCTCCACAGTAGGAGAGGTTTCAAGTATTATATTTTGACTTTAGTCAAATTTTGTAGCACTTGAAGGCTGCAGTGGACACTTGTCTATACTTGAAAATTGCTAGAAAGTCAAGAGACACTCCATATTTGAAGCGTGGCCTAACTCCACTACATTAATTTCTGGGTCCACCAAAACAAACAATTCTTACCAAACATGGAAGGAAATACAAAGAGAGAAAAGAGGAAGGAAAAATCTTACCAAACAGAAAAAAAAAGGAGGAAGGAGATAAATTTGGAGTGTACCATTGTGTGACAATATCAAGAAGACACTCAAAAAATAAATTTGTACAATTTTCAATAATTTGAAGTATTCCACTGTGGATGATCTAATAATCCTAATACCAACCTAAGGGTAAAGTACAAAAAACTCCTTATTAGATTTGTGTTTTTGCATTTAAAGACCCCTTGGTTTTAAAAAAATCCTCGAATTTTTATTTTGGCTCAGTTTGCACCCATTTTGAAATATATCGTTAACAAACGTTAAAATACGCCTGAAAAGACGATTTTACCCCTCTTCCTATTCCTCCTCCCCCCCTCCCTCTCTCTCCGGTGGGTGGGGGGGGGGGAGGGGATGGGTGGCCGTGCGGGGAGGAGGGAGGGGACGGGGAGGAGGAGGGTGGGCGCACGGGGAGGAGGAAGGGGAGCTGCCACCACCGCGGCGGGTGGTGGGTGAGGGAGGGGAGGGGGGTTGAATGGGGAAGAGGGAGAGGATATTTTGGATTTTTTTTAAACAGTCACTAACAGTCAAATCTGACGGTTTGTAAACGGTAAGGGGCATTTTGATCGAGTCATATATTGCGGGAGGGTTTAATTGTTATATTTGTCTATCGAGTCTTATTTTACTAACGAGACAAATTGAAGGAGGAGTTTTTTGCACTTTACCCACCAACCTAGGGTAAAGTGCAAAAAACTCCTCCTTCAATTTGTCTCTTTAGCAAAAAATGACTCGATAGACAAATATAGCAATTAAACCCTCCTGCAATATATGACTTGATCAAAATGTCCCACACCGTTTACAACCCGTCAGATTTGACCGTTAGTGGCTGTTTAAAAAAAATAAAATCCAAAATATCCTCTTCCTCTTCCCCATTCACCCCCTCCCCCTCCCTCGCCCCCCACCAGTCGTTGTGGTGGCAGCCCCCCCTCCTCCTCCCCGCCCCCTCCCTCCTCCTCGCGTAGCCACCCGTCCCCTCCCCACCACCCACCGGAGAGAGGGGGAGAGAGAATGGGGAGAGGGATAAAATCGTCTTTTCAGACTTATTTTAATGTCTGTTAACGACAAATTTCAAAATGGATGCAAACTGAGCCAAAATGAAAATGCGAGTTTTTTTTTTTTAAACCAGAGGTCTTCAAATACAAAAACTTAAATCTAAGGAGAGGTTTTTTGCACTTACCCCACCAACCTAAGGTAACTAACGTTAGGTTATCTTGGCTACTTTACTACATTTGTTTGGAAAAATAGTTCCAAAAGTTGGTTATAAAAACACGGGAAATATGCTGCTAAAAGCTACTTTTGTTGTCATTTTCTTTGGAAAAGAGAGTAAAGTGTAAATAAACCCTCCTTAGATTACCTACTTTCACAAATTAAGACCTATTAGACGTTTACATCAAATACACCCTCCCGCAATAAAATTTTTGCTCAAAAAGTCCCCTCCAGTCATCTGTCCTTTTGGAGTGAACGTTAAAGGATGTAAAAAAAAAAAAAAAAAAAACTACCCCCATCCCCCGTGCCTCCCCCCTCTCCTCCCCACGCCTCACCCCCTCCTCCCCCGCCCCCACCGGCCCCCCATCCTCCTCGAGCCCCCAAATGCCTCCCCCTCCTCCCCCGTGCCTACCCCTTCCCCGCTGCCCCACGCCACCTCCCCCCTCCTCCAGCTCCTCCCCCGCGCCTCCCCCTCCTCCCTGCCTACCCTGCCTCCTCCTCCCCCTCCGCCAGTTCCTCCCCTTCTCCTCGTCCTCACCCTCCCTCCTCCTCCGCCTCCCTCCAACTCCTCCCCCTCCCTCCTCCTCCCCCTCCGCCAGCTCCTCTCTCCTCCTCCCCGTCTCCTCCTCCCCCTCCGTCAGCTCCGGTCGGCAACCCTCCCTCTCCTCCAACTCCTCCCTCCTCCTCCTCCTTCTCCCTCCCCCTCCTCTCCGCGCCGTCCGCCTCCTCCCGCCGGGCGGAGAGATAGGGGGGAGGGTTGTCGACCGGAGAGAGAGGGAGAAGGATTAGGGTTAGGATTAGTTATGAGGATTAGGATTTTGATTAGGTTTAGGATTATAAAAGGTATATTAGTCATTTCACTTCTAAATTAACATCCGTTAACGAAAAAAATTCAAAATGGGTATAAACTGTACAAAAATAAAAAAAATTGAAAGTTTTTTAAAAAAACGTAAATCTAAGAAGAATTTATTTGCACTCTACCCAAAAAAACAAAAAAAAAAAAATCACAAGTTTCCCAAACCAAATATTAGGGGTACTACTAGAAAAGTCTGTAAAGAGAAGATTGACTACCCGAAATTCCTCTCCCCACAAAAGCTCACTCCACCACCACCACCACCACCACCGCCTGACAGGTTCTTCTTCTTCCTCTTCTTCTTCTTCTTCTTCTTCTTCTTCTCTCTCTCTCTCTCTCTCTCTCAAACTTAAAAACTTAAAAAATAAAAATTAGAAAGGATATGATTATATTCTGTTTGCTTTTTTCATTTGCTTACATTTGGGCGCTTAAGTTTATATATTGGCTTACTTCATCTCTACTGCTAAATCTTCAATCGAGATATGATCTAGTGAACAATCATAGGTGAAATCAAGAAATCCTTCGAAACCCCTTCCCCTTATGGCTAAAACATATATTTAAATGGATCTCTCCAACAACGATTTTGAAGACACTGACAAAATTTTAAAATCTCCGAACATGAACGTGTTGATCTTTGAATAAGCTTTCCAAATTTGATTGCTTCGTACAAAATGGGCGTTTGTGCTGGAAGATTCGGAAAGATTACTCTAAATTGTGCTACATCAGTTTTATACCGATTAGCTGCTCCTGAGGAAAGGTTAAGGGCTTGTGTGCTAGTCCTCCATGACCCGCACAGGCATTTTACCGTCCACCTTGAGTGGATAACCCATGCGGCCGCTTGTGGCGTGCCGGACATCTCCTCCTGAGACCCAATTTGGGGGATGCAAGTCTTAGGGCAGCAGCGATGCCGGTGATGGGGTTGCATGTCATGTCAGAAAGTGGTGGCAGTGGAGCCTTCGAGCGCGGTTGTGGTGTTGCATGTCCTCCAATGGTGCGGTGGGCCTGCATGTACGAGGCAAGTGAGGGCAACAAGACGACATGTCCGAGAGGGTCGTGGAAGTGGAGGCAAGGTGTTTGAGGGTGGTTGATGGGGTTGCATGTCCATGGGCCCACAATAGTGGCGAGACAACATGTCCAAGGACGGTGGCGATGGATACGAGGTGTTCGATGGCAACAACGATAATGAATGATAACCCCTGTTGGAAGGAGGAATGAGTAGTAGTAGATGAGAGGCAAGGGTTTTATTGTGGAAGGAAATGAATCTTTGTGGCTTTCCTACACCTTTTCAAGGTGTGATATCTGGAGAGGTGGACATAAATTGAAAGGAGGATTCCCAAATCACCAACCATGTGTGTTCTACAATCACAATTGACTAACAGAAGACTTTGGATCCACATCTTAAAATCTAGATGTGTAACACAAGATTTTGGAATTATCCCTAGTGATTCTAAAATCAAAATCAACTAACTGTTCCCCGAAGAATTTGTTTTTCACGTTCAACACTTAAAGTATCGAGCATGTCTTCACTTCAAGTTCCCTTCATCCTTTTGGACTTCAATCTTCGACTGATTCTTGAATTCTTGAGACCAATAGATGCAACTGTTAGGATAAGTGATAATATATTAGTTAAAAATGACATGTTAGAACTAGAGGCAGCCTAAACAAACTTGGATTGAGATTGTAAAGAAGGATTTGGTTTTGACATTACAGAGGCCATGTCCTTTAACAAACTGAATGGAAGAAAATGATTCAAATAACTGCCCCAAAGATTTGGGATCAAGGGTTTGTTGTTGTTGAAAGGTTTATAGTTGTTGTTGCTATGATACTATCTTTAAGCCTCTGCTATTGCACTAAAACTCTAGAGTGGTAAGATGGTTGAATGATATACTTTTATATTGTTTTAATAATCTTAATGACTTACACATGATCAAAGAAAGGTTTCATTTACCTTTATAAATACATTTTGTATTAAATATCTATTATGTTATAGTATGTTACAAGAAGATGCAACGGATATTTATGAACCCTAATTCTGTTCAGTATCAGTGCATGTGAATCCTAACTTCTCACATACAAAATGCATGATGGCTAGTCATATTGAAACTTGCATTTCATGTTATGATCATGTTGTTTGTAACTTTGTATGCGACAAGTATGCTGACATACAACAACTGTTGGATTCAATGGATTGTCTAGTTGTATCAACTACCAATATGCCGTGTATGTGCTGTTTCCCTTCATTTTGATATGTTTCTACGATGTACCTGCTTGTTTTTCTTGTACAAATCTAGCCTGTTGCGCATGCTAAGATCATTGATATTATTATGCGCATTACATCATTTGTGTGTACTAAAAAAATAGAGGAAAGGTGTTAGAAAGTTTTCTTGAAATTCAAAACTGGAGTAGCCTATGTAAGGAGTTGATGTATAAAGGAGACGAGAATGCGTCTGGGGAAAAGGGGGGGGGGGGGATAAAGAAGTGTTTATCAAGTTATTTGTTATATTACATCAATACCAATGCTAAAAAGGTACCACGTTTGAAAGACAACATGATTGTACCTGCAAAGTTACGAGAAAATGAGTCATTCTAGAGGCTCTATGACTTGGGAAGATTTTGATCATTGACATAATATTTTTTTATCATTGAGCCACTTAATGTCAGGCTCCTACTTGCTAACAACAGCTTCAGTCGGTTTAAGATGATGTACTGCTCAATGAAATATATAACCTGTAGCATTGGTGACCTACCCTAGTTATCTTAAGATGGATATATGGAATTGTGTCCTTATCTATTGCCCGAAGTAGCTAGGGAATGACATTGATGTCTAACTGCAGCCATTAATTGGAGTTAATAGTTTGTTTTAATGATGTGCGGGCACCTACATGCAACTGCAAGGATTATTTTAAGAGGAGAACAACAATTGATAATTAGTGAATTCTAACATGATAGGTTGTTGGGGGTGAAAAATTAAGCGTAAATGGCAAGCTTAAGCTGTCATTTTTAGCCATACTCAGAATATCTTCCTTGCACCAGTAAGTTCATTTATGGGAGGCACCGTCTATTCGTACTGGACGACCTTGATTGTAGAAATTGTTGAAAACTTTGAATTAAATTGCGGTACAATTGTAGTTCAGAAAATGTTAACTTACCAATATTGAACCAGATTATTAGGCAAATGATTATTTAATATTGAAATTTAGTTTGCAATGATCACTTCAAGTTACAAAGTGTTGTGTATGAATTGTAGGCTCAGATAACCAAACTCATCCCCTTATAGCTTCACAATGTGGGATCTTGTCGCCATGGCGAGCTTTGCCCTTAAGTAAACTCGTAGGTCTGCAAGCTTGCCAAATATTGCCTCAAGGTCTGTTTCGTTCTTAACAAGTATGTGATTTTGTGGATATATCTTTAGCTATCTTTTTATAAGGGAACACAAACTGCTCAAAAGAAGTAAAAAAAAAAAAAAAAAAAAAAAAAACACGAAGTGACAAGAAGTGGTTTCACATCTAGGTTTCATGAACGGGGTCACACGAACAAGGATACAAGTACAATATAAAGTCGGAATACGATATTTTTGGAAAATCTAGGATATTGGTATGGCATGGATACAATTATGTATACACAATGATGGATGCACTCATAATATTGTTGGTGTATGAGCCCCCATTGGATTTTAAAATTGGAACTTTATTGTAGACCTCTAAATGAAAAAGAATTTCTAAGAAGTCAAATTGGTCAAGTCTTTTGTGCCCCCAAACTTTTCCAATTTATCATCTACTAGAATTTTGGTTCGTGGCGTTCGCCTATTCTCCAATCACTAACCGTCTTACTTTCTATGCTTGAACCAACCACTTCTTTTATAAACATTCCAACAAATCCCATTTGTTTTCCTTTTTAATCTCCTCTAACCATCACTCTTCAATGCTCGAATCATAATGACTCGTTGTTTTCCAAATATGGTCCCTCATCTAGGGTAGCTCCAGCCTCAATTTGAGAGTTGTTATGACGAGTTAATTTTTGTAAACATGTCTTTCAAGACTAACTCCTACAGTAATGCTGCTCACACTTTAGTGCAATGCTACCATATCTCATACAAAGTTGGTATACTGCATTGCTCTCGTAGTGCAATGCAATACTCTCACAACGATGACATTGTTGTGTGCCCCCTCTTATTAAATTTGTGAATCTTCTCTGGTCAAAATTCCTTCGTCCTCCCTGATACACATTATATATATTAGATTTTGATAGAATGTGTGTAAATTTTAGATAGTAACTAGATTCCAATTTTTAAAGTTTCTCATATTACTATTATGTTTGGCATGATAGTGACAATACTACTATTGGAGCTAGTCTCAAACGATATGTATACAAAAATTATCTTGTCGTCGCAACTTGAAATTGAGGTTTAGGTTACGTAAATAAGGAACCATAGTTGGAAAACGATGAGTTGCCGTGGTTGGAGTCTAGGAGCAGTCGTGGTTATAGAAGATTGAATGGAAAAAAAATAATGTTGTGTTGGAACGGTCGTGAGAGAAATGGTTGGTTCAAGTGGGAAAGGCGGAACAAATGATGATAGGAGTACAAAAATTCGAGCAGTAGATGATAAATTTAAAATTTTGAGGGTAGACAAAACTTAACCAACTTAATGAGTATTTCTTTGAAATACTTTTCTGTTTAGGGGTCAATAATAAAGTTTTCAATTTTTAAATTCCATTTGGGGCTCACTATTATGTTTGGCATCATTTCAACCTTGTTTGGAACCTTTTGGTACCTAGCATGGGACGATGTCTGATATGCACGTCAAGATAGTATAATATTAGAAACCTGTCAGGCTTGGATACGGTTATTTGGAGGCATGTCCTTGCAAACTAGCTTATAGCTAACATGGAAGGGGTTCAGGTCCTATCTAACTTTCCTAAAGAACACGAGGTTTTTGGGTTGAACTGTCATGAGATCACTCATATCATCACTAAGTACCTTGAACAGAGCAGTCCTTTGGTGTATTTATATCTAAATGAGAAAAGAAAAACGTCACTAAGAACTGTTTGCAATCCTAGATGATTAAATTGTAAGAAAGAGGTTGGATCGCCACCGAAGTTTAATTGCATGACTTTTCGTATTATATGGAGCATGGCAATTGGTTTGGAAAAGTCATATTGGCAATATACAAGATAAGATAGTACATGATGGGCTCCAAATGGTTTTCCTTGATATGCTATATTTTTGTCTGGTGAAGACTATTATTATTACTCTTTCCAGATAAGAAGTTTGATCACATTGGCTAAATTAGGTCTAGAATTAAATCAAGTGAAAGTTAAGAAGTTTGTCGTATATTGATAATTCAGAAAATTTTATATAGAGGGAAGAAGTTATCCTAAATTGCACATAACATAAAAAGTTTGTGGAATTTGTAAGAAGAGAGAGGGGACGCCAGTGCAACTGGCGCCAAATATATATATATATATATATATATATATATATATATATATATATATATATTTTGTTTGGCGCTAGTCACATTTGCGTTTAAATTAATTTTTTTTAAACAAATGTGGCGCCAGTGTGACTAGTGCCAAAAATAAAAAATTTAGCTTGGTGCCAAAGTATGTAGCCATTTCTTTAGGCTCCAAAATTTGATAGATTTCTCATAATATCATGAAAAGGTAATCTCATACGTATACTAACCAGTCTAATTACACTTATTACCATATCATACATGCACTCTAGTTAGTGTTGCATGTGCTACAATTATTACTTGTAGCAGCATATGATGGTGAGGATGATGAGTTAGTATCAGTAATGACATCCAACTCTAACACGTTGGAGATCTGCGGCCCTTGTTGGAAGCAATGTTCTAAACGGCGGTAGGCGGGTGCGCGTCGGAAATGGTTCGCCTACCGCCTAGGACGCGCGCCGCCTAGGCGTTTGATACATTTTGGGTATTGTTTTACTATTTTACCACTGTTTTTGCATAATATACATATTTTAAGGATTTTTTTTATGCATAGCTAAGTTGTAGAACAAAGATTTATGAAGTTTAAGTAATGTAAAAGTGACTCATAGGTTCATAATGCTTGCAAAACTATTTTGCCAAAACATCTAGTCAGGTATTGCTCCGTCTAGGCGTTCGCATACACCGCCGCCTAACTCAATCTACTATAGAATTTGAATTAGAGTACACCGCGTGCCACGTACTCACCTCCGCCTATGCTGCCAAATCTTCGCTGGCCGTCTACTCCATTGCCAAGGTGTCAACGGCAAAAGCGATGCGAAGAGCGACCGCCTAGGCGGCCAAGGCAGACACCATTTATAACACTTGCCAGAAGGCCTGCCCGCTATTCCTGACATTCAACAAGGCCCCGCCGGCGGTCAAGTACAAGTAATCCGTCCATGACAGCGGCGCCAGGCCGTGTTCGAGCGTCGCATGCAGCACGTAGATCCACATGTGCTCGCCCCCAGCATCGACATATATGTCGGGTCTACTACAATCCGACACATTAATACGTTATCGGCCTTCACTGCCTTCTCCTCGAGCCTCCATCCGCACGACAACTCCCCCGGCGGCAGCGAAGGCATGTCCCCTAACCAAGTGCCCACGCCCCGGACGGCTTGTCAAGGGTGCGTGCGAGGCGTACGAGAATTCGACGAGCGCGGCGATGTCGAGAGGGGAGGAAGGGTAGAAGACAGCCGCAGGGGTTGCATGGCTCAAGGGACCAAAGTCGGTGGATGCGAGGGCGAGGTATGATATGGTAATAAGTTATCATACAACATTAAGTAGAGCGGTAATAAGTTATTTGGTGCCAGTACTTAATGTTAATAAGTTATTTAGTGCCAGTTGCACTGACGTCAAGCATAAAAAAAATTTGGCGCTAGTCACACTGGCGTCACACTTGTTTAAAAAAAAATTAAGTTGGACGCCAGTGTGACTAGCGCCAAAAATAAAAAATAATGTTTGGTGCCCGTTGTAGTGGCGTTCCATCCCTTTTCTTACAAATTCCACAATTTTTTTCTATTATGTGCAGTTTAGGATAACTTCTTCCCTCTATATGAAATTTTCTGTTGATAATTTGGAAGTGTAAGAAGCTTTAACTTGGAAAAGCAGAACTCAGAAAGCTAGTATCTGCTTCTCAAATATGTTACCCAAGGTTGCATTAGCTCTTATCCAAATCATATCACCAGATTTTCTTGTCAGAGAATGCGATCAGAGTAAAACACTGCAAAATGAGGCAAGGCGGAAGTGTTCTCTACTATTTAGTTTCGTCAACAATGTAAGATAAATGAGCTGGAGATTTACCCATCTATGGAGTCAAGAAGATGGTTCAAGATAATGTTCTCATGTAGGATTATTTTGTGAACAGCTTCACCGGAGAAAGCTTGGAGAAGATGGTTAAATGGATATGCTCAATTGTTTCTTTGGAGAGAGGGGGCAAGGGTAAGTGAGAATATTAATTGCATTAGGAGTTAATAAGGTGGTTGGATGGTCGAGCTTAATCCGACAAAGTATGAATAGTCAAAAGAGGGAGGACGAATGTAGAAATAACATGTTTTAGATAGCAAAATTTCCCATAACTACATATTACGTATTTTCCTTGTTGCATCCCCAGAAGGAAAATAAGTTGCAAACAAACTCCAGAAATACATTTTAACACCTAGATCAATATCAACTCCATGACTCAGAAATAACCACAAAGTTGATATATAGGGTTCTTTCTGAAATACTACACAAACTACTCCTTATCCTTGATATTTTAGATTTATTTAGGATGAATGGGGTGGTGGTGGTGTTCAACCATCATCCTTTATTCATCCTTTCCTACTACCTTATAAACATGTTTGTGACCCTTCAGGCCGTGTGAACTGGTCTTAAAATACAGATTATTATGCAATAAAGTCGACCTTTCCGATGTGTTCGGTTACTGTGTGTATATCGCTAGTCAGGGTCCAAATATGTTCATTTAACATAGTTTTTAGCAAGCATGGCTGTTCTGTGCAATTTCTTGGACAAATTTACTCATATGATCGCTAGTCAGGGTCTAAATGGACTTAATTAACGTTTAGACACTGGATTTTATACCAGCTTAGAGTTTAAATTATGACATGTCCAATTGGAAAGTTTGGACCCTAGATTTTTATTTTTTGTTTCCCTTTTTCCATTATACCCTCCTTTCCAACATGTGTTGGTTGGGGTATAATGGGAAAAAGGAAACCAAAAATAAAAATCCAGGGTCCAAACTTTCCAATTGGACATGTCATGACTTAAACTCGGTCTAAACGCTAATTAGCCCTGGTCCAAATATCTGCTTGTTTAACATAGTTTCTACCAAGCATGTCTGTTCTTGTGCAATTTTTGGACTCGATTCCATGCTTATAAGTTCATAACCTTTTAATAATTTATATGAGTGTAATGAAATGGTGTATAGTCTATCCTGTTGTATTGGGTATGATGAATTGTAAATGTCAAATTTCGTTGACGAGTCTATACACTTCTCAGTTGCTAGAACACTAAGAAGTGAACTATAATTGTGACTGCCGTTATCTGATTTAATGGTTTCAATAATTATAAGGGTGTAATGAAATGGTGTGAAGTCTATGCTGTACCTTGGTATGACAAATTCTAATTGTCATATACTGTTTACTAGTCTAAACACTTCTTAGTTTACTAGAACACTTTGATATGTATTCTGTTCCTAATCTCTACTTGCATATCAAGTACTTTATTTAGTTTGAACCTATAATATATCCCAACTTTCAACATTTTCTCATTCTTCGTACTCTCTGATTGTATCATGAGGGAGAAGGTCTTATATATGTCTGGCAGTAAAAATGTGGCATTCTCTTAGCAGTTCATCAAAAGGCATGCCTACAGAATCAGAGGCGTCAGACAATGAGCTGATGCTAAACCATACCTTCCCACTCGGGCCAATAGATCCAAACCGAGCTCGGTTTCCTTGTTGCATAGTGTGGACTCCTCTGCCCTTTATATCTTGGTTCATACCTTTCATTGGCCACATCGGCATTTGCAGAGAAGATGGGGTGATCTTAGACTTTGCAGGACCCAACTTTGTCTGCGTCGACCATTTTACATTTGGAGCAGTGACCCGTTACATACAATTAAACAGAGAAAAGGTCTGATAATTTTCTCCATATAATCTTCTATTTTTTAATACGTCTTAACGTTAAATAGATAAAAAACCCAAGAAATAAATAAAAGGAGAATCATAATGCGCTATGATAAATATCCATCAACGGAAGCAACATTTCATTTATTTGATATTTTTGGTCTCTGGAAGTGACTTCATCTGCACTTTCTTGCAGTGTTGCTTTTCTCAGAGCCCAACTGCATTTGCAACTGGTGATGGCTATAGACAGACTGAGGCTAATGATATGATAACCTGGGATGATGCACTTAGGAAGAGCACACAAGAGTTTCAGCACAGACCGTACAGCTTATTCACCTGCAACTGCCACTCTTTTGTTGCAAACAATTTGAACAGAATGGTATATGGCGGGCAAGACAGATGGAATGTTGTTAACCTGGCAGCCTTGATGTTCCTCAAAGGCACTTGGGTGAGCAAGACAGCACTGGTGCGCTCTTTCTTGCCTTTTGGGGTTGTGCTCTGCCTCGGTCTACTGGTCGGCAGCACGAACTTCTTGATCTTCTGGATTGTGTTCTCCTTCATCCTTGTCGGTTGGTTTGTTGTCGGTACTTATTGTTTCAGTAACCTTATCCAACTCTAGTTAAGGTTTCTCACACATGTTGCTTGTGTAATATAAATTCTCATTAAATTATTGGCTTTGTTGTTGAATTTAAATCAGTTGCTTAGATCTAGGCTTTCTGGCTATTATCTGGAACCAGGCTTTTCTTGAGCGTATAGAAATTTGCTTAGATCTTTGTATCATTGTGCCTTCTTGTATCACATTTTGCAATATCTTCCAGGCCTTATTTCTGTTTCATGTGATATTTGGCTATTGAATTTTTTTCTTCTTTGCATATTCAATTTTTGTTGGGAACTTTCTATCCCGCAATGCAAAGATGTGTATGTTTTTCTTTAGTGTCCTTGAATCTCAGTTGCGCAATATTCTTATTTTGTTGGGAAACTGAATGACATTTAGGTTTTAGCCATATGGAGACCACAATATTAGAGTTTGTGGAAGAATAATATGACATTTTAGACCTACTTTTTGGGTCAACATCTATGAAAGACTCCATAATTACTTTTATTCTAAAATTGGTGTTTTCTTTTTTAGTTTCTACCAAATAATGTCACCTAATTAAATTTGTTGAAATATAGTCAAGTTTAACTATTAAAATGTCAAAAGTACCGCCGAACTCGAATGATCCTTGTGATTATCGCGAAGAAGCATAAGACTCTTGGCTGGGTGACGGAAGATCAGTAGATCGAGCAACGGGGGTGGACGTATTATTTCTTCCATTTATAAATGGTGGGAGTTGAGGGACAGTGGGTCCAAAATGTATGTAACGCAGCGTGCACAAAATTTCGAACATTACGTCGGATATCTCAAAACAAAAAATGTCAAAACTAACCATTGTATGATTTTTCTTCTCCTCTATTTTAACATCATAGTTGTATGTATATCCTAAATGTAATTAAAAATTAAGAAAAAAATTTCTAACTGATAACATTAACTATATGATATTATTTAACTACATGCATATATATATATATATATATATATATATATATATATATATATATATATATATATATAACAAATTCTAATTAAAATATAAATATATCTATATAATTTTAATCAAAATATATTTAAATCATATATAAAACTAATCTTAATTTTTTTGTTAAATGCTTTGCATGCGCATGTGGCAAGTACACTTTAATATCTAATAAAGTTCGTTTGTATTACATCCAACTAAATTTATTTATTTTTATATTTTAAATTATAGATTATATTAAATTAGATTAGTCTAGAATTAAAATGAGATCAGATTATATTTAGTTTATAGATTATACTAAACTGGTTCAGAACACCTTAGAACACCTTCACAAATCAAGATGAACATTTCATATTTCCAATATTAGTTAAAAAGATGAACAATCTCAAATATGTTTTTTTCGAAGTCTTAACAAAAAAAATCTCTACTATTTTTACCGAACAAAAATCATAATTAAAGTTAATTTAAATGTAAATATGTTCCTACCGTAATTAAATTTACAGAATTGATTTTTCTTAAATCGGTTTGACTTGATAAAATGACTCTAAAGTGGAGGGGGAAAAAAATCCATAAAATGATAGTTTTGGTATTTTCATAGTTAAACTCAAATTTTTTTTAACAAAGTCTATTAGGTGGCATTTTTGGTACAAATTATAAGCAAAAGAATAATTTTTAAAATAAAAGTATTGTTGGAGTCTCGTAAACTATCATTTTCCTTAGTATTTTTTGGATTGACAATTTTGAAATTTCTTATCTAGCATTTTAAAATTAGATGACCAAACGGAGATTATATTATTTGAGTTTGTGGAAGAAGGCTGGTTTATCTTCGTACTAGTTGGATGATACAACAACAATAACAAAATCGTTGTCACAAAATTTTGAGGTTTAAATTTGGATGATGGTTTTTGGATTTCCTAACTTGCACTTCAAAATTAAATGATCAATAATTATCTTAGATCCATACTCTTCTTGGAAGATAAGAAAAGAAGAATCAAAGCCACTTACTGTTGGAGAATTGTCGAGAGAAAAAGATCAACAACGCTTCGCTCAAACTTAACCAAAGCGATCATATGCATTTGCACTAACAAAAGTGTAGAAGCATGAAAAATCTTGGGGAAACATGCACTCATACATCCAGCCGCATAAAGGAACTCATCCACAGCTATGTGCCATACAGTTCATGCGACAGAAGTTAAGAGACGCATGATGGCCTAGGCGCATGGTGTCACTTCTGTCAGTCATAGCATTTATGACTCTAACAAGCAATAATGGCTCTGAACGTCTCGGTTCTGATGCTGACAGCAGAGGTTAGTGCTTACATCACCTGCCATTATTACATTTGACCGTATATATCTATGCAGTGCCACGTATACACACAACAAGGTTCTTCATGCGACAAACTCTCCATAAGCCAAACTCCCTATGCGTTGTGGTCCTTATGCGTCTAAACGACCTTAAGGCTCGATCTCTGTGAAGTTCAGCCCCTATGCGATTCAGTCCCTATGCGACCCGGTGCGACCAAGTCTTTCTGTTTCAACTGAGAAGATTATCTACAACCAAGTGCGGGCCACGTGTTAAGCTGATCCAGTCACGCACGCAAACAAAGAACAGGCGCACGCACGCGAGCAGGGGAGGGCCGGCGACGGCGGTGGCAGCAGCATCAACAGCTCTCGCGCACGCGCCTCCGCCTCCTCCCCTGTCTCCCGCTGCCGCCTCCTCCTCCTCCTCCGACGGTTGGGGTTGGAGTTAGGGTTAGGGTTAGAATTTGGGAGTTTGAAAATTGAAAAAGAGAGGAAAAATTTAGAATGAAGAGTTTTGGAAACGTTTGGAATGATTGGACTGTTCTGAGTAAATTTTAGGATATTCTAAATAAATTTTTTTTTGTGACTGTTATGATGTGAAAAACTTAACAATTGGACAGAATTTGCCTTCTTATATAATAGAGTAGTATATATACAGATTTTCTCAATCATCATCCTTTCTTCTTTGTCCATCCTTCTCATACCAAACTCTCAGATAGAAAGAAAGAAACATGGATGGAGAATCCAACGGAAAGATCACTGAGGCGAAGAAAGAAGCGGCGGCGGAGGGATCCATTCATGGCTTCGAGTCCCTCCATCGTCTCCTCGAGGCTTCTCTCGAGCCTCATCTCTTCCAAGTAATTTTAATGATCAATTATACTTCCAATAAATACTACTTTCAGTTATTCATTCTACTATAACTCTAGTTTCTTCTTTCTTTTCTTTTCCTTTCTTAATCTCTAAGAATAATTATCGAGATCTCTCTATAGAAATGATTTAATAGGATGATTTGAGCAGGAAGTGAGCCGCTTACTACTGGGGTTGAACTGCGGAAGCCCACTACAACGTCTTCCCCTCCCGGATGTCGCTGCCTCTCTGTCCTCCAACCACAACTTCGATTTGCAGGTAAATCAAACATACCCCCAACCATCAATTGACTAAAAGAGAAATCATACAAAAATGATATGGTAACAGCGAAACACAACTTTCCATTAGAGGCAATAGCCCCTTTGTCTGAATAAAGTTAACCCTCGGTTCATAGGAGTGGCTTTGGGCAACATCAGTCCTAGTCATAATTTTTATCTAGGGGGCACCTCGATTACTATTTAAAATAATAAATTACAATAAACACATCTATATTAATACCATGTGTCACAAACTATTAATGAATTAATACGAATAGGAACATTATAAAATACCAACCCAAGTAATGAATTAATACAAATAGGAATATTATGATTCTCCTGTCGGTTTAGGTTAGGTGATACATTCATTGGGTTGGATCCGAGTAAAACAATGTGTTGCCACTATAATCAATTATAATAAGAGTTATAATGGGCATATGCAGTGTAGTCAAAGGTGCACCTCAGGCGCGCCTTGCTCCTAGGCACAGGGACAGCGCCTCAGGACACTCCAGGCAGGGCGCAATTCTTAAGGCACACCTAAGGCATACCTAGGACACTCCAGGCAGGACGCAATTCTTAAGGCACGCTTAGGCGCGCCTTTTTCGAGCGCCTTGGAATAGCTAAGGCGCGCCTTGAAAATCTTGTGAAAAAAATAACATGTTTAGACTATTTTTTGAACTGCTGTACTGTTTTTTTATTGTTTGCTCCCTCACTCACTCAATTCAAAGTGATTGCAACCTAGACATGAGGGAATTTGAAGCACATGTTTATCAATGTAGAAATCCGATATATATATATATATATATATATATATATATATATATATATATATAATTTTTGCGTCTTGCGTCGCTCGGACGCGCTCCCTAAGTGCGCCTTGCGCCTCGGGCGATTTGGACCCTTTGCGCCTCGAGTGCGCCTTGCGCCTTTGACTACCTTGGGCCTATGCCCGTTTGAATATGACTTGTTACACATCTCAAAGTTACATATACTAGTTTGAGATTTCAAGATTCAAGACAGATCATATGAGGAGGTTTGTATTAGGTCAAAATTGAATTGGCTCAGATGGAATCTAGACAATGACATCTACTTCAATTGCTTTCTTTCGCAAACATTCTCATGTGGCTAGAGGAGAGAAAAAAATATGAACAGTGAGGATGAATCCTTTTTTGCATTTAGGTCCAATATGAATTTAAGTGACGATCAGGTTATGGGAATTATAAATCTTATAGGAGCACGATAGACCTAACTGTGTTGTTCCAAATAAAAAATTGTAACTATTTGATATAAGATAACTGGACAATCTTGATCGATGTGATATCAAACTTCTAATAAGGTACACAAGTTGAAACTTGAAAGATGGGCAACAAGAGAAACCAAAAGTAAAAGCTTGTATATGTTTCTAAAAAATACAACCGCATTGTTGGTTTTTCCTACCCACCATACCCAACTTTGCAGGAGCCTTGATATCAGTGATTTTCAGTTCTTCAATAATTAACATGTCTCTGATGGCATCGTCTAATACTTTGAGGTTAGAAAACGCTTACAAGCTACCTAATTGTTCTTTTTTATTATCAAGTCGGTTATTACGTACGCATACATTCTATATAAATAAATTCAAAATTCGACAAATCTACAAAAAAAGTAAAAAAATAAAAAATAAATCCAAATCTGAGGGGGCGTAGCCGCACTTCCTCGGGATAGTGTAGCTACTCCTCTGGGCGACATATACTCACACTATCTGTGAGCATATCAAGCATATATTTCATGTTCCGTCCCCAAAATACGGGAGAAGGCCACGTGACGAAGGCCGACGAGGTATCATGATAAAGACATAAGTCTGTACCACAATGAACCATGTCATGGATTCTCACAATTAACATTACATTTCCGGTACAATTACATTCCAAAATTAAAAAAAAAACTAGGAAAAAGGGAATACTAAATAACAAGGTCTACGAAGTATACATTCATGGAGAGTACCTAAATAAAATAAGTCTAACAACATATATATGTGAATGAACTGATCAAAGAAGGAAATTGTCTCTCTAATACATATAGCTCATGATTGGTTTTCGATGTTGAAGTACTCCTCTCCAATAATACCTGGGCTCGTGTTTTTCAACTAAACCTCATAGTTTGCAATATCGACCGATACCGATCTGATACATCCAATACCGATACAATTTGGCATATCTCGATCCGATACCGACCATTACTGGCCGATACCGACGTTCAAGGTTTCTTTTCCAATCAATTCGGTAGAAAAAAATTGAATGAAAAAGACCAATATAAAATGTGTAAGAGTATAATAAGGTTGTAAATGCATGTAAATAAAAGTATTTATTTATCGCAAGTAAAACCAATCAGTAAGAGTGACTATTATTTTATTCAATTCCAAAACTATTAAGAAACAACACATAAAATACATAAAATTATGCCTAAATATATAAAATATTTTTTTTTCTAAATTTTTAATAAGAGTTATTTGTATTTACCTCCCAATCCATAATCATATCTCCACTACCCCCAATTTCTTTTAATTAGTACTACCCCCAATCCTTTATAACATGTTAATTGTAATTTGTGTTAACCCCCCCCACCACCACCACCACCACACACACACACACACACACACACACAAAAAAGCCTAGTTTTTGAGATTTTTTTTGGGTGGGGGGGGGGGTAGTATTAATTTAAAAAAATTGGGAGGGGGGGGGTAGTGGAGATATGAATATGAATTGGGGGGGGGGGGAGGGTAAATACATATAACTCTTTTAATAATTATTTGCTTTCAGATAGCAACAAATCCAATATTCCTATCTAAAACTGCTGATAGTTCTGATACCGATCCTCATAGGAATGATATGATTCCGATACTGCGAACTTTGTGGACATGCAAATCTAGTTTCGTTAGAAAGCGGTCTAGTAAGCGATAAAATGAAGGAAATGTGTGAACTATGTATCCGCATGAAGGTATAATATAACGATAAAGGTAAGTAATATGAAGCAATGGTGGACTAGTATCAAGATTATTTTTTATCTGGAACTTGTTTTACAATTTATTAATGGTATTTGAAAACAATTGTATCACGTACCCGGGGATCACAATAAGGAAACACGGGGCCATAAATACATAATTTATGCAATACATGTATTTTTGTTCGTTCATATATATATATATATATATATATATATATATATATATATATATATATATATATACCAAACTGCATAGGTATTTGTGCCCGTCCAACATTTTCAGTTAAATGTCAAAAGAAGAGGCGGAAGAGGCATGCCTTGCTATGTTTCCCCCAATACCTGATTTTTATAAATGCCACTAGATACTCGTGTCCATGGTTACAGTAGTCAGGAACTGGAATGATTAAAGTCAAATGGTGTTCATAACTTATCATTTCATACGGGTTCGATAGTTTATGTCTTATCTCCATTACATTATTGTTTGTTATCATGATCATTACATCTAACCGGGATTATAAAGTATGTATTTGCATGCGAAAGATGTCCATTACATTATTGTTTATTATCATGATTATAACATCTAACTGAGATTATAAAGTATCTAATTACATGCGATAAATTTCCTAGAATCTAATATGTAGATATTGTATACCAATTTTAATGAGTAATTAACTAAAATATATGAAACTGATATTTTCTGAATTAGAACACTTAAAGAGGGTAAAAGCGGATGATCGGCAAGCGAGTGTAGGGATTGATCGACAGCCAGGTTGGCTATGCAACGTGACGGAAAGATGGTGATTCGACACCGACGAAAGTGATCGTTTCTTGCTGCTGGATCGTTGGGTCACCGGCTTGAGGCACTGGTAGCATCCGGTTGTTCCTGGATAAGGAAGGATCATTATTGATGCGACATATGTGAAGGTGGTAAGGGTGTTGATGATGTCGATGGTGGTTATTAGAGTCAGATCAGTGGAGCGAAAAAAGGACAAATTTCGATAACGGGTCTACAATGAAGTAGTGGTGGCAAGCGCCGCTCGATGACGAAAGTCGATGAGGTCGGGGATCCGGCTGGAGTTTGGGAGATGATGGCATGGAGGAAGAGGATGGGATAATGGTGAGAGAGTTGGTGCTATGGAGGAGGAATTGAAGCAAATGGAGAAAATGAGAAGGGGAAGAAGAAGGATCTGTGGGTGAGGGAGGGATTTCTGTTGAGGATTACGTGCAGAAATTGGGGGGGGGGGCAAACAAATTTACTGATGGGATTTAAATTTAATATAAAACTAGGTTATTAGAATATATCTAATTGAGGGAGATGTTTAACATCTTGATTAGGTCGAGCTACTTCAGTGCCAAAGAAATACTTTTGGATTACCCAAATCCTTAGTATGGAACTTGTGTCCTAGGTTAGAGTTTTCTTGAGTGATTCCTTCATCATCATTCCATGTCAGTGATATGGAATGTTGAAAAACTATAGAGATTTATGAACTTAGTGGGCCATCATCATTTAAGCATTTGTGTGTGTTCAAGCATATTCTATTTCGGGGTCCTTAAGAAATAAAAACGACTTTAAATTGTTTCCTTTGCTTCTTCCCTGTCTCCAATCCTTTGGATAATGTTAATGAATGTCCTCCTATTTTTCTTTCGACATAATTGTAAAACTCTTGTAGAGAACAAGAATAGATGTTTGTACATATTAGAAATAGGTGGTTAATATTAGAGTCCATATCTCATAGAGATGGCCAACTTCTTTAGCAATGTCAAAGAAAATAACATCTTCAGTGATATTTGGTACCATATGCCGTAATAAAAGATATAACCTGAGCATCTTATTCCAATCATTTCCTATGCTTAAGGTCCGTTATATTATGATGACCATCCTCAATAGAATAAACCTTCCCTTGAGCAAGAAGTGAAGTATGTACAACTTTCAAGCATTGTAAGTAATGACCACTGATCAACTTAAAGATTTATAAGATAATGATTACCAATTAAGTCAGAGGTTTGCTTCATCTCTGCCATCTTAGAAGTTACAGCATGAGGTGCTTTAGAGGAAGAATTAGCACTCTGAATTTGTTGTAGTAGTCATTACAGCTAACACAGTTACAAGGAGATATAGCGACTCAACTAATCCTAAAGTGTCGATCTATGCATTGGATATAGTAAGGCAATTGATTGGTATTATATTGTACCTAACATAGGTATAAGTTGCCACTAAAGGCTGAAGTAAGAAAGTAGAGGAGGATGTAATAAGTTGCCACTAAAGGCTGAAGTAAGAAAGTAGAGAAGGATGTAAGAAGAAAACTTGAGTAGAAGAAAAAGGAGAGGACGAGAAGGTGATGAGCCGGATGCTGCAGCTTTGAAGCCATGCAACATTGTATCAATGAAGAAGTATTGGAGGAAGACAGGACACTTCTATATTTTATATTTTGCAGGTCTCATATATAATAAGGTTATGTTAACATGTGCCCTAAGGGCACATGATTACATATTAATAAATGTACATTTTATATGGATACTCCCACCAATACATTGATAAATGCACATTTAAGGGATGTTGTTTTATTTAATATGCTCGTGGAAGTACCCATGTAAAATGTACATTTATCAATATGTTGTTATGTGCTCTTAGGGCACATCAGTATTTTAAAAACCGGACCGGACCGGCCGGTCAACCGGTTGACTCGTGAATAGGTAGTTCCGGGCCAGTTAGTGTTGACCCACTGTTTTTTCAAAAACTAGTTGTAAATGAATAATTTTGTAATAATCAGTATCCGGAAGGGATTGAACTTGGGCTACTTAGGTTAACCCACTGGTTGAACTTGTTGAACCGTTTTGATCCGACCCAATGTCTTGTCCGGGTCGATTTCTGATCTCGTTTTTAAAACACTGGGTCACATGTTAACATAACCCTTTATTAAATTGGCACAACTGTGCAATATATTACAAAAGTGCAGACTACAAAATAGGAACAAACCTACAGATAGGATCAAATCACATCTCCTACATAACTTTTCCAAAATTTGAAGTATGCATTAGCTTAGAACAAGCGTACCAAACATAAAGACTACTTACTAAAAAATATTATGACTAATATAAATATTTGCCCCATTTGGATTGTGATTCCATCACTCTTGCGTAATACGCCATCTAGATTAATTGCAATTCTCTATAGCAAATTGAATCATCTTAGCTCCTCGTCTAGACTCTTTATAGTTTAGAAGAACTTGGAGGGCGCTCTTGGTTGCATGAGTTTAAACTATAGTCTAAAAGGTAGGTCTACCTACCCGCCAACTACCACCTAAGTTTTATGGCGTTGACCTCTTATGCTCATAGCTACCTTGTTTAGAAATTTGACACCAACATAAAGGGCCGACGTCAGGTCGACAACTAGTCATAAAACTTTATGAAATCTTGTATGGAGCTTTCTTATGCTCTATAGCCGACCGATTCTGTTGGGAGAAGGCATGAATGGTAATTGGGGCATGGATGGTGGTTGTAGTATAAAGATTGTCCAAATATTCTGCCTATCATAAAGGTTGCCCAAAATTATTCTCTAAGACAATGCTCACATACAAACCAAAAATCACATAAATTCTATATAAATTGAAGGTTTAGAAAGAGATATTCTGTTTTTGAGAAATTGAACTTGCATTATGGAACATGGATAACCGGAATAGAAGACATGATTACGAGCAAAGCAAAGTACTCCCTCGATTCATTCCATCATGTGGTCTCTTTGGAAACAGTGAATTTTGAGAAGGCGGGTTCTCTTGAAGAGGTATAGAGCTTGTAGGGTCAGCATGCTTTCCTGAAACAGGAGGTGAAACGAGGGGTTTGTAGAGTTCCCATTTTCCGAGTGAAGAGAGCATTCATGAGCAGATAGGGTAAACAAAGGAGAGGGAAACAATTACATGCTATCCTGAATACCAGAAGGTGATTAATCCTCTAGAAGGACAGGGTCTTAATGAAGTCTCCCACCTTAGTTGTTGATAAGACCTGCAGATTTGGTTTAATAAGAAATTATGTTTTATTGTTAGCTGCATATAAAGCACTAAACTACCATTTCAGCAAAACTAATTGAGAAGTTATCTTATCACTAATACTCTGTAACCAAATATATATATATATATATATATATAGGGTCCGGATTGGGAGCTCCGCTCTCCCCACTGCCGTTGGATCGGCTGGGGCCCCACGCGGGCCCCCCGATCGGATGGTGCAAGGTGTTGGGGGGGGGGGGGGAGGGGGCTTTGGCGGGGCTCCGCGGGCGGGTATCCCGATCTGCTCCCATATATATATATATATATATATATATATATATATATATATATATATATATATATATATATATATATATATATATATCCAAAGACCTGTAGCTCAAGTGGCTAGTGTGGAGGCGTAAGACCCGAGTGGCGATCATGGATAATTACCTATTCCAAAGAATTTTTTTTTCTTTCTACAGGCTTTCTGTTTTCATGCCGAGAAAGAGCTGCTGCGTCAACCACGAATTGTCCGTGTCGGTCTCGTGCAGAACAGTATTGCTCTTCCGACTACTGCACCATTTCTGGACCAGAAGAAGGCTATATTGGAGAAAGTGAAACCCATGATTGATGCTGCTGGTGCTTCTGGTCAACGTCTTGTGCTTACAGGTAAATAGTGTGCAATAACTATTTAATCCTATATTTTCTGTGTAAAATATTAATGTATATAACTTCTCTGTGAATCTAGGAGGCATGGATGATGCCATTTGCCTTCTGCACTCGAGAGAAGAGATGGTGTGAATTTGCAGAGCCTGTTGATGGAGAGTCAACTCAGTTTCTTCAGGACCTTGCACGAAAATATAACATGGTAATAGTGAATCCAATTCTCGAAAGGGATATAAATCATGGAGAAACTATTTGGAATACTGCTGTCATCATTGGGAATAATGGGAATATTATTGGCATACATCGAAAGGTAAAAAAGAAAAGAAAAAAGCATTATCTGCTCCAAATATTCAGAATTCTCTTCATCTCACTAATCACCTGCGTATTTACACATTTAACTGACCTCATGAGTTCATATCAGAATCACATTCCTAGAGTTGGTGATTTCAATGAGAGTACATATTACATGGAAGGGAATACCGGGCATCCAGTGTTTGAAACTGCTTTTGGGAAGATTGCAGTTAACATCTGCTATGGAAGACACCATCCATTGAATTGGTTAGCATTTGGGCTCAATGGAGCAGAAATTGTCTTCAACCCTTCCGCCACTGTTGGAGAACTGAGTGAACCAATGTGGCCCATTGAGGTATTCTTTTCTTTCTAACATAATGAAGCAATAAAGAACTTTTTGTACACATAAACCTTCAATTGTCTTTTTATGTAGCCCCCACCCACCCCATCCCACCCCACCCCCACCCCCACCCCCACCCCCACCCCAAGAGGATGTGTGGCTGCAGTAGTCCCATTGACAACCACCAACAACATTACTTTTGGTTGTTCTCGGTGTTCTTTGTACTGGAACCAATGGACCAGAAAACATGGTTGGTTTCAGTTGATCCACTCCCTAACCCAGTGGTTCTTTTGTTTTTCTTGGTCTTGGATCTTCATTGTAAAAACAGTCCAAATGGTTTTTGAGCTGGAACATTTCCATCAAAAATCCAGTATCAGTTTGGAGCTTCCAAAAGTGCTTCTGGATGTTGGCGTGCCAAACAGCATTTAAAATTATTATACAAATACTATCATTTGAACTCTCAACTTATTTGCCGAAAAACCCTTATCGATGCTTTGTTCCAAGGGCAATTCTCTTGGAAGTTAATGGCACTACCATCCTAATTTTTTAATTTAAGTGGTCCAACATATTCATTAAAATCATCATTAATTTGTTGTGTTTAAACTGGCTGTTCTCTTTGTGTGTAATATCTATAATATTAATTAACAGCAAACACCCCCTCGTCCCTGGTCATATCCTTTTCCGAACGAGCTTGTCTCATCTTATTGCAATTTATATTTGGAGGATATATGAATGTGCACTTCATCAACCTGTATCTTAGTATATGTAAAAAGAGATCGTGTCTTTTCTGTTTCTACATCACTTCAAATGCATTCAACGGTAGATACTAGCCTCCTACATCGTCATCATTATCGTCCAAGCATTCCCCCCAGACCTTGCATAAACCTTGTGGCACTAGGACGCCCTTTTAAGAGGGCTTCGTTTGGCATGGTGGCAAGGCTTGTGGATGATGCAGTTCAAGTCACAGCAATACCCTTTTCCTTGTACATGGTGGTAAGGCCGCATACGTCTTGACCTTCGTCATACCATAAGAGGGAGCCTTGTGGCACTGGGACATCCCTTTTACTTGCCCCCTACATGGAATACAACAATATATATATAATATATAATATTATGGGCTCTAAGATTAGTAAAGGCATGGGCAACATGCATTGTACCAGTATCAACTAGATTGATGCTCATCAGTGTTTATATGCAAGGATGTAGTTAATACCATTGCATGATTTTCAAGAGTGCTAAATGTGGTTGAACTTTATACTTGCACTTCTTGCCTATGTAATATAGGAGAAGAAACCATGATATGCATGCTTTTATGGATCATAGGTTCAACAATTAAGAAACAACATGTCTAGAAAATTATTCTAGCCAAAATGAAAATCCTAAGATGGATGAGTGACAATACAATAAAAAATAGAATAAGAAGTGAACATATTAATGGGAAGTTAGATGTTGTGCCAATTAAGGACAAGATGAGACAAAATCATTTTAGGTACTTTGGACATGTAAAATCAAATGTTGATCAATAGATGTTTCAATTAGAAGTGAGAAGATATAGTAGTTAAAGGAGCATGTACATCTACAGGTATGCCTAAACGAACATGGATTGAAGTTTAATAGGTGTTTCAACTAGAAGCGATAAGATAGTAGTTAAAGCCTAAACGAACATGGATTGAAGTTTAATAGATATTTCAACTAGAAGTGATAAGATATTAGTTAAAGGAGCTGGAGCATAAACAAACATGAATTGAAGTTTAATAGATGTTTCAACTAGAAGTGATAAGATATTAGTTAAAGGAGCTGGAGCATAAACAAACATGAATTGAAGTTGTATAGAAGGATATGGTTTATGTTAGTGTAGATGTTAGTGTTACAAATGACATGGCCCGTAACAGAGTTGAATAGAAGAAAAGAATTCAAACAACTGACCAATTTTTTTGGAATGAAAGCTTTTTCGTCGTTGTTGTAAATGCTGTCCATGCATGCATCTGTTCATTGAAACTAACTTTTACTTCTATCTAATATCTGGGCATTTGAAAATGTTAACCATGTCTAAATCATTGGAACTAACTTTGTACTCGCAAATATCTGATTGATTTCTCCAGGTACAGAAACTTGACTGTTAAGTTAGTACTTGTTATTTGCCAAGATAATTTTTTTTCTGTATCCTTTTGTTTGCAGGAATCAAACTGACTGACTGATGAAGAAGAAAAAAATATGTCAGAAAAATGGTTATGTATGTGCCTAATTTATTAGACAATATACATGTGGATTTTAAATTGCTTTAGTCGGCTATGTCAAACTGACTTTTACTTAATACATGTGGATTGTTTTAAATGGTTACAAAGTTAGTTCCAATGATTTAGACATGGTTAACATTTTCAAATGCCCAGATATTAGATTGAAGTAAAAGTTAGTTCCAATGGTTATTTTAAATTGTTTGGATAGCCGACTAAAGCAATTTAAATTCTACATATACATGTGGATTTTCTCGTCATATTAATCTTTTCATTAATCATCTCAACTTTCATAGTAGATCTCCTGGCTATCAAACAAAATTGATCCACTGAAATTCTTGTTTTGTTTTACTTAATACTCTCACTGGATTTCATGATATGACTCATAAATTTAAGTCCTTGATAATTAGTACAATTCTCTCTCTCTCTCTCTCTCTCTCTCTCTCAATTGTTTATATAGTCACTATAATACTACTACTATATTCATTGGGTATTTTCCATGGCCTTATGATTTGTTTGAATAATTTTCTAACCATATAAAAACACACTCCTAATTTCCTAAATATTTCCATACCTTAATAGGAATATCATTAAGTTCTAAAATTTTCTAACTTCCATTTTCTTAATGCATCCTTAACTTCAGAAGTCGTATTTTTTGACAATAGCATTATGACCTATCCTAACTAACTGACTTATTATTTGTTGACAATAGCCATATGACCTATCTGAATTAACTCCTTGTTTTCGTATTAAAACCTACTAGGTTGTTCTTGTTAAACAACTTTTGAAAATAAGTAAAAACTCCTTAATATCATTTTTCACTAATATATTGTTGGCTTTGCTTTTGATATGTTCAATATTACTCAGGGCCCTGTTTCACCTTTTCTTACCCTTAGCAAGCTTTAAATATCGTTTTCTTCCTCCTTAGTTTTTAACCTCTTATGCAAATGATCCTAGGTCTTGGATTTCACTAACTGCTTTTTAGATTCCTTCGATAATAATTCTCTCTCAAACATTTTAATATTTCTAAACTTTTGTCAATCTTTATAAGAGTTTTTTTAAATCCTAATTACCTATTGGACTCCTCATCCTGCCACAATTTTCGAAGTCCATCAATTACCTTTTGAAAGTCCTAAATCTGTTTCACTATTTTCTTCTTGATACAATTAGACATTATTTCACATAACATATTCTCTATGGTATGTCTTCCTTTATCATTTTATCCTTAAATAGTACTAAGTTCTCCTTTTTTCAAGTTTTGCCATCTAGTTATGGTGTCTTTTCTTTATCCTAGTCTTTCTCTTCAGTTCTGAATAGTATTTTCTAATACAATCAACTATGTTGTGTGGTTAAGCTCTCTTTTCCTAAAACTTCATAATTTTTTTACATGCTAGCCTATCTAGCTTTCTAGCGGGAAAATAGTCTCTTCTAGGCTAATATTGGATCTTATCTTAAGAGTACTTAATTAATTTTTCTTCCTAAAATAAGTATTTGCTATTATAAGATCATATGACATGCAAAATCAAGAGTCTTGTTATTCTATTCATTACTTGTGACAATAAGAATGAAATGAAAGTTTGTGTGGATCTAATTTATGTCGTAGGGTCCAAGTATTTTGACACCTAAGATTATATTCAACCTATACCAATTTGTCTACAATTTTAAACAATACCAATCTTCTAAATACTTCTGTGCTTAATCCAAAATGCTAATATCAATTTGTATTAACCAATGAGAATAAGAACATGGATATGAGATCTTTCATAACCTTTTTCAGTTTTTATTTTGGAAGCAGAAAAGTTAAAAAGTTAGGAGACGAGATTTCATTGGTTTGGTCAGTTTTGGGTTAATTAAAAATCTATTTTGGATTTAGTTAGTAATATAGAGGGACCTACAATGTATTAAGAGGCTAGGAGAAAAGTTGTTCCATATCAGAATATGGAGATAGTTAAAACTGTATCATCATTGAAATCCCTTATGTTGGAATTATTTTTACATCGGAATCCGTTTTTCCTATTATCTGGGAGAAACAAATGGGTGAGACTCCCATATTTTTGTGCGAGGTGGGTATGGGTATTATTCTCTGCGGGACATTTGTGTCAACTACAGTAAGTTCCGAAACTTTCCACCTATTGCAGTAAGTAATCCACGGCCTGCAGACTGCTGCGGCCTGCACATCTAACCTTGAAACTTCTTGCTGTTAGACCAACAATCCTCCAGTTTACTACCCCAGGGTAGGCGACTGTCTTGGGCATATTGCACTCCTTTCTCTTGTAGCTTTGCTTGACAAATGGCAAGGCCTTAGACTTCCTTTCTGTAGCTTGCTATAGGAATTTCTAGATGCATCTGTAGCTTCGATGGGACCATCGTGAGGTCTAGATGCACCCAATTGTTACTTGAGGAGATATATCTTGCAATTGGAATTTCTACTTCAAGTAGAACTTCAATTTCTAGTTTTGTAATTGTAGCTTGCTAAAATGTTTGTTCAAACACCATTTTCTTTTTAGTAACAAGAAGTCAAAATTACAAGTTATTATTCTTTAGCTTCATTGGAATATTTCCCTACTGATGTATTAAAATCTGAGATTGCTGTTGTACCATTAACTTTCACTTTGATTCTCTTTTTCTAGCCTAGATGTTTTCTTCATGATGAGATGTAAAATAAATATGCACCAGGAGAATGCAAAGTTTGGTTATAATTAAACCACCTTTTACATAAATTACGATTAGAAATCGCCATTTAATATTTGGAAGGACATATATGCAATCGTAGTCAGGATGGATATGATGAATGACATCATGTTACAAGAATCTGTTAATATTTTGTAGGATTTCAAGCGGAAAATAAAAGCTATACTCAAGATTTACATTTAATTTTGGTCTGCTGATTGTCAGGCTCGTAATGCTGCCATAGCAAATAGCTATTATGTTGGGTCGATTAATCGGGTTGGGACTGAGGTCTTCCCAAATCCCTTCACTTCTGGCGATGGGAAGCCTCAACATTCAGACTTTGGACATTTCTACGGCTCAAGCCATTTTTCAGCTCCAGATGCATCTTGTACGCCACCCTTATCTCGCTACAGGGATGGATTACTTGTTTCGGACATGGATCTCAACCTCTGTAGGCAGTTGAAAGACAAATGGGGGTTCCGAATGACTGCTCGTTATGACCTGTACGCCAAGATGTTATCTCGGTATCAGAAACCAGAATTTTCTCCGCAAGTTGTCGTTGACCCCCATTTGCAGAAACGTTCTTAGAACCTGGTTGAAAAGGTTCGTTCATCCCTTATGAAACAATGAAGCTGGCTTGAATTTTTTCTTGATTTGCAAGAATATGAGGTTGCTGTTTCTTAGCACAATGTTACAGTTGCCTAACCTTGTAATAACATTTTAATAATTGTCGGCCATGTGAAACTATCACGTCAGTCTCGTGGGCCTTTCCTTTTAATGTGTTTGATATCTTGTACATAATGAAACTGGGAATCAATAAGTTTCTCTAAGGATTCTCTGTGATGCACTCTTTCAAGTGGGTACAAGGCAGCTATGTGCACGAATTGGACACAATACGGACACGGAGGAGGAACCATTATTGCATTGGACAAGACAGGATAAGGACATTGTAACCCAATCTTTGTAGTTGGCTTCCTGACTTGATTCACATCTTTGTTCTCCATCAATAGTAATTTTGCAGGTAGTTACAACCTCCAATTTTCTAGATGTACACTACGAAAATATGACAATATCGAAGGAAGTAGGTTGATCATTAGCGACCGACCAGCGATATATTTGTGTTTATGAATCATGTCCATGTTCCTGTCGCTGTTCTGTCTCTAAGGCGTCAGAATGTGCGTAACGACAGAATAGCGATGAACCAATTCCGTCGAAACGTTATATTTTCAGAACACCCATCTTTTTCCTCATTTCAAAATTGATCGAAATTTTTTATTTACGCCCAAACTCCTTCCTCCTCCCCACACCCATCTTTTTCCTCATTTCAAAATTGATCGAAATTTTTTATTTACGCCCAAACTCCTTCCTCCTCCCTGTGTGGGGGCGTACTCCTCCTCCCGATCAGTCATGTGGTGACGTCGCACTCCTCCTCCTCCTCCGTCGGTGCGACGAAGTCCCCAACAACGACCTAATATTTAATATCATCAAGTTCTATTCAAATCCGGCAATCCGAATTCTTGAAAATCTAGACATGCATAGTGCATGTTTTTGGGCTCTATTAAATGCGGGCCTACTTTGGGCTGGGCTCTCCCAACACAGGTAGGATTCTTTGTTGTACAGACATATATGACAGAGGATGATATGAATTTGGCATCCAATTTGATGTGTAACATGTGTCCTAATGTATTACATGGAAAAAAGAAAAGAAAAAAAGTCATGTCGGAACAAATTTGGAGGAGCAGATCTGGAGTTGTACTGAATTAAGTAATAAGAAGAATCAAGTGGCCAATCCGAGTGGGTGAGTGCCTTCATTGCTAACAAAAACAGGTGCAACGAGAGTGATCATTACCTGTAATCCTAAATGTGTCCCCAAAGTCTAGACGTGTACTCATACATATACATGAGAACTAGATCTCTCCACCAAGGTCGATGAGCCTATAACTAAAATTATGTTCAGTTCGACACAAAAGGGAACTGGTATATAAAGGAGTCACAGTCACTTCCCTACTTCCACTCTGTACTTACTCCTCCAGTGAGTCTCTCATTCTACAATCATGGGACTTATAAGAATAGTTCTATCGGCTCTCATTCCCATTCTACTCCTCCCTTTCTGTACCATTCTCGTCCTTCTAATCATCAGACCATTCCTCCAATTCTCCGTGTCATGCTTTCAACTCCTAGCACAAGCCCATTTCACTTGGCTCCCGGATTCTCCCTTTCTTGACCACGGCCTCTCTGGAAACTTCAGTCAGCTCGTGCCGGCCTCCTCTCCCTGTGATGCGATCCCCTTTGTTTCGCAATGCGACAAAGAGGCGGAGCGGCTGGAGTGCGTGTTCTGCCTCTGTGACATAATGGAAGGGGAGGGGGTCAGAGAGTTGAGATGCAAGCACCTCTTCCACCGGTCCTGCTTGAATCGATGGCTCGAGTTCGGACGAGCGACATGTCCTCTCTGCAGAGACTCTTTGGCTCCGTTGAGACAGAAGGCTAAGCTTACGGAGATGGAATATATGGGGCTCGATGCGTTGGAGGAGGAGTGGCATCACATGCTCTCTGCTGAAGATGATTGGAGTTGAGACCATTGATAACAAAAATTCCAGTTCCTTGTATCATTTTCCAATCAATTAGATCCTTCTTATGTTATAAGTACCTCTTGCAATGTGGCATTTTAAGTACACAGAGGGATGAGAGTCTTGAAAGTGTCATTTTTAACCTTTTGTAATGTATTGCATATGCTGCCATTTTGAGTTTCAAATTGTATTTAAATACATAATATTTTGCTCTCTGCGAGTGCCCACTTTTCCAAATCTCATATTTGGTAAATGATGGAAAAAGTCATTTATGAAGTAAACTTTTTCCGGTTCCATTATTTGTCTAACAATGACAAATGTGATGCAAGAGTGTTTATGATCACCCATGATATATTTATCCTATACAATCATACAAATTGAAATGTCCAATAACAAAGCTTTTGAATTCATGATTCATGTTGTTCACAACAATATGGAAACTTCTTATAACTTGAAACTACCATATGAAAACTATTACATACCCTTTGTGAGTTTGTTCACAACAAATTCCTAACAATAATGTTATGCAATCCATGTTTGTTATAAATGAAACAATTAGAAAATTTCAACAATATCTGTAGAAAAAAAATCACAAGGAAAAACCACGAAAAAAAAAAATCAACGGATCTATATAGAATTGGAGAGAGACCATGAAGATGTTCAACTTTCTTCACAAATTGGTAAGAAAAAGAGCAAAAAATGAAAAAAAAAGTAAACCTACAGTGGCTGTAGGATGGGGAGGAGGCGATTACAAGAAGGAGAGAGGAGTTCCAACAAGGAACTAGGGAGAAGCAAGCACAAGGAAGAAATGGTCATCCCAAATCTAGATCCAGCCACTTCCCCTCCTTTTTTTATGCAACTCAAAATTGAGTTTTGCAGGGGACAAGAAGTAGAAGTTAGTCAGACTTTCAACAAATTCAACCCAGTTTCAACAGCGAACCAAACGCTGAAAGTGCCCCGGTTACATTACATATGCATAAAAAAGTGGGAGTTTCATGCACTTCAACCCAATTGCAGCATATCAAACAAGCCCATCGGATCAACAATGAGCCGCAAATACTACAAAAATACAAGCATTTATTGACGGCCCAATCCATCGTCAAAATATCGCTAATTGGAAATAGTGACGGCATGACGACTGATACAGGGCAACTTTAGGACGTCAGTAAACATCACGTTGCTAAGAAATTCCGTCACTGAGTAGACGAACCTTCGACGACTTGGTGACGACCTGGCGACAACCACCTTAGCGACGGAATACAATGACGACGTCTTGGCGACCGACGATCCACTGAAAGCAACAACTGTTCAGCGACGAAAAATCATCGTACCTGGCGTCTACTTTGCGACTTACCAACGACATATATTGAGATTCATATACTGAAACCAATGTCTGATACTCTATTGGTGACGGATTAGCGTCTTGATATACTGTCACCAATAAGTCGCAAAGTCATCGCTGGGCATTGCTAAGACGTCGTTTACCTCAGAATTCTCAGGTAGCAACGGTTATGTAAGTCGCCAAGGTGTCGTATAGCCATCACTAGAAGACGTCCGAAGAAATTTTATTCACCGATCTGGCGGTAGTCTCTGGTCCCGCAGACGATCGAAGACGTCCGAAGGAATTTTATTCACTATATCAAATGATAGTGAACTAAACGCCTCTGGTGGTAGTAAACTCAAGATCCCCATCAATGCAGTAGAAGATAGGATAGTGGCAGAAGTAATAACGGGAGGAATAGAGACACTGGAAGGATCATACGTCGTGGCACCACAAGTTTCTGGGGCAGCAATGGGAGGAGCACGAGCACCGGAAAGAACATCCCCAATGGCATCCTGCATGGTGCTAATAGACTCCTGCATTATCGCCACATTGGCCTGCAGTGTGGTTATCGCCATAACAAGCTGGTTTATTTTTCGGAGGCGGAGCAGAAGACGAAGGTGCCGGAGGTAGAGGTCTCGAGATAACCGAGATATGTAACACTAAGAAGTCGGTGTCGTAGATGCGTCTGCCCTTCCTTCCTACTAGTGGCCTTTATAAAAATGTCATTAGTTTGAGCAGGCATAGGAGAGGACGTGGTCGCGGGTGAAGACTTTGCGACACTCTCGGCCACCCCATCCTTAGTTGCCGGAATGGCTGTCTCAATCTGTAGAGACGGGAACACAGCCTATATAATGACACATGCTTAATATCCTAATGTGTTAAAACTAATCTACGTTTGTAAACCCTCTCGACCAAATTTAGGATTATTTAAATTAAATTGAGAGACTAGGATTAATTTGGATACAATTAGAATTAATGTGCAACAATTATGATACTTAATACACCTCACCGTTGCTTTAATGTTTGGAGCGCTGCACTAGTAGTTACCCTCAAACTAATTAATTACACATCTCCTAGACATGCCAGACTACCCATCTGACCCTTGTGTAACTTTTAAATACTCAATATTGTGCTTCATTTTAGCTGCGCAATATTCGTTACAAACGTCCCTGAATAATTCCAATAAACCCAATTTCTCATAACTTTCCATGCCCGTTTGAGATTGAGGTACAACCACAACCCAATTCCATATAACCCAAATTAGGGTATTAACATATTCTGAGCCTGCTACGCCCATGACACCTGTGTCCCACCCAATTTTAATTTCATGTGTCTTCAATTCATTTAAGAACGCCGTGCGCATTCACTACTAGAATAAGCGGGATTAGCGACGTTTTTTAGCGACTCCAGGTAAAAACGTTGCTAATTTAGCGACTCCATATAAAAACGTCGCTAGACGTCGTTAATTGGCGACATTTAGCGACGTTTAGCGACTTTTATTCAGTTTTTAAAAAAATTGTCGCTATAAGTTCAATTTTGGTTGCTAAACGTCGCTAATATGTTTTATTTAGCGACTTTTAGCGACGTTTTTTACGACGTATATATTTTGGACATTTAGCGACGTCATTAGCGACGTTTAAGATGTCGCTAAATTAGTGACGTCATTATTGGCGTCGCTAAAACGTCGCTAAATTTTTTACTTAGGGCTGATTCCCCCAATTTCCTTCGATCTCTCCCGCTCCCGCTCCCAAATTTCAAAGGCTCCCCTCCTCCTTCCTCCCTCCGGCTCCTCCTTCCTCCCTCCGGCGACCCCCGTTGGCCGCGTCCTCCCCCTCCGGCTCCCCTCCTCCCTCCGGCGCCCCCTCTCCCCTCCCGGCGACCCCCCTCCAGCCGCATCCTCCCCCCTCCGGCCGCGTCCTCCCCCCTCCTCCTCCTCCTCCTCTAGGTAAACCCTAACTCTCTCTCTATCTCTCTCTCTCTCTCTCTCTCACAGGACACACATGTGACACAGACACAGACACGACATACACAGACACTGGCACAGACGCCATCGTTGCGAGATCTAAATGAGCTCAACGCGGTCTACTAAACGCCCAATATAAAGTATAAATTATTTTCCTCTTACTTTCCTATAATTCAACATACATCTATATTGAAAGGGAGACAATCACGTTCATCTTTCTTTGCCCTAGCTAGATTTCAGTCTTAATTAGTACTAAAGTAAGTACCAATTGCTACAAACGATCTTTGACTTGCAATATTATCAAAGCTGCAAAAGAGTTAATCGATCATCCTGTCATTGTACACGTTGATGCTAGCTATACTTTGCTTCTCGTCAAAGTCCACATGAATATATATATTATGTTTGTTGGTGATGACTGATCGATGAAAATGAAAGCTGATAAGAATTAAGTTAAACAACTGATGGTAACAATGATAACGACTATAATTAGATCCAGTTTATAGTTATTAGGCTTGGTTTGAAATTGTTGTCGTTTGCCAAAAGTTCACAGTAGAAGCAAGTTTTGACAGCTGTGTAAGATTGTTGACAAAAGCAGAAGCAGAAGCAGCCTCCAAAAAGTAATCCCAAACCCAGCCTAGTGAAGTGAACTACATATATCAGTGTATACAAAGCCACACCCCCTCCTGGCACTTTAGGCGTTTGGACTTGGGCTAATTAACCATGGCAAACTCGTTCGAGGTTGTTGAAGGATCGATGTGGGCCAAATTAAAAATGTACTGCATGTATCTAGTGATAACTACAAGAGAAAAACATCAAGCAGACTATAGGTAATAATTATAGCTATATGTACTATTATATTTATATCAAACATTAGTTAACAACCATCATATACCTGATAATGAACCCAAGGGGGTTGACAAACCCAGAAATTAAATTCAGTATTCTTTTTTTTTATTTTTTCTGTAAAATTAGCGACATTTTTAGCAACGTTTAGCGACGTTTAGCAACGTTAATATACGTCGCTAACTACGTCGCTAATTAGCGATGCTGTTACACGTCGCTAATGACGTCGCTAAAATCGTCGCTGTACGTCGCAAATTGCTGACATGGCAGTATTGCCAGGTCATTAAAGACGTCGGTGTAACGTCGCTATATAAGTCGCTAATTAGCGACATTTAACGACGTTAATAAACGTCGCTAATTAGTGACGCTGCGTCGCTAAACGTCGCTAAATTTAGCGACACATTAAAGTCGCTAAAAAATGTCGGCATAGCATCGTTTAGCGACGTTTTTTCTTTTAGCGACTTGCTTTTTTCTGACTTCTTTAAAACGTCGCTAATTACGTCGCTAAACGTACTTAGCAAAGTTTTTTGGTCATTTAGCGACGTTTTTAGACGTCGCTAATTTGACTTTTTCTGGTAGTGATTATTTTTAATTAAATTAAATTGGAGGCCAAATTTTATCCAAAGCAAGACCTAACCAAGCCCATGTACACCCTTTCATGTGGACCAGCCCTATCCCAAGGAGTCCAGACCGGCCCAAACCCCGAGGTTAGCCCATATATTCTCCTCCTATGTAAATACACATTTTTCCTAATGAAACCCTTAATCATAACACCTAGCAACCCTAGCCGAGCTTTTCCTCCTTCAAAACCCGAGCAACCCCTATCCCTTCTCCGACTTCACAAACACCCCACCACCACCTCAGGCCGCCACCTCCACAGCCACGACTGCCGCCTGCACCCCACCTAACCACCGGACCCCTCCCATTAGGCCGCCTGCAACCGCCGCCATCAACCTCCCATCAAAACCCGACATCCCACCATTAAACCCGACTGCCCCCGGCCCCGGTCACCGCCTCCAGCACCGCCGACCACCACTGTTAGGTGGAGCACCACCTTCCCCACGACATGACAGCCATCCCCGCACCGTCCCCTGCCCAACAACCGCCAGCCACCACCGCTGCTGTAATTGCTGCACCCGCTGCCGCTGTTAACTTCTCGACGCCGGAGCTCCGCCGATCGCCGGCGAGCGTGCACATCGACGAGGCAGACCCCCGTCCAACCTCGATTAGGTAAACGTTGTTTAACCCCCTTTCCTTCAGGTTTAGTCTTGATACTGTGTCGTTGTGTCGATTGTGTCCTGTGTCATTGCATGGACACGGGTAGTAATGTTTAAACTTAGATGTGTGTATGGTTGTTTAAATTACTAGATCAGTTAGAAATTAATAGATAATAATTACCCTAATATTATGACTTGTTATAAGAACTTGTACCTCACCTAAAAACGTAGACATAGACCTAGTACACTTAACATGAAAAATAAGGACAGGTATTGTACAAGACATAATAGTTTCGTAACCCCTTAACTGTAGTAAATTATTGTCTCGAGGCACACGGTAACCGAGGACAGAACACGTGTATATCCTAGGTACGTGCACACGCGACTTTGTAGTCGACCAGCCGTGACTCTTGCGTCAGTACCTAAGAGCAGCGTCGTAAGTTGTGTATATGAGTTGCTTAGTGTCTAATGACAGTATTTACTATATTATATTGTGTGTTTAGGGTCATTGGACCAGCTAGGAGATACTGCAGAAGCAGGCTATTGGCACTCACAGCTTGAGGACTCAGGCAAGATACCTTGCCATATTTACTGTTTAAATTAAATGATGCATATGTTGTATGATATCTTGTTGCTTTATTTTATATGACTGTACACGTCCGAGATTGACTCGGGTGCAGTCGACGGATGCGTCGATGAGTAGTGTACTTGACCTAGCCATTAACAGACTCACCCCATTGGGAGGATACTCTGATATCTTCCGAGACCTGACACTCTTACACGTTTTACTGTGACAAATTCATATTGGGATGCGGGTTCGCGTACTCGACTAGCTATCGGTGCGTGTGACATGCATCACGGTTAGTACGTAATTCAGGATTTTATATTAGTAGAGACTTGGCATATAGATACGTGGTATGCACGTCGAGTATTCAACTTGTGTATCTACATTGGGCGGGGAGGACACTAGTAGGCGTATGGGATACACACATTGGAATCCGTAGTGTCCAGAGGAGCCACGGATCCAATGACTCCCTTTACACTGTTGCCACGTTCTTCGGAGCGATATGGACGATATACTATACTGCTGTCACGTTCTTCGGAGCGATATGGACGATATACTGCACTGCTGCCACACTCTTTGGGGTGTTGGACATTATGCCTACGCCTACCCATACATACCAAAGTTGTTCTCACATTGCATTCACTTAGATGGTTAGCACACCCTTTATTTATTTTATTCAGTATTTATACATATGGCATATTTTTATGTATCTTGTTACGTCCCTCTGAGGACCTGGTACCTTTCCAGATTTGGACGAGACATATTACCCCACAGTGTACGGCCCAAGACAGGAGACGAGGTACGCTACCGAGGAGGAGCTAGAGGTGCTACCGTCAGAGTTTCCGTAATCAGTTGGTAGGCCTTCTGCCTAGGATTGGGAGCATCATTATCTAGTCAGCCGATGCCCTAGTCATTACTCTTTTTATCGGTCATTCATTACTTTTATTTCGTCATAGTAGTAGGTTTGTCCCCACCAGACATTCTTGGTTTTACTATGATATTTTTGAGACTGGCATTTATCTTCCAGCATTTATTATTAGTACATTCTTGCTGTTTATATTGTGGATGAGATTAGATTACCTGTTGTTGATTTATATGAGACATGTTAGTATTTAGGACAACGTAACACTCTTTGTTAGAATCCATTAAATTGGGATATCCTCGGAGACGTGACGGCTGGCTATTGCCACGTGGCCTGGTCCCGTGTATTTTTGGGACTGGGGCGTGACATAGTTTTAGTGGTGGCCCATGCAGGTCAACTTTATCACTTGTGGTATGGTAACATGCCCAGCGAGCCTGCAATAGGATAGAAATTACTAGGTCTCATCCACTTTGATTGCGCCTTTGAACTTTCTTCGTATTGCTTCTAAATATCTGCATCTTGTTTGCTTGATTCCGTACTCTTTTAATGAAGTCATATCTCTTGCAGCAAGATGAACTTGTGCATTGGACGAGGAGCACCCAGTGCCGTGGTGCCAGACGACACCACCCAAAGAGAGGAGGTACCCCAAGGACTACCTGGAGGGCAACCACTACTACAGGCCCCGCTGATACATTGGCGCGAGACTTCTCAGGACGATCCTGCACAGCAGCACGAGGGACAGACTTCCCAGACGATCTCCACACAGCATTTTGAGGGCCAGACATCAGGGGCTACACCAATGCCACAGACCGAGAGGCCAACATCTGAGGAGACACCTACCGCACAGCCAGAGGTTCCATTATCACCACCTCCACCTTATCCACCCCAGATGCCACAATCAGATGGACAGCCCCAGATGCTTCAGTTCTTCCAGACTATGATGCAAGCACAGTGGCATCAGACCGAGACGTTGAGACAGAGTTTGATGGCAGTACTAGAGAGGACACTTGTCTCAGCAACCGTTGAGACAGAGTTTTGTTCTTTGAGAAAATATTTTCTGGGACCGCCATTATAGACTCTTAGGAAATTTTTCGATCCTAACATTATATTGGCAATACAACTATATTTGGCAACATATCATGTTGAATCATAAAAATGTGATTATCTTGAAGTAGCATAAGTTTTGATGAGTGTATATAAAATTCACCATATTGTATTGAGATTCCCTAATGCTTATATCTTGTAATGTTCATTAATTTCAATACAAATGAGAGGAATGAATGTGTATTATAAGTGTTTTGTGTTCAATATCTTATACATATATGTCATATTTTTTCTCTCTTCCATATTTGCATTGTCATAATAGAATATTACGAGATATTTTCCATTTTTGTTGTAAATCTAAATATTCTTGTATTACACACAACTCCTCTAGGGTATTAACTTATTTTTTTGCACCTAGTTGCAGAGCAAAAAATGTAATATTTTAGGTGAAATGAAAATACATTAACTTAAAACTTAAGGTCGTAGAATATCTAGCAAAAGAAAATATAAGTTTAAAACAAAGATAGGATAAGTAATACAAGAAGTCAAAGCTAGGGTTGTCAACGATTTAGGTTCAGGTAGGATCTAAGTGAAATTTGAATTTTACCAAAAAAATTGTTGGATTCTACCGAAATGTGACATGAATAATTTGGATTCTGGTTTCAGGACTCGAACCCGATTCAATTTAATTGAAAATAACAGTTTCTAATGACATGTACTATGATTCAAATTTGTCCTTTCTAAATCGTGAAGCAATCATTTAACCCTTTTCTCTATACAAAATTTTAACTACCTATATAATAAAGCGAAGCAGTGTTTTTCGCTAAATCAAAAAAGGATAAAGAAAGGTCATGATTAAAAGAGATGAGGTATATCAAATGACTACAAATATGACGCACGTATATATCAAGAAAAAACTTTAAAACTAATAAAAATATTATCGGTTGCATATCCATCGCTGACAAGTTGAACTTATCCATAGTCAGGTTAGGCACCAAGACGTCGCATAGATGACTTATTTTAACGTCGTTGATAGGACAAGTTTTCGTCGCTATAGAAACTGTCGCCAAGTTGCCAACGTTTAGTCAAATGTCTGACTACTTGGCGAAGGCTTTATGTTAGCGACGCGTCGTTTGCTGACGCACCAAATTTGTTCAACGTTCGTCGCTACTTAGTCGTTAATGCAATTTAGCGACTACTTTGTGACAGATAGGAGCATCGTTGATCATTAGTATTTTAGTAGTGCATGAGATCATCAAAGTCCAACAAAAAAAAGCATCTACTACTGAAAATAAAAGTTACATTGATTCCTACCAAACTTATTCGATTGATTCTATAACAAATCAATCACAACTGCTCGATCAGCTAGACAAAATAACAAGGTTGTTGAAGAACGAGAACTCGACGACTAACTTCTTGTCAAAATCGATGATATAAAATTCCTCGTACGATCTCCCCTAAATTAATCACAAACTTTTAGGAATCTATTTCTCCATATTTACACACTTTTTTTGATTGATTAGCCAACAAATCAGGTGAGAAACCCTATTAAACATTCTCCCAAATACCCCAAATAAGAGAAGAAATCTCTATCGTTGAAATCCGATCAAAACCGATCCATAAATGTGCAGCCCGCACTTGGCCGGAATTTCAGTTAGTCTAGTGTCGGTATACCAATTAGGTTTATGGTTTGATTCTGTAATCACTTGAGAAAACATGATTTGAAGACCCTGCATATCGGTATATCGGTCCAAATTCGCTTATCCATTTAGGAGGAACTGGTATGCTATCCGTATGCTAGTTTGGCTGCTCTTTCTCATTTTTTACTCCATTTCAAGTCCCTTCAATCCTCGACTGCCTTCTGAACTTCTCTGACACGAGAATGTCGCTCGTCACATTCCGAGATGTCCTCTAGGTATAATTAAGGTGGGGACTACCTAACACTTGGATGTAATTTATTCAAGTGGGAAAACTTCTTTAGAGAAAATATTCAAAAAGCATATAGAGATAGGCAGATGTTGATTGGCATCTGATTCCTGTTTTAAGTGGTACGTTTTTATGTGCAGAAATATTAAAAGATATTCCTTGCATAACTTAAGATTGGAGACAAATTCCAATCGATTTCAATATTAGAGATTAATCTTTTATTCTTTTTATTCTTTTTTGGAGTCAACTTCTAGAATTTATACGAAACTAAATTTATAAAGGATAGTAGAGTATATTATGGGGATAATTTGATCGATTGCACCACGAGAACAGTGTGAATTTTGTTTTCCATTTTGCTGGTGGGCGATCAATCTCCATATATATCTTGACAGTACAAACCCGATTCCTTACTACTCATCCATGATGGCGTCAAGTATATATGGTGAGGTCATGAGATCGGCCTCCATATCTCAATGCAATTGGCAGAAATAGGAACAAGTGACCCTTTGGTTGAGTACTCACAAAAGAATGACATAAAAGAACCACAACGGGGAACTATACATCTCCCAGAGTACCAATATGTACCCATATGACATGACAAGAGTACTATGCATATATAAATAATATCATGGCAAATTTTAAAGGTTTTCAACTGTCTCCATATTTTAAGTTCAGAAAATTTACTGTAGCGAAATAAATTTATATTAAATTTATTTAAACGAAATAAGTTTGCTAATATTTGAAATGCAAACATTGTCCGCCAACAGTGTTGGCGGAAAACACAATTTCCGCCACGTACGCAAAAAAAAAAAAAAAAAAAATTTTTAAGTGGACCCCACACCCCAAATTCCGCCAACACTGTTGGCTGAAATTGGGGGGGGGGGCCAATTTCAGCCAACAGTGTTGGCGGAAATTGGCCTGTGGGCCCCCCACGGGTTCAGTTTGGTTTAGTTCAGTTTGGTTTAGTTGGTTTGGTTTTATTTGGTTTTTTAATTAATTATATTTTTTTCTATTTAGTTATTTTCTATTTAGTTTAGTTTTGGATTTTGATTTTTTTTATTTAGTTTAACATCCAAAATAAAATATGTTACATTGAACCAAAAAAAAAAAAAAACTACCGTATGAATATTACGTCTGCCGTCGATCAGACTTCGAACGTCCATAACTATTTGTTTTCAAATCGTTTTTCGTCACACAATAGGTCGATTTGTATGTTTTCGACGAGAGTAACACAATTCGTGTAGAGAGAATTTTCATCCGAAGTAAGACGTACATATTACAGGCAAAAATATAAATTATAAAACTTTAAAGTACCATAACTTTTGACTGGGAGATCGAAACAAGGTCCAGTTTGAGCCAAAATGACCGTATGGAAAAGTACTTCGGGATAAACCGTTTCACCGTTTGACGGACTTCCCAAATTTTTAGAATCGCAAAAAAATGATGTTTTGACCTCCAAATTTTACTTTTGGTAATTTTTTTTTATAAAATATTTAATGTACTGATAATAAATTTACTATGTTAAATAACAGAATACTTTAACAAATTTTAAGGATAGAAATTTGGATAGAAATTTGGGATATTTTTAAATTTTGTTACATATCGACAACTGAGTTAATTTTATTTTAATTTTTTGTTAATTTTGAAATTTTGATAGAGTAATTTTTTTGTTAATTTATTTTAATTTTATTTCGTTAAAATATATTTTTATAAATAAAACAGAAAATTAACACCCCATTAACACCCCACCAATTAACAAAATAAATTAACAGAAAAAAAACAGAAACAAATTAAAAAAAAAGTAAACTAAATAGAAAAAAATATTTAAAATAGCTTGATCTATTTAGTTTAGTTTAATTTTTTTTTCTATTTAGTTTAGTTTTTTTCTAAACCAAATAAAACCAAACCAACTAAACCAAACTGAAGTAAACCAAACTGAACCCGTGGGGGGCCCACAGGCCAATTTCCGCCAACACTGTTGGCTGAAATTGGCCCCCCCCCAATTTCAGCCAACAGTGTTGGCGGAATTTGGGGTGTGGGGTCCACTTTAAAATTTTTTTTTTTTTTTTTTTTTGCGTACGTGGCGGAAATTGTGTTTTCCGCCAACACTGTTGGCGGACAATGTTTGCATTTCAAATATTAGCAAACTTATTTCGTTTAAATAAATTTAATATAAATTTATTTCGCTACAGTAAAATTTCTGTTTTAAGTTAGGACAGTCCATTATTTTATAATAGTCTAGTTTTTTAAAATTTTTACTTAGGACAACTCAGCTGTAATCTCAACCGTCATAGGAGGAGGAGGAGGCAAAGGCAGAGGCCGAGGAGGAGGAGGAGAAGGCAGAGGCAAAGGTAGAGGCAGAGGAGGAGGAGGTGGAGGCTGACGCTGAGGCTGGAGGAGGAGGAAGAGGAGGGGGTATCCACTGCCTCTGTTGCGCGCAGCCCTCGCGCGCATGCACACGCCTCCGCCGCGCGCAGCCTCCCGCACTCGTGCGCCTCCGCCGTACCCCGTCCTCGCGCGCGCGTGCATCTACCACTCGTGTCTCCCCCGCGCGCCCCTCCGCCCCATGTCACCCCCGCTCGCCGCTGACCCCCACTGCTGTTGCTGCTACAGCCGTCCGCACCCCGCTGTCGTCCGCTGCTGCTACTGTTGATGCCGCCACCGCTTCTTCTTCTTCTTCTTCTTCTTCTATCCTCCTAATTTTAGGACTGTCACTATGTTGACAGGAAGAACTGTCAACATAGTGACAGTTCTAATAATTAGGACTGTCAAAAATATTGACTGGAAGGATTGTCAACATTTTGACAATTCTGAAAAAAAAATTGACAGCCTGGAACAATTTTTTCGAATATATATATATATGTTGATTAGATGCCCAAAAAGAGTTGTTACAAAATCTCTCCTCACCATGATATGACCATATAATCGATCTATTGCCTTCTTTAATTTGGGGTGCTAACTTAAATCGTTGGTTATTACAATTGGAATAAAGAGGGTGTAGGGGATGGCAAGGGTTGGAAGATCCTCTGTCCAGTGCCCAGAATGTGCTTGGGGTCGAACTCGGCCTTGCGCCAGAGAAATCTTCCCCATCCGTCGACGCCAAAGTGCCGCTCCCACTCGCCCCGAGTCGTGTGGTTCGGTAGGTACTGCTTGGCCTCGATGCCGGCCTCGTGGCAGAACTCGAGTATCTGCTCATTCTGGCCGGTCAGGTGCTCGAGGCTCTGAGTAGGCTCGGACGAGCCAAGCACCGCGCTCCGCAGGAAGGCTACCAAGTAGAATACTTCCTCGTGTGGTGTAACCACTGAGCATCTCTCATCCCACCTGCAGAAGATTTCAAGTTAACATGTTTAGTATATATAACTTAATTAATACGTGTCACCATATGATTATAGATAACTTAGATTATTATGAGTAATCAAAATATTAAGAATAATGTTGGATTTTTCGGTGGAGCATTCAAAGGTGATGACAATAGAGAAGTCATGGACTCAGTCGACGAGGGAGCTTCCGTCCATATAAAGAGAAGAGGGAGACACATAGTTGAGGACGTTTGATATTTTCTAAAGGGGCCAGCTACTTTTTGAATATCAGTGATCGTAGATACTTACTAAAAAAATAAAATTTCACTGGGGCCTGCAGCATGTGTGGATCCTCCCCTTGTAGAAAGTGAAATTTTTTTTTTAAGACATATGGTCCAGTCCAGTCCAATATCAATCTCATGTGCCAACTCCACCACGTTTCCAACCAGTCCAGTGATAATATATCAAACATATATATACTTTGGGTCTATCAAAGTTTGTGATCTAAACAATTCTTTGTTGGATTGAATGAGATACTGAGCAAAAGAACCAATTTGATGACCAGAATCTAAGAATTCTTAGGTTTTGCCAAAAGCAACACCTTTTCGATCATAAATGGAAAGGGTGGGTTCCAACCAAACTAGAGCTTTTAAAGTGAACGATCTAAAGAGCACATACAAATAAAGTACATATGTTTAGTGGAGGGATGACAACATGGGCTCCAATGCATGCAATGCATGCATGCAAGTAATCATGGTGTAGGTGAGTTAGTTAAAGTTACTTGTGCTTGTTCATGGGGTAGATGAGGATGGGGCCACTCGTACTCTTATTCCCCAAGATGCCCTTGAACACTCCCTGGTCGAAATCGGCGATGCGGGAGGCGGGCACGAAGAGGTTGAGCCAAGGGTGGGGCACCTCCCACAGCCCCTTAGCCCGGAGCTTCATCTCCGCCCGGTGCACGCGGTCGAGGAAGTCGAAGTACGGCATGTCCGTCGTAAAAACCGACGCTGGGATGAAGTCCAGCTCCTTGAGCAATGCATCTACTTCCTACACCAATCCAATTAATTTCTAATCAGTTACATGTAGATTTAGTGTTAGGTCGGAGAAGGTTGGTTAATTAGCATATCATAAACAAGTTGGTACAATTAAGATTTATTGGGGGAGATTTGCTAAGTTGGACTAGAAAATTATCTAGTACAAAGTTTGGAAAAGAATGATCAACCACAGCAGTACTACTGACCTGGTCTACTGAGTCTTTGGTGGTTTCATCATAGTTCTTGGTCACCTCTAAGCAGTAGAGGACTCCACCATTTGAGTTAATGGAGCTGATCTTTACAGGGTTCTTTGGGGAGAAGAAGGATGATCTCCAGTTGTTGATGGGGCCTTCGTCGACTATAACGAAGCCTTCGACATAGTCGAACTTTGGTACTGTTCGGTTCCCAAGAGAGATGAGATGCTCCTGATCCTTGGTGAATGCTGTGAAGTTGGAGTAGAGGACTCTGATCCATCTCACCTAAAGCAAAACAAATGAGATATGTTAAGTACTAAGAAACTAAGTTATTATCTCCATTTACTTTCTATATCTTGACCCTTCCATACTTGTGTCATTATATCACTAGATACGGATCAAGGCTCACCGTGAGCCCAGATCACAGAAATTCCAATCCGACCGTTAAGTTGTCTATATCTTGACCCTTTCAGAGTCTGCAGTTAGCATGACGTAAGACTGAGTCCAAGAAGAGAGAAAAAGAAAAGAAAAACTCACTCTTTGGGGAGCAGGCTCCAACGCAATCCTAGCCCTTGTAATGATCCCAAATTGCCCAAGGCCCCCAAGAACTCCATGGAACAGCTCTGAATTCTCCTTCTCAGAACATGTAACTAGTTCTCCTTTACCTACACATAATACTGTTAGTAAGCTAATCATGTATACATGTACACATTCATGTACGTGAACAATTGACATGATTTGAAATTGAAGAGTACCAACCTGTGACCACGTCAAGTTCATAGACGTTGCTTATCTGAGGCCCATGGTGGAAGGCTTGTCCACTGATGCCGGCATTCGACAGCGTCCCCCCGACCGACAAGTAGAGGTAGTCGGTCCACGACTTGGGCGCGAGCCCGCCGTTCGCCAGCGTCCAATTCAACAACTCAATCCACAACTCGCCACCCCAGGCATCAACATAGTACCCATTCCTCTCCGACGAGTAGACCGGTCTGTACCTAGCCCAGCTTCCGGCGGCATGGCTCATCGCGACGACTACTCCGCCTCCGGCCTGGGCCTGTCCGTTGATCGAGTGCCCGTGGCCCCTCGCAGAGACCACGGGCGAGGCGGAGGACAAGTAGGCGGCACGGACGAGGTCCGCGACATCGTGGGCCGAGGCGGGCCGGAGGACAGCGAGGGGCTCGGCACGGGTCGTGCCGCCGAAGTCGACGGAGGCCGCGGCGACGTCATAGGGCTCGAGGCTCAGCGTGCCCGTGATGCCGAGACGGAGGAGCTCGGTCGGCTCGACGGTCAATCCGACGGTGGAGATCAGGGGGCAGATTACAAATAGTAGCAGCATTATGTTGTGAGCCATATGCACAACTAAGTGGTGCTGATTGTTTTTTAGGGATGAAGAGAGAGAGAGAGAGAGAGAAAGAGAAATATATATAGGGAGAGAGAGGGAGAACAAAATCTTTGTGACAGTGCGTGTGCGCGTAAGCAGAGATCGTGCTTTGAACTTTTAAGGATTTGTAACACTCAAAACATGCAAATTTATAGTCTGCAGAGAAACTGCAACAGAGATTACACAGAGAGAGAGAGGTTTGCCTCTTCTGTATATATTGCTTCTTCCTATGCTGCTGCTAAATCTACTGTTGTGATTTTGAGGTATGTAGGATGACACGTGGCACGTAGGTCGAGCTTGATGGAACCATGTTAAATATTATTTTTTGGCGTGTTTGTTTCTAGTTTTTATTGTTCGATTATTTGTTCCTTTTTATTCTTGACATTTTAAGGTTATTGTTTGTTTGCTTTCACCACCATCGGAAACACAACATTTGGTATCAAAGATAAGAAACCGTTGGGATTTCAAATTCATGGATGTAGGTCAAGATAGGTAATGACAATGGTCCTCTCATTCTAGATTAGGATTCTTGAAACTATTGGTTCGTTAAGGTTCGGGGGGATCTTTCTCTATTTAATAATTTTAGGATAACTAGTAAGAAGGTTAATAACACCAAGTTCATTATGGAGAAATTTAATAGTAAAGAAAACTTCTCTTTGTGGTAAGAATGGGACAAGACTATCCTCATGATTGAAGGGTGCTTAAGTTCCACACATGAAAAGACAAAAAGTATGCCGATATGACAGATGATGCATGGAATGACATGGATCAAAGGTCACAGATCACGATAGAGCTTGGTCTAGCAGATGCGATGTTGTATAATGTTATGTTCAAGATTTCTGCAGCAGGATTATGGTTAAAGCTATAGAGTTTGTATATGACAAAGTTATTGTCTAACAAGTTGTATCTCAAGAAGCAACTATAGTTTATGCATGAAGGAAATGACCAAAAATTTTAACTATCTGATCAACTTCAACAATGTTGTTAGTGATCTTCTAGGTCTCAAAATAAACATAGATCAGGAGGAGGATAAGAAACTTTTTGTCATGTCCTGATTCTGTAGAATCGATAAGTCGTCACTGGACGTGATATCATACAAGCCTAAATTATACTTATACAAGGCAAAAGTGTGCACGAATAATATAATTTAGGCTTGTACGTTATCACGTCTAGTGACGACTTATCGATTCTGTAGAATCAGGACTTGACATAATGGTATTAGAGATGAAATAAAGTAATAAAATTTCTCTATATATACAAAAAATTCAGTCTTGTGTTATCTTATTTTACTTCTAGTGTTATTCTGATTGGTGACCCATTGGTTTGAAATCATTATGACTATTCCGTGGTACCATACCATATCCCAAATGTCCCATGGTGCCAAACCATATCTATACCGCTTCCCTTATGAAACTATTATAATATAAATTGCGTGCATAGATGCACCTAACAATTGCAATTATTTAGTGTTCTAATTTCTTAGTATTACATTAACATGCAAGTGACTTTCTTTTATATGTTACTTATAGGCATCATCAATCTAAGGACGTTGCAAGTAAATACATAGTTCTTTAGATCAATGCTTGGGGGTGTAATGCTCCACACCCGTATGGTGTATTATGCTGAGTCGAATTGAAATAAGATAAATGTTGATATATATTTCAATATTGAGTTGGATTGGGGAACAAGTATTAATTCAAGTTATTTTCGTGTGCAAATGGTGTACATAGTTTAGTGCAATTAGAGTAGCATCTTGCAACAGTCTGAGGCATGGGCATCGTGCAATATAATTAGTGTGTTTGTTCAGAGCAAGTGAAGGGATAGCAGAATTTAGAGCGATGTTGTTGTCTTCCTTAGTTCGATCGGGTCGGATGATTTAGAGGGCACGGTTTGCTCGCACAGTCATACCAATTGAGTAGATCGTGCTTCGCATCGGACAATAGATTCAAGGAATCGGTCGTATCGGCAAGGCAGAGTGTTAAGCGAATTCAGACTTGGTGAGTGGGCTCTATCTTTTCTCCTCTACTCCTTCATGTATAATAAAATGGATAACACCTTGTATATGGAACACTTAGACGGGAACATAGATATACTGTACTACAGCGTGGATAGAGAGTGCGCCGTTTGGATAAATAGAATTTGTGGCTTTGAGTTGAACTATTTGGATGGGACACGGGAACACTTCATCGAGAGAGCGTTTATTGTGCGCGAGTATCAAGTTGTGGCGCTACATCAAGCAGACCGTACAATTATGGTTCAAAATTGGGCAACTACCAATAGGGATATAAAGAGTTTGGAACACGGATCTTGGAACATGAGAGTTAAAACTTATCGATGGGCATGGTACCATGAAATATGTAATGATGTATCATTGTGCCTTTGTGTGATGCGGCCTTGGGCCTTGTGTTGGGACCTTATGTCATCAAGCGAAACATGGAAAGAGATGGATAATTTGAGAACGGATATGGAGAATCAAATGGAATGGACGAGTATAGTATGATGGGGAAAGAATGCTCGATTCCTCGTTGTACCTACTATATTATCGGAGCATTGCATGGTCACGGATAACCTGTGCACGCGAGATTTGATTTTCTCGAACATGATAGGCTCCGGGGCAGTGGGACCGTTCGGCCATGGAGAAAACAATCGATAACGTGCTTTGAGCACGATTACTTGCAATTTGAGACCACCAGGCGGACTTGTAACTCAACGCTGGATCAAGTCAAAATACCTCGGAATAGTCTTATGGCTTGGCCAGTAACCTTTATATAGCTAAGAGTTGGTTTGGTTATTTGTGTGTTTGAGTAGGCGATGGGTGGCCACCTTGCCTTGGACAAGAGTGTGTGCATCGATGATTGGTAGCAAGACTTGGAGTATGATGTGGTTTGATAGGTTCACACTTTGCTTACATGATTTGAGTAGAACAAATAACGTGCTTAGTTTCCGTTAAGATTTTATATAACTGCTAGCGTGTTTACTGGATTTTAATGCTTGCATGCATAATCTGCTTTACTGCTTTTCTTAACATGTTATGCCACTGCCATAAAATAAATCTAGGTTCAAGTAGAAAGATCATCCTATAATAGTTTGCAATCACTATTTACTTAGTGTCAGTTTAGGCGAGTGGGTTACCCCGCTCACTAGTACAGTTGTGTACTGACCCACATTTGTGGATATATCTTTCAGGTACGCAGGTATAGTGGCTCAGCTTAGATATACGGTACATGATGTATGAAATGATAATTACATCTATGGGCAAGAGAAAGAGCAAGAGTGTTGTAAGCCATTGTGGCATTCTCCTTGTGGCATTTTTATTTGGACCCTTCGAGAGCTTCGCAACGTATACTCTAATGTGTTCTAGTTTATAACAAGACTTGGCTTTCCCTGTAACTTGGTCGTTTCGATGATAACCATAATATTTGACGTCATTGCCTTGGGCAATTACAACTCTAGGCTCGTACGACATCAAGCCCCGATAAGAAAGATTGTCCTACGAAAGCGTTGGCTTGGTGATCTCACGTCCAGCGGAGACAATTGAAATTATGGAAGATTGGGGCATGACAATTTGGTATCAGAGTGCCTGGTTCATTTTCTCGGATATTTTTCTTGCTTCATCACAAACTCTAAATGGTCTCCGCGAATCAAATGACTCTTGACTCTACTCGGTGCCACCATATTGGATATTCTATGCAATAAGTCTATATATGTGTTGTTTGTGCTTGTATTTCATCGCGTTGGTTTTCGTAGGATTTTGATAGAATCGAGTAGCATCGCTAGGCATTGTTGCATCCGTGTACCAAGTCGAGAGGTGTTGTTGCATTTGTGTAGCTTGTTGCTTTGGGAGATATTGGTTGCGTCAGAAGAGCAGTTAATTTAGAAGACGAGATGGTATGTTGGCATGTTGTGAGTAGAGACATTGGAAGGATAGCGAATGTGTTAGACGGAGTTTGAATTTTGCTTGAGAATATCAGAGGTAACGTTGTACGAGTTGCTCATGCAGCGAATATGTTGAACAGATTTGAGTAGTGACTTAGAATATCAGGGAGAGAGAACATTGCACGAGTTGCTCGTACAACAAATATGTTGAACGGCTTAAGAAATAGTTGGGGGTATTGAGAATGGAACGTTGCACAAGTTACAATGGACGAGATCAACATAAGAATAAGATGCTTTGTGCATTGGCTGAGTTTCGTATCAGACTTGAAGTAATTGTTTGAGTTATGAACGACGGCTAGGATCATGCAGAATGGATTCCTCGAACGGATACTAGATCGGTGCAAAGAAATGTGTGATGCGAGAAGTGGTTTAATTCTAAGTGGTATATGACATACCACGTAGTGATGTGAAGCGTCAAAATATTTTGGATGGATAGTAATAGAATTGCCGCTACGGACGAGGGTAATAGAAATGTAAGTGGCTTGTGTGCATCGATTGAGTGATGTTTTGGAACTTGGATCAAGCGAATGGTAAGTTGTGATCGAAATTATTTCAATGGAAGTTATATTGGATAAAGAATGGAACAAGTAATGGAGCGACATGTTAACAATAGCGAACAGAATGGGACAACATTAGAATGATGAAAGAAAAGATAGCGAGATAAAGTTCTGTATTGAGGCGATAGTCAAATCAATTGAGAAAATATTTAAATTTGGAAAAGTAATGCAAAACAAGCACGGTAAACAAATTAAAGGAAATGAGTGCATGTGATGCAGACAAAGTATTGAATACCGGATGAGATCGGTCTGACGGGAAGTCAGAATATCAGAATTTTGTTCGCGCGATATGGAGGATTCGATGGAGTAATTGTTGATGTCAGAATTTAAGCATAAGAAATGGGCAGTTGGTGCACGGGTGCGTGAGTGATGGATGTGTCGAAGAGTAACGAGCACAGACTATGGGTTTTTGTAACGCAAGAAAGCAATTGGTCGAGAAGAGGAACACGTTCGGCTTTGAAGGAGCAATGCGATGGAATCACATAAACTTAAGGGATACATATATTAGTACTCGAGAACTTTAACTCAGAGTTTAGAGGATGTAGATTTAGTGAGACGATGCAACGAAGGTGAACTTATGTTGGGATTGGCGTATAAGTCGTTGGGACTGTGCAGACGCATCAGAACATAGAGTAATCAAGACGGTGCTAAGGAATAGAATGAGAACAAGGATCCTGGCGGATGAACCTTTAAAGAGAACAAGAAGACTACGTTAGAGTAATTCACTGTGTCGCTCGAGCGAGTTAGACGTGTAGTATTAAAGCATGTCATACGAATAAGAAATGGAGCAAGCCTATGGTTTCAGAAAATATTACAGGTAGTAGTGCAAGAAGTCGAACAAGGTAGTTCAGGATTTTTGATGGATTCAGGGCAGAACAGAGGAGTATTGGAAGACGGTTTCAGCGAGCACAGTTTTTGATTAGTAACTTGGATAGATAGTCAGACTCTAGGTGGTTAGGCGACGTTTGGTTAAGAGATACGTCAACGGTAGTGCATGAAGTGCTTGGATTCAGGAGTGTGTTCAGATTGGATTATGGTTCAGTTTTGCAGATGAGATATAGCTTAGTTCGTAGTAACTGTCCATCGTGATGACTTATAATTATCGAGCGTAGCTTCAGGTTAGCTGACCCTAGCGATTTGATCGCCAAATAAAAATAAATATTTTAGACCCATAGAATGACCCCTTGCGACGGCACATTTGGTAATGCGTCGATGGAGGAAATTGAGTGGTGTATGTTGCAAGTAGGCTTAGGTGACTGAGTGTTGGATTTGAGAGATCATTGGGATAGCCTTCAGCTGAAGATGCAGCCAAAAGATCGAAGCGATGGTAAAACATGGTCTAAGTCAACTAATAAGATTTGGAGTCATAGATTATCGAAGATGACACCGCCTCTGACTCATCGTGCTCTAAAAGGAAATCATATTTATATGAATTGACGACTGCGTAACTAGCTTCAAAAAGTTAAAGATGTGGCTCATTTTAGATCAAATCTTTGCACTTTTGGAAGGGACAGACGTGCCACAGATCTGCAAGATAAAATCAGAATTGGTTTACAGTACGTGCTCACGCAGAGGGATGAGGTGATATCTTGTGCTTCAAGGCAGTAGAAGCAGCATAAGAAGAACTATTTCTTGCACAACCTAGAAATTATGGTGATGGTGTCCATATTGAAATCGTGGCGACACTATCCCTATGGCGTGGCGACAAAATCTTCATGGATCACAAGAACCCCAAATAGGTGTTCACCCAGAGAGGAATTAAGATTACAACGATGGGTGTTGGGCCGAGCGGGTCTAAGAGTATAGTACAATGTTTGGGTAAGTTGCCTAGCAGGGATAGTATCAGATGTGATGATCGTTCGAAGAATGAAGATGATAATTTGAGATGGTATGTGCGGAGCATGGTGCAATTTAAGTCAAGTTAGAGTTTGATTGGTTGAGCTCGGACGACGCAAGTAAGAATTCAGAATATAATTGGATGATAGGGCCTTTTGAAAGACTCGTTGTGCTTGGACACGCAAGGACTTGAAGCAGGTGTCGAATTTTTGCTAGGAAATAGTCGAACCGGAACACAAACTGAATTGGGTCAAGTGGAGAGATCGTCAGTGGAGAATCATCATTTCTGAGAATAGCACGTATGCGAATGATTTGTGGGATGAATGTTAGGATCAGTTCAGTCGAGAGTGATGTTTTGGACATTAAGATACCCGTGTAACTTGTCCAAATTTGCTATCGATAAGCTCGGCTGAAATACATATATTTTGTGGATACCTTAAATATGTGTATTATCCAAACTAATTTATATATTAAATTCGAATTGAGTTGCAAGAAGGATGTGGGAATATGGAAACTATGTCATCGTTGAGCGCGAAGGGAAGGTGATGAGTCTGGATTAGTTGAGTATGAGTTACACGGAGTAGAGTTTATAAAAATTTTAAGTGGAATACGAGAAAGGATGGGTACTGGTTTGGTTCGAGGATAAACCTTATTTCAAGTGGTATATTATGTAATGTCCGGCACCCGTACGGTGTATTACGCTGAGTTAGATTGAAACGAGGCAAAGGTTTCGTTGCATTTCAATGTGTTGAATTTGGGAACAAGTTTTGATTCAAGTTGGTTCTCTTGTGCAGATGGTGTACAGAGTTCAGTGCAATCAGAGTAGCATCTTGCAACGGGCTAAGTCATAGGCATCATGCAATGGAATTAGTGTGTTCGTTCAGGGCAAGTAAAGGGATAACAAAATTTGGAGCGATGATGTCGTCTTCCTTAGTCTGATCGAGTCGAATGATTTGGAGAGCATGACCTGCTCGCACGGTCATATAAATTAAGTAGACCGTGCTTCGCATCGGACCACGGATTCAAGGAATCGGCCATAACGACAAGGCAGAGTGTTATAAGGATTCAAACTTGGTGAGTGGGCTATGACCCTTCTCCTCTACTCCTTTATGTCTAATAAAATTGATAACACCTTGTATATGGAATACTTAGACAGGAACATAAAAATACTGTACTGCGGTGTGCATAGAGTGTGCGCCGTTCGGATAAATAGAATTTGTGGCTTTGAGTTGAACTGTTTGGATGGGATACGTGAATACTTCATCGAGAGAGCGTGTGTTCCGTACGAGTATCAAGTTATGGTACTTCATCAAACGGAGTGTGCAGTTGTGTTTCAAAATGGGCAACTGCCGATAGGGATATGGAAAGTTTGGAACACGGACCTTAGAACACGAGACTTAGAACTTATCGATTGGCATGGTGAAACCGAATACGTAATAATTTAGCATTGTGCCTTTGTGTGATGCAGCATTGGGCCTTGGGTTGGGACCTTGGGTCATCAAGCAGAATATGGAAATAGATGGATAATTTGAGAACGGATATAGAGAATCAGATAAAATTGGCGAGTATCGTAGGGTGGGGCGAGAAGGCTCGATTTCTCATCGTACCTATATTATCGGAGCATTGTATGGTCATGAACAACCTTTGCGCGCAGGTTTTGATTTTCTCGAACGGGATAGGCTCCGGGGCACTTGGACTGTTTGACCATGGTAGAAATAATCGGTAATGTGCTTTGAGAATAATTACTTACAGTTCGAGACCACCAGTCGGGCTTGTAACTCAGTGCTAGATTGGGTCAAAATATCTCGGAATAGTCATTTATGGCTTGGCCAGTGACCTTCATATAGATAAGAGTTGGTTTGATTATTTGGACGTTTTAGTAGGCGGCGGGCGACCATATTGCCTTGGGCAAGAGTGTGCACATCGATGATTGGTAGAAAGACTTGGAGTATGATGTGGTTCGATAGGTTCACTCTTTGCTTATAGGATTTGAGTAGAACGGATAATGTGCTTAGTTTCCTTTGTGATTTTATATAACTGCTAGCGTATTTACTGGATTTTGATGCTTGCATGCATAACTTCTTTACTGCTTTCCTTAACATGTCATGCCACTGCCATGAAATAAATCTAGGTTCAAGTAGAAAGATCATCATATAACTGCTTGCATTCACTATTTACTTAGTGTCAACTTAGGTGAGTGGGTTACCCCGCCCACCAGTACAACTGTGTACTAACCCACTTTTGTGGGCATATCTTTCAGGTACTCAGGTGTAGTGGCTAAGTTTGGATATACGGGATATGATGTATGGAACAGTAAGTACCTTTGTGGGCAAAAGAAAGAGTAAGAGTGTTGCAAGCCATTGTGGCATTCTCCTTATGGCATTTTCATTTGGACCCTTCGAGAGCTTCGTTGTCTATACTCTGATGTGTTCTTGTTTGTAACAAGACTTGGATTTCACTGCAACTTGGTCATTTCGATGATAACCATAATGTTTGACGTCATTTTCTTGTACGAGCGCAACTCCAGACTCGTATGATATCACGTCCCGATAAGAACGATTGTCCAGCAGGAGCGTTGGCGTGGTTATCTCACATCCAGCGGGCACGATCGAACTTACGGAAGATTGGGGCATGATAGGGGGGCGTCGCCCCCCAAGGAAAACGTTTGCAGATGCGACCATGAATCAAACCAGGTCGAAACATTCAGTTGTCGACAGACAAACCAAGCTAGAACGTCGACCGGGATAAGATGGCAAGCCCCGATTCCCAGGGTTAGGGTATTCCCAAGGTTGAGCCTAAAATATATACTCAATAATATGAGTCAGAGGACAATTTGGGGGGTCAAATGGTTATATAGTATCATATAGTAATAGTAAGAACTAATAGAATCAAACTGAGTTTGAGCGTCTGTTGTTGTTGTCAATAATGAGGCACTGTATTTCCCTCTGAACGAATGGATTAGGCTCTGGGTTTGTCTTTGCTTGGAAGATGAGGGCGAGCCGGTTCTTGCCTGGAGTGAATTATTTCTTTTACAATTTTGATGGTGTTCTTGTTCAGTCTATGAGGACAGAAGTAGATAGAGACAGCTAAAGTTGAATGTTCTTGGTCCCGATGTATTGTAACTTTCGTCCTGGTAAGAAAGAAAAAGAAAGAAGGGCTAGAACCACCCACTAGCTAGAGAATTCGTCAAGAGAAGGAGAATATCTTTGCAATGATCAAACATCAGTTACACATCTTCCTGTAATAGTACTAATATTGAATCAATATGCTTTTTCTATTATTTTTTTCTCTCAGAATTCTCAAAAATGAATATAGAAAATCAATAAAAGTAAGCAATAGAAACAACTATCGAAACCAACATGAAAGCGCATTCATCAAAACCAAGTAGCAAAAATGTCCAACAAAAATTACAATAAAAAAGTATGGGAATAGACTATTATATAGAGTTCGTTCATCCAGACACAATCTACTGCATTTTTGACTTGTTCTAACAGAAACAATCCATGAATGGGAAAGGTTCTCTATGTATTCATCCTATTTGATTAGATGACGAAAGGTTTCTCTAATACTCAGTTTCGATTAAGTCAAACTACCATAAGCCTACACATAGTGCACTACCTAGAGTGGGACAATACATAATATACCACTAAGAGAAAGTTTTATCCTCAAAAATAAAAATAAAAATCAATCCTACCTCAAAAATGGAAGGGTATATTATGTAGTACCCCGCTCCGGACGATGAACTATGAGTAGACTTATGGGTAGTTTAACTCAGTCAAAACTGAGTATTGGAAAAATCCTTTGTCATATAATTGATCAGGACGAATTCATATAAAAATTTTGCCATTCATGGATTGACTTATGTTGGAATGAGTCCTATAGTGTATTGTTTCTTGGAAAAAAAAAATATAAGAGTATCTTTCCATACATTTTTATTGTAGTTTTTGTTAGACGTTTTTGCTGCTTGCTTTTGATGAATGCACTTTCATGTTACTTTCGATGATTGTTTATTGTCAGATTTAATTAATTTTCTGTATTCATTCAGAATAATTTTGAAAGAAAGGAATAATTTAATAAGCATACTGATTTGATGTTGGTACCATTACAGGAGGACGCATAACTAAATTTTGTTAGTTGCGAAGCGATTCTTCTTCTTTTTACAAATTCTCTAACTGGTGGGTCGTTCTGGACCTTCTTTCTAGCCTTTTTCTTCACACCTTAACAAAAAGTTCTCTTTGTTTTCTTGTAACATCCTTAAATTGATGATTTCTAGTAGAAGTAATAGATAAAATAAATTCACTTGCATATTGTAATATTAATAAATTGGAACAATAAATAATTATAATTGTTAGGTGCATTTATGTATAAGATTATATATTAAGAGTTTCATAAGGGAAGCGATATAGATGTGGTTTGGCTCCATTGGACTTGGGATGTTGTGTGGTACCACAGAATAGTTGAAATAGTTTGCGACCCATGGGTCGTCAATGAAAATAATACTGGAACAAAATGAGATATCGCAAGACTGGACTATTATAAAAGTAGAGGAATTTTATTACTTTATGTTATCTCTTATACCATTATCTCATGCCCTAATTTTACATAATTGATAAGTCGCCATTGTGCATGATGTCACAAAAGCCTAATTAATTATCATTCGTTTACGTTCTTGTCCTATATAAGTACAATTTAGGCTTGTACACGCCCAGTGGTGACTTATCAATATTAGAATCGGGGCATAGCATAAACAATATTATTTTATGACAGCTTGTCAGTCATTTTCTTTATTTTACGAATGTAAGCCGAGATGGCATTTAATGTATTGAGATCTTGTACTCCGCTATAAACTGTCAATAAAGTTGTTTTTTATTATGATGTGTCTTTAATTTTTTGTTGCTTTGTGGTTTCAACCTTTTATTCAAATGAACTATCACTCGTACATATTCTTGCCTTGTACAAGTAAAATTTAGGCTTGTATGGTACCACACTCAGTAGCGACTTATCGATTCTGCAGAATCAAGACATCATACTTTTACTCCTTTTTTTTCTTCTAGGATCTTATAACCATTTGGAGATAATGATTATTTATGGTAAATACACTATCAAGATGGAAGAGGTGACAATAATAAGGATTTTATAAAGAGGCAAAATCTAATTTTGGGTCATCAGGGTTGATCAATGATGAAAAGGGAAGGTCAAAGAATAAGGATAGAAATAAGAGTAGCTAAGGGAAGTTCGAATCATCAAGCAAGAAAGATGTTTTTTTTCTTTTACAAAGAGTTGGAACACATAAAGAAATAATGTTCGAAGTATAAATATATAGTGGTTAGTAAATAAGGATAAAGACATTATTCAAATGGTCATGATCAATCCAGTATTGCTCAGGATGCCAATGAGTTAACGTGCGATGTACTAATGGTGCACAGTGGAAAAAAGTTTTCTGAAGATTATTTTTGAATATGTGTATTCATACCACATATATTCCAATAGAAAGTAGTCCAACACCTATAAGGATTTCAATGATGGTGTTGTTCTCATCGGCAATAATACATCATACAAAATTATTGGTGTAGGAAACATCAAGCTTCATATGTTTGATGGAGTGGTATGGACACTTGTGAATAAGAGAACTTTAAGATCTAAAGAATAACCTTATTTCATGTGGGTGCATTGGATGTAACATGATGCAAGTTTTTTGGCCAACCCGCTTTGATAAAGATAGTGATGGACAACCTAGTGATCATGAAGGGGCATATATTATAGTCAAACTTGTATCAATTGGATGGAAGAATATTCACTGGTTGCATAAGTATTGTTATATAGAAAGAGGTGGAGAATATCGCAAGCCTATGAAATATACATTTGGACATATGAGTGAGAGAAGTCTTCATGAAATATAAAAAAGGAAGTTGCTAAAGGGCCTCACTGAGTACAAGCTATATTTTTGTATGTACAGAAAATAACATAATGTTGGCGTTAAGCAATGCACAAGATTGAAGGACTTATAGACTTTGTTCACTCAGACATATCAGGGCCATCATCGGTTTATCAAAGAAATATATCAAGCATTATGTCACATTCATTAATGATTTCTTATAAAAAGTATGGGTTCATTTTATCAAACACAAGTTGGAGGTGTTTAATATATTCTGAGAATGAAAAATGGTTATAGAGAAGCAAAAAAGGCAAATGATAAAGTATTTATGGACAAATAATGACGATAAGTACTCCTTGATAAACTTTCAGGAGTACTTCAAAAAGTAGGGTAGACAAAGACAATTGAAAGTTCCAGGGTGTCTAGAGAAGAACAAGATAATGGAGCGGATGAATAGGATACTACTAAAGTGAGCTGGGAGTATATAATCATATGCCAGTCTTATAGAGGACTTCTTAGAAGAGATAGTGAGCCATGAGTTCTATTTGGTCAATAGATACCATCTATATCCATTAATCTTCATATTCATTTGGAGGTATAAATAGGAGAGCTAGTTAGTAATGGTTATATTTGCGTGTGTTTAGGTGTCCTACATAATCACTCGTGAATTAGAATGATAGAAAAAGATGTAGTCAAAGACAAAATGATGTATTTTCTTAAAATTCAATTATCGAGTCAAATACTTATATGGATTTATAGAACCCGACAAGGAGGATCATGCATGTCACCTCAAGTGGTCTCTATATGGATTGAAGCAATCTTTCATGAAGTGGTAGAAGTGCTTCGAATCTTTTATGTTAAAGACTAATTTCTTGATGTAAACTGTGTCTTCTCTAGGAGGCTAAAGGATGGGTTATTGATATATCTCCTCTTATAAGTTTATAACATGTTGATTTCTCCAAAAATATGATAAAGATATGGGAACATAAAGCTTCATGGAATATAAAATTTGACCAGAAGATTTAGGTGGAGCACAAAAAATTTGTGATAGAAATTCATCAAGAGAGAATGGTTGTGAAGCTTTGGATATCCCAAAGAAAGTATATAAGAAGGTGATGAAAAAAATTTAGCATGAAGGAATCTAGACAAGTGAGCATCTGAAGATCGATTACATATCCTCCAAGCAATGTCCAAAATTAGATGAGAAGGATAAGATATCTCGATATTCGTATATAGGTGCAATATGATCTTTGATGTATGCCATAGAGTGCACCCATTTAAATTTATCTTATGCTATTGGTGAACTGATACATGTCAAATCTAGGAAGGCTTTATTAGGAGGCTATAAAGTTGATACTTCATTATCTTAAGGGCTCTAAACATAACACTTTATTTTTTTCACAAGTCAGAACACAAATCGAGCCAGTTCCTAGGGTAGTGGATGTTGACTACGCAGGTACTTAGATAAAAAAAGATCTACTAGCGGCTATATAAACACACTTGATAATTCTCCAACGAATTGGAATTCGACACTTCAATATACCATAGGGCTTTGCACTATAGAGTCAGTCACGACTTATTCCAACTTTTTGGAATACGACTATGTGGCCAATCACAGCCTACTTCACAACATTGGCAGCAGTATGTTGTCTATACTTTCCTAATGAAATATATATTCACATAATCCACAATAATATATATCTAACTCATTCACAATTAACTAAAATATATATATAAGATAACAAAATGGCAATTACAAAAGTCTAAACTTATTTAGTGTCCATATGGTTTGAAATGAATCATAGGCCCAAATAAAAATACCAACTACTCTAGTTCAAATCATGTCTAAAATTTTAGGAACAACCTCGCTAAATAAAAATACTATAAAATCTAAATAAATAAAGTAAGGTAAATTAGCCAAGTTCTAAGATTGATCTCCAAAATTCGTCATGCTTTCTTGGGGACCATAATATGTGGGATACCATCTTCTAAATCTGCAAAAAATATGGCTTCCAATCAGGAATGGAACAAGTGCGCACAACCCAACATCTCAAAACATGTAACTATGTAAGAAAGAATAATTTAAAAAAAAAGTGTAACTATATTATTTTAAAAATAACTAGATTTAAAATGGTTTAAAAATCATGCATGTAAAAGGCGATAATACTGTAAAATAACATTTAAGCATGAAATAGTAGTAAATAACATGCTAAAATCAATAATGAGAAAAACAACTATATATATCACTTTGTGTGTTTTAGAAACTACTCTTCAATATGTGGACAACTTGAGATAACTCGTTAAGAATACATAACACGAATGTTAGACTAGATGATTTAAGATTACCTCATTCGAGGTCAAAGCTAAATGATGTCCATATACATACTAGGTGTTTTCTTCCATATCCACACTCACCTATTAAGATATATCAATAACTAAAAAAATAATTGAACAAGAACTTTAATCTTGAACTTGAATTAATCATGTATATAATAAACTAGAAGTTTGTGCATGTGGGAGACCAAGCATATAATGTGTACGTGCAAATATATGTTATCACGATTCTAACTAAAATATACTACAAGAAAATATAGAAGAAAGTAAGAAATATTGGTAGTGGTACTTGAATTAACCTTTCGACGGATAAGATTAACCACTCTCAAGTTATGCAATTCCAAGTCTAAAAATGGACCGGCAAACGAAAATCGCAGCGCAAAGACATAGCCTCTGGAAGTCAATCGTGTTGTTGGACACACCAAGGACACGTCAAATTGTTATAATACATTTTGGTCAACCAGACATCATCGAGTCACACAGAACTTGGCATGCTGAAAGTTGGCTATCCACGAAGGTTGCTAAGAAAACGGATCATAAAAATAGTATTTTGATTCTTTGTGGCGAGCACGGGAAGATATCACAAACTGCCCTTCGTGTCCTAGATCGGGGTTGGATACGCCACTCGTAAAAAGTGCACGGGCATCATGGAGGTTCGTGATAGATTATGATGGAAGGGAAAGGTGTTAGGTTGGGCTCGATAGAGGTTTAGGTGGAACATAGGTGTTTAGAGGCATGGATACGCAAGGGACACAACAAGGGCATTGCTAACACGATTGTAAAATTTTTAGGGTTGAGTTTCTTCACTCTCTGTCTTTTCTTTATATATATAATGGCTTCGGGTTGTGGGTGCAGCGGGTCAGGCGACTTGGATCAGTCCGGACTTGCTGAATATTTTATTGGTAAAGTTGGGTTCTTTAAGATTTGGAGCGAGTCGAGCCCAACTTAAAGTTATTATTATTATTATTATTATTATTATTATTTTGAAAGACCTGGCTGGCTATGGGTGCTATTTAAATTAAATATTCTTATTTAACTTATTATCATATTTGTGGGAATCTTGGTATTTATTTATTCACTAAGTAACAAACCTACCTAGCTAAAATAAAAAAATTCCAAGATTAGTGGGAATCTTGGTACTTGCCTCTCCAGGTGTAGGTGCACTAGCAGTCGCCCGCTCACGGATTTTCTGGAATTTTTCAAATTATTCAATCTTGGATTTTTCCCAAATTTCTGGAATTTTCTAGGAATTTTCTGTAATTAAAATTAAGATTTTCAATTAATAAATAATTTTTAATTGGCAATAAATAATATTAAAATATCATGAAAATAATATTTTTGGGTGTAAAATGGAAAATTGGACTTAGGGTAATTTTTCTGGATTTTTCTGGGCTTAGACCTATTTTTAAATGCCTAAAAACTATTTTAATTAAATTAATTAATTAATTATCTATTTATTTATTTATTTATTATTTATTTTATTTTTTTATTTTCTTTTCTCCTTGGGCCGGCCCGGCCCAATGGATCGGCCCGTTAGTCTCCGGCCCAGCCCGCCCTTATCGGGTCGGGTCGGGTTCAACCGAACCCGACCCGCCGCCAGCCCGACCCGCTGACCCATTCTCCCTCACCCCTCCCCACGACCCAGGCGGCCGGAATTCTCGCCGCTCCGGCCTCCGCGCGCAGCGCCGGCCATTCCGGCCCGCTCCCCGCATCCTCCGCGGCCACGCAGCACCGAGCACCCCCTCTCCTCCTCCTATTTAACCCCCTCTTCCTCGTCCTCCTCCTTCACCCTAACCCTAAACATAACTCCGGCGACCGGCTCCGGCCTCCTTCCCCGCGCGGGAACCCCCATTCTCCTCCCTCAGCCGCCGCCGCCCTTCTCCAGTTTCTCGCCGCCCTCGCAGAACCCCGTCGGCTTCGTCGTCCTCCTCCACAGCCCCTCCTCTCTTCCCGGGCACGCGAGCAGCCGCCTCCGGCCGCCCCTCCTCCCCGTGCGCCGCCGACCACCGGCTCCGGCCAGCCCCGGCGAACCGCCCTCGGCCCCAGCAGCGTCGCTCCGCCCTCCTCCGGCCGAGCTCCCCTCGCCGGGATCCAGAAACCCTAACCCTAGGTTCCCTGTGTCCGACACGAGTCGGACACGTGTCGGACACGTCTCGACCCTGATTTTCGGGTCCCCTTCAGGTGCGTGTAACTTTCGCCTCGTAGCTCCGTTTTCATTTCTGCAAATTGCGTTGTGAAGCCTGTATGACCCTCTCGGTGTCCGGACTAACTGTTCGGGGCATCGCGTCCTGTGGTGATCGCACACCGCGATCCAAAAACAGGAAAAACCAGACCCTGTTTTACCCCGGAACTGAGTGTGCCCCGCCAAACGGGACAACTTGGTCACGTGCGGTCTTCACAGATACGTGTGCGTCGTCGATACGGACGTGTGAGATTTCGTGGAAGCTGATTCGGGTGTGCGTGCACACCGGAATCAACCCGTATCCGCGGACATCGCCCCGTATCTGCCTTTTCTGTAATTCACCCTAACTTCATGCACACTCGTCAGATCGAGACAAAACTTGTGCCATCGGACTCATAGCGATACGCTGGTCCTGTGGGTCAAGTTTGGTTCAATTCTGAGAACGTTGACGAAATCGCGTGTCGTGGGCCCCACATGCCCCGCTCGACGGGCGATTTTGTGTTCGGCTCATCGGAATCCAAATCTGGAAGTTCCATTGGGTTCGTATCAGCGTTCCTGACCTGTTGACACTAAGTTTGGTGAATTTGGAGACCTTTGACCCGGACACGTTTTTCGGTGCAAAGCGGGCCCACCGGCGGACCCCGTTTTGACCCGAAACTGCCGTTTTTGCCCTTGTCTCCAAATTGGACCCAAGGACAGGCATTTCTAGCTATTTGACATCTTCTGAGTGTGATGGTAATGTCTATTTCAGCTTTTGGACTCATCTCTGGAATTTTTCTCCAAGAGCCAATATTAATCAGATCCAAACAACAGGCAAGTACCTGCACCTCAAGTTAATCTTTATATATTATGATAATTAATTCCCTGCCTTATATGTACCCTTGATGATTATACATAGTGTTAGAAATGCTGGATTTCATGTCTTGAATATTGGAGTTCCTGTCTTGTTTTTCATGTCGGGTGGGAGAATACCTAGTAGGCATGTAGTTTACCCTTCCCCTTGCCATGTTTAATAGCTGTTGGTACACGACTGTACCTTAGCCGGATCTAGATTTCCCCTGTTTAATAGCCGTTCATGATGGCCGGATTAGCCTTATAAACCCCTACATGCCAACTATGTATTCTAAAAACAAACACAAGTTCACACAGATAGTTTCTGGTCATGTTATATATCTTGCTGACTGTTGTAGTTTCAATTCCTGTTTCATTTATTTCTGCATTTCTCGTATTCCTGCTTACAGTTTTAACTTTGAGATAATGATGTTCTGCTATGTAGTTTCTCAACCTGATATTCAATATTTAATTGTCATAAATATTTAGTTTAACCTTGTTGTGCACTGTGTACTTTGCTCCTTTCCTGACTGGATCTATTGATTTAGGCGATGATGAGGATCTTGCCCCTACTTATTATGGTCCCTATGAGGGGACTGATGATACCTATGAGGAGCCAGAACCCACCCAGGAGACCCCTGCTGCAGAGTAGCTAGTAGTAGCTATCTTTCATTTATATTCTTATCTTATTAATCGGGTTTGTCTCCGATTTCATTCTGAATTGCTGTACTAAAATATTTGAATCTATTGTCACATTTATTTTCAGTTGCAATCTTAAGTTTCAATTCTCATTATTATCTCGCCTATGTTATTTGTGAATGAGCTAGTTAGTAAATTTGGATTTGACCTAGACAGCGTACTACCGTCGATTCTGCGGCGTAGGCTGGACGTACCCACGTACTCGTGCCCGAATTTTCGGGTGCGGGTCGTGACATAGCCTAAGATACTCGGCCTAGAAAAGGTTTAGAAAATCGATAATTGCCTAAGTTATATTAAAATTAACACAAAGTAAAGTAATACTTACATAGGTCTGTGAGGCCATCTCATCAATGAGATTTCTGTCTTTGCGATGGATGGCCAAGAAGACGGTCACCATGTTTGCATCCTCACCCCTCTGTACCTGTTAAAAATATATTATTTATTACTAAACTTAAATATTTTTTCCAAGTACCATTTTAGGGTACTTATATTAAAATAATATATTTAAAAAAAAAAATACCAAACGACGGAAATGTTCCATCATCGGAATCGAGCCACCACACCACTTGGCAGCATTCTGCCTAGCCGCCTTGGCCTTCTTAGACCTTTTCTTGTAGCTCGGATCGTCGAATCTAGCACTCATCGCAGTCCACTGCTCAGGCGTGATCCAACCTTGGATCAGTTTTCCAGCACGATCACGAGCCTTCTGGTCATCCAGAGCATCTCGGATAAGCTTGGCGGCAACGGTAGGAAAGAGCCGCTCGATCAACTCGGCCCGGTGCGGAGGATAAAAATACGTTTGCTACAATAAATAATTCATTAAGTTAGCATCACGAATAAGTTATATAATATGCATAAATTAGAGGATTTATTTAATATACTTTTACCTGGAAGTGCGCAAACCAGAACGCCTTCCTCTCCTCCGGAGCCTCGGGATTTATGTAAATACACATCGATGTTCCTCTTCGGATTGTTCGGACCCGGGATAATAACGGTTAGGAACATATACGGAGTCTTCATGCACACCCAAGGCGGTAGATTGTACGGAGTGACGATCATAGGCCAACACGAATACTGGGAGCCCGAAAGTCTGAATGGGATAAAACCGTCAGAGAAGAGCCCCAATCTGACATTACGTGCTTCCTCGGCAAAATGTGGATACTCTCGATCAAAGTGCTTCCATGCTTCTCCATCGGATGGATGATCCAATACTTCTTCGATCTGTTTTCGCCTATGCTAACTCATGTTTTCTGCAGTCTCCTTAACCATAAACAACCGCTGCAACCGCGGCATCAAAGGCAAGTAGTGCATCGAATCGGTAGGCTTCCTTGAACCGACAGACTTTTCTCTAACAGTGGCCTTGTAGCGATCAGCACCACAGAATCTGCACGCATCTTCATCCTTGTCGTCTTTGTAGTACAACATGCACCCATTGCGACATGCATCGATTTTCTCGTATCCCATCCAAAGCGATCTCACCATCCTCTTAGATCGATAGAAGTCTTTAGGCAACTTTGCACCCTCGGGCAAGATCTCTATAATCAAATCGAGCAGTCGATTATAGCATTCTTGCGACATATTAAAATTGAACTTGATGCTCAATAATCTTGTAACCACCTCCAACGGTGAATGATCCTCACAACCAGGATATAGTGGAGTCCTTGCATTCTCCAGCAACTCCATAAACTTTGCAGCATCGGCATTCGGTGCCTCCTCAGCTGCATCATAATTATCCGGATTGAAACTCGATCCCGCCGCATCATAATTGTCCGGATTGAAACTAGGCCCCGCAGCATCATAAACCATATTCACCAACCCATCGTCGTAAGCATCGTGGTCTTGGACATCCATATACGGCTCCACATAGGGCTCCGACTCTGATGCTAGAGATACAAGTTCTCCGTGCGTGGTCCACTAATAGTAATTCGGCGTGAAGCCCTTAGAGTATAAATGATATGTAACTTCCACTTCTGGATAATATTTCCTGTTGCGACATCTCACACACGGACACTTAATTTTGGTACCGTCCATGTACTGAGGGAAAGCCTTGGCGAACTGCAGGAACTTCTGTACACCCTCAATGAATTCATCCCGCACACCGCACATGTCATCAGGATGACGGTTGTACATCCACGAACGATGACGTAGATAGTAATTCATATCCATTTCTAGATACTTCTGCAAAAATGACAGTATGTATCATATAAATCATTACATACAGTGGTTTATCACCTAACTTCATAACTTAACCGTACTATAAAAATCATAACTGATATAATACATACTTTCATTTATCAAAGTCTAAAATAAGCAATATTCAAAACAACTGAAAAGAGGCCAAGTCTCTTAGTTTTTTAATATTTTATACTATTGGTAAAAGCTTGGGTTCTTTACTGTATACAATGCTTACTAGGATATATATAGTTACTTAGCTAACTATTAACAAAATTAAGTATATCAGTAAGTAACTATTTAACTACACTAATTATGTACTAATTTAATACTAAACTGATACCCTTAACTTCTACCCAATAACTCATGCTAACCCATCTTAAACCAACTAACCAATACCTTGACACTAAGCTAACTAACACTAGTATACATAGCTCACTAAATGCAACTGAAAACGGATACTGATACAGTGGGACTTGTTGATACTTACTGATACATGGTTGCTGAAATGACATAGTGCTGATGGTTTTCCTCTTCAGTTGCCTGCTCACTGTTGCAGACCTCCTTCTCACTGTCCACTACAAGGCTCGAGCATCCATCAACACTTCTACCTGGAACCCCTCACCCTGCTACTACCACTGCTCCATACCCTAACTGATACAGGAGTATCAGTGTGTGTACAGTCCAACTCAACTCACTAAAACATCTAAAACTAACTACCTAAAGGCACTGTGCAGATACCGAAATGCTTATTCAGTTGTTCACTGAGTCGTGCCTCCTACAATATGCTGTGCACATCTGACTGCACACTGGTGATACTTTCCTACTGCTGAACTTCTCCCTTTATATTGTGCCCTTGCTGTATTGCTGCAGGGCTCGACTGATACACTGAACTCCTACTGCAACACCAATACCCAAGCACAATGTTGCATTGGCCCTTCTTACTGCTGCTGCTATTGTAGTTAGCTACCTTGTTGTGCATCCCCTTCATAAAGTTGTACATCTCTTTTGTCACTGACTGCACGAACACCCCTGTGCATTTCTGGGTACAATGACTGCTCCTTCTCGAGGCTGACTCCATGTTGCTGCTCATCGCAAGCTCCTCAACCCGATCCCCCCTCGACCACTAGTACACTGATACACAGTGTGGTCGAGGCACACTGTGCACACCATAGTAAAACCGATTCTCCCCTGATACACTGGCATATTGATGCACAGTTTTACGGCCCGAGCTTTCCCTCCCTCACACAAAAATATAAAGTCACTGAACTTACTCACTCACTCACTCACTCACAGATACACTAAACTCACTGATATACTAAACTAAACTCACTGATACACTAAGCTCACTGATACACTAAGCTCAACATAGCCCTACCTTCATATAAAACAACACTACCCATATTCAACACCACCAAATATCTCATGATTGAAAACTTAGCTAAATACTTAGAAAAACCTTAACCCTCACTCCAATTTTACTGAACTACCCATACAAAGAAACCCAAGCTCTCCACTGACTGATACACTGAGGTATCAGTGCCAACACAGTGCACATACAGTGAAGACACAGTAAAGAACCCGACTCCCTGTGTAAATCAGTCCCATGTCAGTGTCTGTGTGAGTGTGTGTGTTTGTGTGTATCTGCGTCTGTGTGTGTGTGTCGTGTGTGTCTGTCAGTGTCTGTCTGCATGTGTCGTGTCTGTGTGCGTGTGTCGTGTCTGTCCAGTCATCAGTTGTGTCAGTGTCACATGAGAGAGAGAGAGAGAGAGAGATTATCTAGAGCTCGAGGAGGAGGAGGGGGGTGCCAGAGTAGCCGCAGCCGTGGAGAGCCGATCGCCGAAGAGGGGGGGCAGGGGAAATCAAAAACTTTCAAAAATTTTGACAGATGGGGGAAAAGAATCTGAGCCCTAATTAACCAAAAATTAGCGACGTTTAGCGATGTCTAATAAAAATGTCGCTAAATTAAAATTTAGCGACGTCAAAGACGTCGCTAAACACGTTGCTAAATATTTTTGACATATACGTCGCTAATTACGACGCTAAACGTCGCTAAATCAGATATATTAGTGACGTTTAGCGACCTTAATTGAACTTATAGCGACTCATCTTTTAAAATCTTAATAAAAGTCGCTGAACGTCGCTAAATGTCGCCATTTAGCGACGTTTAGCGACATTTTTAATGGAGTCGCTGATTTAGCGACTTTTATACCAGGAGTCGCTAAAATACGTCGCTAATCCCGCTTTTTCTAGTAGTGTCCCATCATTCATCAATCATAAATATGATAAACGCTATCATTATCAAATCTAATATCGAATCAAACAATATATGACCATAATATCTATAAAAATAATATAAACCAGAAATATAAGCTATCTAACTATGTCTTTAGGTTATAAGGGTGACCTTCATCTCCATCACTAGGGTTTAGGCATGATCCACTGCTACAAGAACTTGGGGTTGAATGGGTGTCGGTCGATCTACAATTTTTGTGCAATCTCTCACTTGATGGCCAATCGATCCATATGCAAGGTGCTGCCCTAATTTCCTTCTATAAAATCTATTGTATACCCCACTCAGTACCATAATGCACACAAGTTGGTGTCTCGTGGTTCTGTCCCCGCTGCTGAACTAGTGCTACTTTAACGGTCCATGAAAGTTTTCTGTTGGGTGTTAGAATGCTTCGTGGGCCTTGTACTACATCTCATAACTGTCCATGGCCTTCTTGGTCCTCATTTATATGGTCATTTCTATCTATTGGGCTTTCCTCAATATATGCTCATAAGTCTGTGCTTCACTAGTTGCTAACTGCATCATTAATCTTCCAAGATAAACTTTAAAGGAATCGTCCTACTTGATCGTCGGGGTTGCTAATCATACTCTCCCAAAATGGCTAAGCCAACTGAACTCGACTGAATACTTGCTCAAGTTTTATGAATTAATTTTTTAGAACCTCCTTGACCGCAGGTGGGAAAAACTTCTCCTTGAATAAGCCCTTAAAGGTTTCTGACGTACGCACCTGAAACTCATTTTATACCAAATTCTTGCCAAGTCCTTCAATTGAAGGCATGTCGCATATATCCATAAATTCTCAGGTAATCTAGTCGCTCCTAAATGGTCTCGCTATCCTCAATCCACTCATCGACATATAATGCTCCTTCGGTGCCAAAAAAAAAACATGGGTCTCATATCCTTGAAGTTCTTCACATTGCCTACTTTTTACTGTAGGGTAGTTGCCCTGTCCGGTCCATATAGTTTGCTGCAAGATTTGGATCTGATTCTTTTGGGCCTCCATTATACCCTGCAAAACTTCATTTTATAGTCGAAGTAATGTCCCATGAAATGTGTTGCTCGTATTGCTCTTTATTTTTGTTTAGTTTCCTCCGCTCGTATTGCTTGTTCGATGGTCACAAGGGTGTTTTGAGTCCTCGTCTCCTATCATTTCCTAAGCAACTTAATGTGCTACTTTATGAGTAAGAATATCAATTCGATCTATTACACGAGCCATACCTCGATTGACTGTGGTGGTTTTAGTACCTCCACATTGTCATCCAGTGCTTGAAACTCCTCTCGAGTTATGGTGTCATCTCGTCTTGTCATGAACAATGAGTCAAAGCTGTTGTTGATCTTGCTGAATTGGTCGGAGGATGTTGGTGCTGTGATACCACCTCGTAGGAGATATGAGAATATTAGCTACGTCGTAGAAACATCATGTCATCACCGAAGTCGACAATCGGAGCCTTGGATAACTAAGGTCGCATTGCCACAAAAATCAACGAATGGAGCCTTGTAGGGCAGCTCTAATCCACGCGGGAGAATCTTCGAAAAAAAAACTTTATTGAAAGCAAAAATATATACTGACTATAATGGATTTGTGTGGCCTTTATTTATAGCTAAAGATTTGACTTGATAAGCAAGTCCAATCATACGAGAAAAATGAATTCAAATCTAATCTGGCTAAAGAATTGGTCTGATAAGAGCATCCACAGTAGGAGAGGTTTGAAGTGCTACATTTTGACTTTAGTCAAATTTTGTAGCACTTAATGGCTGCAGTGGACACTTGTGCATACTTAAAAATTGCTAGAAAGCTATAAAATGCTCCAGATTTGGAGCGTGTCCTAGCTCCTCTATATTAATTGATGGGCCCATCAGAAGTAACCAAACAAGAAAGAAAAATAAAAAGAGAAAAGAGAGGAAAAAAATATTACCAAATAGGGAAAGAAAATAAAGAGGAAAAAGAGGGAGAAATAAGAGGAGATTAATTTGAAGTGTTTATTTGGAGTGTACCATTGTGTGCCAATATCATTTGGATACTCCAAAATTAAAAAAATTACACCATTTTTAATAATTTGGAGTATGTGTTTGGAGTGTCTCCACTGTGGATGCTCTAAGCAGCTCCAATCATACTAGGAAAGAGAATTCAAATAGCCCTCTCATATTCTATGAATTCAAGGTACTGCAACAAAATTAGAAAGAAATCAAACAAAATAATTAACAACGGATAGATGGCAATCATGCTATAGTTGTAGACTCCGGGAGAACATAATTGCTACTGGCAAGGCCGTCCGGAGGATGTGCTCGTAGACACACTAGGTCACTTTTTTCTGGTAGTATAGTAGTTGGTACTACAGCTTCAAGATGACAAATAACTTTTCCATATATGAACCTCATGCACACACTTGTAACCCCACACAGATTCTAGGATATTTCCATCATTTAAGCATGAAAAGCCAAGCCCAGTGTGTCATGTTTCCCGGGAAGGCTACGGGTCACACCGCCAGCACTGTTCCGAACAGTGGCACCGAAGAGTCGTCTGGCGGACATGCACCAATCGCCAGCCGTGCAATGAATGAATGGCTTCTAGGTAGGCAGTTCTATTCAATTTCCTTCGCCCAAGTGGGTTGTTATATATATGACTAAGATATATGGATCTCGTTCAAGACTTTGAATTAAGTATTGATATAACTAACAGATCTGCACCATATCTTCTCTGTCCCCACTGTACATATTTGCGTGCTCAGCATCCTCCCGTGCATGTCAGGAATTGAGAGAGGACTAGTTTTCATAGGGTTCGGATTCCATTATCCATACCCATTTATATACCTAGTAATTGATACAAGATAATATTTCACAGGATTTCTTGTTTATTCATGTTAGCTAGGGTTCTCATCTTTAATTGATATCTTCAGTGTTGTTACCAGAAATCTTTGCCAATTGACAAAATATCCGGCTATCACCGCTAAGAAAAGAAAGTTTCCAAAAGGTATTGGTATTCCTTGAGCTCGTAGGGTATGCTTGGCAATTGATGTTGGGATCGGACACGTCCTACAAGTGCTCCAATACCGTGTCTGAGACTGCAGTGTTGGGATCGGATCCTCAGCGGAATCTTAGGCCAACTCACGTGAGATAACCAACCCCTGTCTAACGAACACCAAGCACAGATAAAGACAACGTATATGACGGTGACTATGTCACCTGGACAAATCCCAACCTTTATAACTCAGATGAAAGTACAAGATTGACAAAGCCAATGTTGAACCCTTTGTCCTAATAGGTTCAACCCCTTCACCACACTCAAGAAGAAACAACAAAGAGTACAATGAAATCACTCACCAACCCGTTACAATTTTTCTAACCGAAGTTGACGACTCATCGATTAGATCTCTTCTTCCTTCTATCTTGGATGACGAAGAACCCTAAGAGTAAAGCACGGACTTTCTGTTAGATTTTCTGTGGACGATCACCCTGAATCTCAACTTTGTGCTACCTCTTTGTTTGTGCCTCCACCCTTACCCATATAAATATGATGAGAAATCCTAATTTTAGGTCATAGAAATTCCTAAATAGGAAAACTCATTATCTATAATAGAAAACTCCAATTATGGACGTCCAAATATGATCAGATTAAATATTTGATACAACTTTAAAATGTAATCAAATCTTACATTTAATGTAGATTTTCAAATTATATCAAATCAAATATTTGACCATATTTTTGCTCCAAAATTTACCAAATTCAGACTGGACTCCAATAATTGTAGGGGTAGCGGTTATGTGATATTTTTAGAGTACTTGTTATGAGTGTTATGAGAGGTCCAATTTTTTTATTGTTTTAAGTATCGACTTTTAAACAAATCCAACCTATACTTAGTACACTACTAGAATAAGCCAAATTAGCGACGTCTCGAAACGTCGCTAAATGACACAAAATGTCGCCAAAAGGTTTTAGCGACGTAATTAGCAACGTTCCAGTGAAGTCGCATTTTAGCTAGTCGCTGACAGGTAAAACGTCACAAAACGTCGCTATAGCGACGTTTATTAGCGACATCTAGACGTCGCTAATTTTTTCAAATTAGCGAGGTTTAGCGACGTTACGTCGATAAATCAGCTACGTGTCATTGGTCGCTAAACTTCGGTAATTTTTTCTATTTAGCGACGTTTTGCCACACATTTAGCGACGTTTTGCTGACATGATAAATAATTCCATGTCAACAATTTAGCGACGTTTAGCGACATAATTAGCGACATTCTGATACAGTTAGCGACGTTTATAAACGTCGCTAAATGTAGCTAAAAGTCTCTAAACTTTGCTAAATTATTTTTTACTAAAAAAACCTAAAAAAATTGTACGCTTGCAGTTTGTCATATGTTTAGTCATATATCCTTGCAATATCGCAGTTCATAAAAATAGACAGACACAGAGCAACCCACTATTGAATTCTCTGGGTTTTTCGACCCCTTCGGTGGAACACTCAACACCGGTAAATTCACATAAATTTAATATGAATAATAAAGTAAAATTTGAAGAAACGACACATTGGAATTATAAACCGAGTCTCAAGAAAATTCTGTCGTAAAGAATGCAATAAATATCAACACAACTGAGTGCAAGAAATAAAGTCTGAAAGCCTTAATAAATGTATAATATTCATAAATGACATAATATCATGGGTCAAAACACAAAAAACCAGTAAACTGTCCTAATTTGGACTACTGCGGATCTGGAGGAGGATGAGCACCGGAGCGCATCAGGGATAAGAATAACTCATACTACTCCAGTAAAATTGATACCGATGTCGATAAAGAAGGTAGTGACGTCGGTGTAGTCGGTTTCGATGGAGGACGTATCTGTACCAACAATGCTAGTCGATGGTTGTATGAATCCATGGTAGATAATAGCCTCGTACTGCTAGCAGCCATTGAATCCTGCATCATCGTCAACCTCTCGCCCATGGACAGCTGTGATGTCTGCAGCTCCGTCATGCTGCGCTTTGTCAACGCTCTAAGATCAGTAACGCCATGCTCCACCCTCTCGGTCATATCCCTAAGCTCCATGATATTGCACTCAAGCATATCAAATCGTGCAATGAGCGTCACATCATCCGGATGCGTTTGAGACAGTGGTTGCTCCCCCATCCTTTATAGTAACTCGTCATGGAGAGAAACAGTTTGACGGTCAACGGTCTCCTGAACTCGGACAGACGCCTGCGAAGGCTGTGGGGATTGTGCACTTGCAGCAGAGGCCATAGAGGACTGCGTCACAACAAGGGCGCCATAGGATCCCATACTGTGTACTTACCCCTCTGGAGACCACTAGTGGCGGTCACCCACAGATCATCCACTAACGGAGCTGGAGAGGGCACCAGCCTCTCCCATTGTAGGTGCACTATCAGTCGTCCGCTTATGGAGCCTTAGATACTCGACCTAGAAAAGTATGGATACTCGATAATTGCTAATGTCTAAGGTACTCATTACTAACTACATGGATATTTATTTACATATTTCCAAAGTTATATTAAAATTAACACAAAATAAAGTAATACTTACATATGTCTGCGAGGCCCTCTCATCCATGAGATTTTTGCCCTTCCGATGGGTGGCCAGGAAGACGGTCACTATGTTGGCGTCCTCACCCCTCTGTACCTGTTAAAAATATATTATTTAGTACTAAAATTAAATATTTTATCCTACTACAATTTTATCGTACTTTCATTAAAATAATATATTTAAAATAAAATATATACCAAAAGACGAAAATATTTCGTCATCGGAATCGAGCCACCACACCAGTTTGTTGCCTTCTTCCTAGCTGCATTGGCCTTCTCAAACCTTTCCATATAACTTGGATCGTCGAATCTAGCCCTCATCATAGTCCACTACTCAAGTGTGATCCAACTATGGATCAATTTTTCTTCGCGATCATGAGCCTTCTGGTCATCCAAAGCATCACAGATCAGCTTGGCGGCGACGGCAGAAAACATTCGCTCGATTAACTCAGCCCGGTACAGTGGATAGAAATACATTTGCTACAAGAAGTAATTTAGTAAGTTATATAATATGCATAAATTAGATGATTGATATTAAAACCAAATATACTTTTACCTTGAAGTGCACAAACCAGAATGCCTTTCTCTCGTCTGGAGCATCAGAGTAGTTGATCTAAGGGCTACCATAGTTTTACCTCAGAAAGTGGCCTAGGCGTCTTAGTACCGACGAGGGACGATATCTATGCAGAGATAATTATATTTATAAAAAAGTGAATATATGATGAATAAAGAAATACATGATATATATGATGATAAACCAACTAATTGACTTACTTTGTACCGTCGGCCCAAATCTCCATCCTCGTTTCGTCCGGAGGTGCGCATGGAGGATCTCGTTGATATTGGGACGACGTTGGCTCAACCTCCGACATCTGCTCATTTGTCTCCATGGTTCCGTCAGCAGGAGGAACGCTGGACAAGGGAGTAGTCTCAAGCATGGAACTACTCATCCCAGGAGTGCTACCACGTAACGTAGTCGCAGTAGGAGATATGACTAGTCGATATACTGGAGTACTTGGCGACGAGGATCTAGAACCAGCAGTAGGCAATACCTGAGTAGCACTCTGTCTACCTCAAGATCTGTCGAATGCTCCGCATCGTCCTGTCATACCTGATAACAACATATGATGATAGAACAAATAAACAAATATATATACATTTTACAGTCTAAATATTATATATATATCATAATATTAATAGAATTATACAGTAAATAGTTAGTAGTGTCATCAGTCTAAATGGATATTTGTACATTCTACAGTCAAAATGTACTACATGTCACAAGTCCAAATAAATTTATTTTATATTCAATCATCTTAAAAATTTTTATCTTGTTCGTCTTCCTCGTCCTCCTCTTCCTCTTCCTCTTCCTCTTCCTCCTCATCAACACTTTTATCTACTTCGTCTTCCTCTTCAGATAATTGTCACTTTTCGTTTCCGATATAAGTATTTGGAACGTATTTTATTTTAGCATGGTTGCATGTGAATGGAGACTAGATCCATTCTTTGGTTTAACCTAGTTCATGGTTTATTTTGTGGGTTGATTCAAGTCATGAGAACTATTGGTTCATCTCTCAACCCTACCATATATAATCCAACCTTTTCTCTCTCTCTCTCTCTCTCTCTCTCTTTCCCTCTCTCTCTACTTCTTTTTTTCTTCCTCTCTCTTTAGTTTTCTCTCCCATTTTCCATAGACAAGTACACCTTACATGAGAAATGGAGAAAGCTTCGAATTTGGTGGATGGATTAGTGCAGACTTACATTTATAACTTAGGATTTTATGGATTTTATGAGTTTCTTTTAGTTTTGATCTATTAAACATGTATTTTTTAAACCAGTTTTTGCTACATGATAGAGCTTTCAATTTTAAGCATTTTGGCTTTTGGTTTACTTAATTTGGACTAAAAATGAGAAATTTATGGTCAAAATAATTTTCGATTTTTGGAGCTTCTGCCTTGGCCGAACCTGCTGTTTGGAGAAGACAAAGTCTTCATGCGGCCAGCGAGTTATGCGCCTTGGAGAGTGCTATGCGGCCTGATTTCTTTTTCGCATACTGACCAGCATGCGTCCATCTTGTTGGATGCATGACTACCATCATACAAGTGTTCTGGAGCTAATCCTTAAACTCCTTGTGGTTTCACTCGCTGAACGAATAAGAAATTTGCTAAGTCCAAAAGAGCAATATGCGGTCAAGTGACCTATGCGGCCTGGAGAGTATGCGGCCACTATTTCTTGGATACATGACTCCGAACCGTGGGCGCATATTTATATAATTTTGTCTTTTCTCTCTGACAATTTATGTCTTGTCACATCCATCACTTCAGTAACTTTTCTCTGACACACATCACTTCGGCACTAGTCCCAAGAGAGTGGACTTTTGTCTGGAGCATGCAGTTTGGAGGAGCATACAACCTAGGGTAGCATGTGTAGTGCCCCGCTTCACATTGACACTATGTACAAGATATATCGCTTGGTTGGCTCGAGCGGAAGCCTTCTCGAAGAGTTTTCCGATCGAAACATAAGTCGATTGATCTAGATAAGTGGGTAGAACTTCATTCTCTGATTCTTGCATGCCTTAATAATGAATCTGAATTTTTGAAGTTGCTTGTTTGCTTAATAAGATAATGTTCACATTGATAATGGTAGAACGAGAACCTGCTTGCCTAAAAAGAGATAGAACCAGTGCCATGCTAATGCTAAGTATAGAAATGAATGTTGTATGCTAATTACACTGACACGGCTATCTAACAAACCTTGCCAAGCTAAGAAAAGAGTAGAACTGAATGTTTAACTAGAAGAGATAGAGGACCCGTGCCATCCTTGCTTAAATTAAAGATTGTTCATATGTTTACTTGTCGTTGTTTATAAAATTGCTTGTCTTTGATGCAAAAGCTAGATTGAATGTATGCTTTTATTGTTACAAAGAGTTAATGGCTTATCTTATTAGAGAAGAGACTAGTAGCCTACCCTGATATTCTGGTCCTACGGGATCTAGGGGGTACGGCTATTAGATAAGAGATAGATGGATTGAAAGCTTGTATTGTCATGTTGTGTTATGCTTGTTATCGACTAGATGGGAGACTAATAGTGCACCCTGATGTTTCGATCCTACGAGATCTAGGGGGGCGTGGCTATTCGAATGGTGGATGGAGGCTAGATGATAAGTTTGGAGACTAATAGTGCGCCCTGAGCTCGGGTGTGGCCATTAGAATGTTGGATGGAGACTACTGATGGGGTAAGACTAATAGTGTGCCCTGAGGGTATGGCTATTAGATGGGAGGCGGTGCTTCTGTAGGGAAGAGTTTGAGTTAGAGAAGTTAGCTTGTTCATGGAGATAGCTGCATTTTAGGTTGTTAGGACGCATGCTAGAATAGCCTTCTTGCATACCTAACTGTTTGATACAGAGAAGGACAGGAAAGAGAACCTTGTTTATATATGCAAATTATTTCTAACTTGTATGTCTGCTACAGTAATAACCATTCGACGAGGCATAAGATCCACATAATAAGTGATATATTATTTTGCTTATTGTCTTGCATCGCACATAGACTTGCATGCTTGCTTGAATATGTCGATCGCCTTTTAGTATAAAGAATGATAGTCCACTAGATGCTGCTTTGTCCCTAGAGTCATTGAGTATAGCTCACGAGACACGCTGCGTACACCCTGATTGGTACATTGTGCTTGAACTGCTTGCCTTGTATACTTGGTTGTATTGAACTAAAATTTGATTTCAAAGATATTTCTAAAAGGAGTAATATGACTCCGTTCCCGTACTGCATATAACAAACCTAAGTAAAACTATAAAGATCTCTAGTAATGTAATATTTTATACCATAATTACTTAGTGTTAGTTTTAGTGAATGTTGCTTCTGTTCGTTGATTTTATACTCACCAATACTTTCTTCAAAGTGCTAACCCACCAACAGTTTGCTTGTTTGCAGGTGCTGGATCGAGGAAGCGATAGCCGTGCTTCATCCCCAGGACCCAAAAATCTGGTGTCGATGCCTTAAGCTGTATCGAGATGTTTTGAGCTGCTTTTGTATAGAGGATAATAATGTATAGAACAATGCCATTGTATTCAGAGAACCTCGTGCCTTGACCTTTGTCCCGTATACTCAGATTGATTACTGCTTGTAACACTGCTCCTCCGCTGCAAACTTGATCAGTTCAATGATAACCAAGATGACTTATGTTGTTGCCTTGTGTGAGAGCATCTCCAGGATCGCACGACATCATGTCCCTAGGGGAATGACCATCCCGCGGAAGCGTCGGTGCAGTAATTCGCGTCCGATGGGAGCGATCGGGACCGTGGGAGTTCGGGGCATGACAACATGCGTCCTGGAGCCATATGCGGCCTGCGGTAGCATGCGACCGACAGTCCATGCGGCAACTATCTCATGCGCCAAGTTGTGCATGCGACTTAGCTATTTTACTTGGAATATATTTTTTGTTCTGAGCGGTTGGTCTTGACAATTGCTTATGATTGATTCTAAGAAGAATGGACTTAGTAACTCGACCTTATGTTAGATATGACCATGTGTTAGAATTGACTATGTCATAAGCGACTAACCAGCTGTGCATAACATGAGCTATGTGTTCCAATGTGATAAGGCTCATATGAACAACTGTAAGTTTGGTAATTTAACCCAATTTCTTGTATTCGTACTGATACAATTTCTACGTCTACGTGTTATTAGGTGCACTGAGGTATTACCATGTCATAATGTGCACTGAGGTACGATATAACTTGCTACCTGCTATGAGATTATATGTTTCGGGTTGTGCATCGAGAATGCCTCATATACTACGCGATATGTGATATTATTATATTAATTATCCAACACGGGTATGGTATGTGGATCAACTACCAAAGCATGGCTAGGACTTGATTAATTTTTGCATCACGCTCAGGTGAATCCAGTTTGAGCTATCAAGTAACAAAGTAGAATCGTATCTATCGTGGACCGTACTACGGTAAGACATATAGGAGGATTAATTATGTGACCACGCCATGGGATTCCTAACATAACCATAGCGCTAATTTAGGCAACTAAAATTGGTAGAGCATTGGAAGGGATAAAATCCCGAGATCGTGCACATTAGCCACCTTAGACAACTGTAATGATGTGTAAGGCTGACCCCCATGGATATTGGTCACATTCACACTAGTGTGTGGCAATATTCGAATACTTATATTGTATAATACGTTATATGTGATCTAGTATTGTAGCCTTATGAGGGACCGGTGCATAATGTATAAGTGCTATATGATTTTTATGGCTCGGTTAGCCCCGCTAAATAGCTCATGATTTGAGGATTTCTCTTATGCATCTAATCTGAGATAACCCAGACTCCATAGTAGCAAGTCGTACAATTGTTTGGCCATTATATAACTGAATATTATTGTGATTGTATTATTCTGTTAGTAGTCTAGGACATGGATTATCATAGTGTGATGGTTCAACCCTTGTCCTTATTTGGTTGTGGGTTGGGCTATTATGCTAAGATAAACTATACCGAAACTATGACACATAACCTATATTATACGTATCTATTGCTTTGGATTTTATTTCTCTATTTTGTGCTTTCTTTATGGTACTAGATATTTGGGGTCTAACTCCACTATTTTTGCATGGCCAGGTTTCGAGCCAGATCCAGAGGATCCAGCTTACTTCTCCCTTCCTGATGGCGTGCACCATGCAGATGGTTGCTGAAGGGCACGAGTAGGTTTCTTCCCTGCTCGTTATCATATATTTTACTCTTTTGGACGTTTAGATATCGGCACTTGTTAGCCGTAAATCTAGACATTTAGTTTTCTTTGCATGATTATAAATAATCAGACTGCAACTGATCATGGTCATGTACTTTTTCTACTCTACCAGCTTTTTATTTGGACAGCTGGTTTCCAAAATATTGTGACAGGGCATTTGGGATATCTTATTTTTTTGTCATATATGTTATATGTTTAGTGTTCTTACTTGACTGATTGAGACAATAGATGTGTTGTGTGACCCTTAGTGACTTGCTTGTACTATGCACCCCCTTGTCTAGTTATAGTCGTGATCGTCGTACGACATATAATACCTTATACGGGGTAGTTGGCCATGTCCGCCTCTATATTCCGATATTGGGGCGTGACAAGGTTTTAGTGGTGGCCCATGAAGGTCTGTATTTTCAGACTTGTGGGTTCTTATAGTCATAGGAGTCTCAATCAAACATGTGCCTTTATAATACTGAATTCGTTCTTCTCAAAGCCTTGCTTGACTATCGAATTAATTATTTCCTTGATCTTTTTCGTTGTTCTTGAAGTTTCTTTTCCTTTCTTTAAGGCTTCTTCTATTGCTGGAGCAGCAGGCTTGGCCGAACAGGGTTCCCCTGGACAACAACGGAAGGTTGCACATATTCAGAGTCAGATTCGGGTAGAGCCAGTAGTTGAGCAAGATGGCACCGTAGAACCAAAAGTTGGGCATGTTGAGCCACAAGCCCCTGAGATCCCCATACCCCATTAGTACCAGTAATATCGGTAGTAATAGACACTTCGGTACTATTAGAGATTCTTTGGACAATGATGGCTACACAGCAGCATCAGATGGCAGTGCCACAACATCAATAATTTTAACAACAAGAGCAGAATGTCTTGTTGAGTTAGGGTTTGCAAACGACTCTGAAGAGAGGCAGAAGGACTGATTCGGGGGCGTCATTCAAATTTTGTCGACTTAACCCGAGATACTTTGACGGCACGGAGAATGCCATCATGGCTGATGTATGGCTCCGAGACATCGAAGTTATTCTTGCAGCGATAAAGGTTCCAGATGATGAGCAAGTTGACCAGGTCCAACTGCAGCTTAAGGACCTTGCCCGTGGCTGGTGGGCATCAATGAAAGTCAGCTTGAGGTATCCTATCTCTTGGGACAGTTTCAGGACTTGATTCACGACTAAGTATTTTGGATTTGTAGAGTTGTATGAGCTCCAACAGAGGTTTGTCGGTCTTAAGCAGGATGATAGGACTATTGATGGATATGCAACAGAGTTTTGCAGGCTAAGTAGCTTTGCTCCGACTATGGTGGCTATGGAGTCGGACAGAGCAACGATGTTCCAGCAGGGACTTTACCTGGAGATTCTATAACTAGTAGAGGGGCACGACTACCAGACTTATGAGGAAGTTATAGCAGGCAGAAGGCACGAGGACAATGCAGAGATTGCCAGCGAGGATAGGAGTCCAAAGGAGGTCTCATGCTCAAAGTGGAGGAGGAGGAGTACCCCGAATGTCAGCACCATTACCTGGCGTTCATATCCATGATTCAGTACCGCTGAGGGCGGCAATTTTAACAGTGACGGTACCAGCTCGGCAGCAACCGAGGCAGAAATAACAACAAAAATAACAGCGCTAGGAAGCACCGTTAGATTGCACCTACTATGGCAAGGGAGGCCATACTAGAGACGTATGCAGAGCGGTAAATAGGGTTTGCCTAAGATATGGTGATCTGGGCCACAAGATTATCAATTGCCCGATAATACAGAGGCAAGGAGGGCCAGCCCAGCAGTTTTCGGCACTGCCAGCACCAGGGGCAGTGCAGTACAGAGGACCAGCAATAGAAGCACGACTAATGGCTCAGCGTCCATTATTGATGCAGGCACAGATATTTCGGCAGAGGGACCAGCAGAGGCTACAACAATGTGTTCAAGGAAAACAGGAGCAAGGAGCGCAGTAAGGACAAGGACAAGCATTCACTTTGCCCCTGGAGGAGGCTTTGGCATTAGGTGATGTAGCGGCTGATAATATTTTTGTCGCATCTTTTTTTGCAATAGCATTATTTGATTCAGGAGCTTCACACACATTTGTATTTGCACAATTTGTGATATATAGTATTATTATATTAATTCTTCAGCATGGGCATAGTATGTGGGTCAACTATCAAAGCGTGGCTAGGACTTGATTGATTGTTGCATCACGCTCGGGTGAATCCAGTTTGAGCTATCAAGTAACAAAGTAGATTCGTATCTAGTGCGGACCATACTACGGTATGATATATAAAAGGATTGATCATGTGACCACGCCATGGGATTCCTAACATAACCATAGGGCTAATTTAGGCAACTAAAATTAGTAGAGCATTAGGAGGCATACAATCCCGAGATCGTGCACATTAGCCACCTCATACAACTGTTATGACGTGCAAGCCTGATCCCATGGATATTGGTCACATCCGCACTAGTGCACGACAATATCCAAATACTTATATTGTACTATGCGTTCTATGTGATCTAGAACGATAGCCTTACGAGGGACCGGTGCATAATATATAAGTGCTATGTGATTTTTATGGCTCGGTTAGCCCCGCTAAATAGTTCATGATTTGAGGATTTCTCTTATGCATCTAATCTAAGATAACACAGACTCCACAGTAGCAATCCGTACAATTGATTAGTCATTATATAACTAAACTTTGTTGTGATTATATTATTATGTTAGTAGTCTAGGGACATGGATTATCATAGTGTGATGGTTCAACCATTATCCTTGTTTGGTTGTAGGGTTGGAATATTATGATAAGATAAACTATGGACCAAAATCATGACACATAACCTATATTATACCTATATATTGCTTTAGGTTTTGTATGGCTAGATTTTAAGCCAGTTCTAGAGGATCCAGCTTACTTTCCCCTTCCTGATGGCGCACACCAGGCTGATGGTTGCTGAAGGGCACGAGTAGATTTTTTCTTCCCTGCTCGTTATCATATATTTTACTTTTTTGGGCGTTTAGCCACCGGCACTTGCTAGCCCTAAAACTGGATATTTAGTTTTCTTATATAATTTTAATTAATCAGACTATAACTGATCATGGTCATGTACTTTTTTTACTATACCAGCTTTTTATTTGCAAGCGGGTTTCCAGAATATTGTGGTAGGGTATTTGGGATACCTTACTTTCTTGTCATATATGTTCTATGTTTATAGTTCTTACTTGACTGATTGAGACAATAGATGTGCTGTGTGACCCTAATTGACTTGCTTGTAGTATACACTCCCTTGTCTAGTTACCGCCGTGATCACCGTACGACGTATAGTACCTTGTACGGGATAGCTGGCCATGTCCGCCTCCGTATTCTGATACTGGGGCATGATAATAATTCTACCTTTTATACATTATTAGTCGTGTAATGAACAACTTTCGTTGAGTCCACATCTACAATATTTGTTACAAGAGGTAGCTCTTCCTCCTCACAAGCTATTTCATCAACGTCAAAGGTATTTCTAGCTTTAGTCTTGCATACTGCCCACCAGTCCGACCTCGTTGTTCTCTGTCTAGGATAAGTTATGAAGTACACAAGCTGATCCTGACTTGATAGAACAAATGGTTCGTAGCCTTGATATCTACACTTGTAGTTTATATCCATAAGAACATGCTTGCCAATTTTTTAACCTTGATCTTGAAACAGATCGAACCATTCACACTTGAATAACATGATCATAGTTAAGTTCTGTGCCATAATTATATGTCAACTCCAGAATCTCTCATAAGATGCCAAAGAAATTATTCCCTGGATTAAAGTCTTTGTAGTTCAAAGATTTGATACACAAACAACACTTTTTCAGGGGATCAAGATCCAGAAAGATATCTCTGATCGGAGCATTTGTTGACTTGAACCTAAACACATTCATACAATAACTTGGCCATATTGTAATGACAGTAATTGCTTATTTGGTTAGAGTTCTAATAGATTCAGTCTCGGGTGTTATTAGACGATCGACCTAAATACCAAAGAAGCAATAGTAAGTTATTTATTATGCAAGTGCATATATAAAAGTAATTACCGAGCTTCTTACATATGCGCTCAACCAAAAAGGAAAATGACGTCTCTTTTTTTTCTACTTCTTCGTCTGTTATATAGGGTATAACCGAACTTAGCTCATCATTATATGTGCTAAAAAATATTAAAGCAACCACCGATTAGTAGTATTGAGTAATATATACAACCGTCGATTAGCAACATTATACTATTACATTGAGATGACATAAACGTGGACATATTAATTACTTAGCCCTCTAGCTTCTCTACTTTATACTTGTCGCAATTGAGTAATATATATAACTGAGCAGCCCTTAGCTCGTCGTCATTCAACTATCTCTTCTTTATTTTCCCTTAAGGCTTTTCGGACGCATTAAATACTTTTAGTATTGCATCATTAGATTCATGATATCTGTCATCGTTTTACGGAGCTCTCGTTCTATTAGTAGCAACATGAGGTTTAAAATACGTCGAGAAAAAGTTTGTAATCTCCTCGAAAACATAAGCTTCAAAAATAGAACCCTCAACCCGTGCCTAATTTTTTACCTTTCCTTTTAGGTGATTCAGATGTCGCTCGAATGGGTAAATTTACCGATAACCGACAAGCCCACCAACACGTGTCTCATAGGAAAGATGAATTGGCAAATGCTCCATGGAGTCAAGAATCCAGAGGGAAACATCTTCTTGAACTTACACAATATTAACACGATATCCTTTCCTTACTTTTTTAGGCGATCGACGAGCAACTTAGTAGAACAAAAATTTCTGAAGAATATGCTGAGCTCTATCAATGGATCCCAGATGACCTACGGTAAGAATTTTCAAAATGCAATCTGAATTAAGCTCTCAATGATTACGTGACAATCGTGGCTCTTCATACCTGTTTATTTTTCTTGAGGTTGACACATCTCAAGTTCGACACGTACCCGTCTGGAAATTTTAGGCCCTGAATCCACCTACAAAGTCTCCATTTATCCTCCTTCTCCAGTAAAAAAATTGCCTTAGGCTGCTTTAATCTTCCATTCCCCTCCTATATCAAATGCAACGTTGGTCGTTTACATATTTCTTCCAAGTCCAACCTGGCCTTTGTCACGCCCCGGCCCCGAGAGCCTCCCGACCATCGTTTCCACCGAGGGGCGACCGGACGCGAATTACTGCGTTTGGGCACACCGGCCGTGACACATGGTTGCTTTCTACTATCTCTGTAGCAGCCGTGATGCATGGTTGCTTTCCACCAATAGCCATTGTCCGACCGATGCGAATGCATGAAAACACTATTAAATAAACTTTACGATACATACTAGATAAACCATCAGACTATATTCTTTGTTGCGGGATAAGCCGACTTATCTTTTGAACACATTTAGGCACACGATATGGTTCTCTCGGAGCATAGGCGATAGTGGAACATGTTCATGCAAACACATACTTTTAGACAAGTATTTTAGGGTCTCTTAGTTAAGCAGACATATTCGTTTCAAAGACAAGCTAGGTGAGTTCATTTATTAGCATGCAAGGTAGGTTCTATCATTCTATTATAAAAATAAGCAAGCAAAAACTCAGATTTATTATTAAGGCATGCAAAAATCAGAGAACGAAGTTCTGCCCACTCACCTTGATACATAATGCCGATGCGGAGTGGGGCATTACATACTTACCCACCAACAAAAAGTTTTATCCTCGAAACTTCAAGGATAAACTTTTCGATATTTCGAGCAGCGATAGTCCACATTCCTCGCCGTAATCAATCGAAACAATCAAGCAAATCAAGTCCAAAAAACATTTATAATTTAAGAATATCTATGGACTTATTATATGGAACGCTCTATTATAATTCAATATCGAGCAATTCTTATAGTCATAGCAACAGATTGGGCCAAGAATCGAATCCGCTCTGATACCATTATGTCACGCCCCGGCCCCGAGGGCCTCCCGACCATTGTTTCCTCCGCGGTAGGACCGGACATGAATCACCACGTCTGGATGCACCGACCGCGAATCACCGTGCCTCGGCGCTCCCGCGGGGCACGTATGGCCGTTTGATTCCGGGACGTGATGTCGTACGAGCCTGGGGTTGCGCCCGCATAAGGCAACATCGTTAAAGTTTTTTTGGCTATCATAGCATCAATCAAGTAAGCAGCGGAGGGACATTGTTGCAATGCAATGCATTTAGCCAACTGATTATTCGGGGCAAATCGAGGGACTGGGTTTCTCTTATCAAAGGTATCGTTTCATACATTATGCCCCTTTATACGATAGCAACTCGAGACAATCAAAACCAGAATTTATGGGTCTTGGGAATTGAGACACGCTTATCGCTCCCTCGAATGATCCAGTACCTGCAAGCAAGTAAACTGTTGGTGGATCAGCACTTTTATAAGTACTGGTGAGAATAAACAACTGAACAGAAGCAAGCATTCACTAAAACCAACATTAAGTAATCATGTTATAAAATATTACATTACTAGTGATCTTTCTAGTTTTACCTAGGTTTGTTACATGCAATACTGAACGAAGTCATATTATATTATTTTGGAAACATATTTAGAAAATAGAGTTTCATATGCGATATAAGCAAGACAAGCCGTTCGTTCTGTTTCAGGGTGTGTGCAGCGGGTCTCGTGATTTATACTCAAATACTCAAAGACTCGAGGGACAAATGCACATCTAAACACAAATGCAGATCTTAGGGGTGGTCCATCTATCCAAGCCAATACAATAAACTATCTTATATGCAGTGCGGTCCCCGAGTATCTCAGGATTGGTAGCGGTTGGTCCAGCTTACCAATGACTCATTTATCTGATACTATTGGCAGCCGTGCCACATGGTTGCTTTCCACTATCTCTGTAGCAGCCGTGACGCATGGTTGCTTTCCACCAATAGTCATTGTCCGACTGATGCGAATGCATAAAAATACTATCAAATAAACTTTAGGATGCAGATGAGACGAACTATCAGACTATATTCTTTGTTGCGGGGCAAGCCACCTTATCTTTTGAACACATTCAGACACACGATATGGTTCTCTTGGAGCATAGGCGACAGTAAAACAGGTTCATGCAAATACATACTTTTAGACAAGCATTTTAGGGTCTCTTAGTTAAGCAGACATATTCGTTTCAAAGATAAGCTAGGTGAGTTCGTTTATTAGCATGCAAGGCACGTTCTATCATTCTCTTATGAAAACAAGCAAGCAAAAACTCAGATTTATTATTAAGTCGTGCAAGAATCAAAGAACGAAGTTCTGCCCACTCACCTTGATACATAATACTGACGCGGAGCGAGGCATTACAGCCTTCAGATTGTCTTTCGTCTTCTCCTTTACGTCCATTACGGTATTAATTATGTTGTCAAATACATTCTTCTCAATATGCATGACATCAATGTTTTATCTAATCAGATTTGTGCTCCAACATGGCAGATCCCAGAATATACACCTCTTCGTCCAGTTATGAGTGCGACCAAATTCGTCACACATGTACCACTTAGCAGGCTCTTCGATAGCACTTGGTAAATCTTTTACCTCTTCTCATATCGTGTATACGAACCACCTTGGCGGTGGATTAGCTTTATCCATAACGCCAGCACGAAAATCATTCATGTTCCTCCAGTACGGATGATCCTTCAGTAGGAATTATCGAAGACAACCGAAGAAGGACGATTTGTCTCCGTGATTCAAACGAAAATCCTTAGTGCGGTCCATGTAATACGGACATGAGAGACGAACCTGAGTGCTCTATCCCGATAAAATTTCATATGAAGGAAAGTCGTTGACGTTCCACATAAGTGTTGCCCTCATATAAAAATTCTATTTTCTATAAATATCGTACGTATTGGCACATACATCCCACAACTGATTTAACTCATCTATCAACGGTTGTAAATACACATCGATGTTCTTCTTCGGATTGTTCGGACCCGGGATAATAACAGTTAGGAACATATACAGAGTCTTCATGCAAATCCAAGGCGATAGATTTTACGGAGTGGTGATCATAAGCCAATACGATTACTTGGAGCACAAAAGTTTGAATGGGGTAAAACCGTCGGAGGAAAGCCCCAATCTGATATTACGCGGATTCGAAGCAAAATATGGATACTCTCGATCAAAGTACTTTCATGCTTCTCCATCGGATAGATGATCCAACACTTATTCGATATGTTTTCGCTGTGCCAACTCATATTTTCTGCAGTCTCCTTCAACATAAACAACCTCTGACAGACCTTCCTCTACCAGTGGCCTTGTAGCGATCAGCACCACATAATATGCACGCGTCTTTATCATTGTCGTCTTTGTAGTACAACATGCACCCGTTGCGATATACATCAATTTTCTCGTATCCCATCTAGAGCGATCTCACTATCCTCTTAGAAGAAGTCTTTAGGCAACTTAGCACCCTCCGGTTATTTCTTTATAATCAACTCCATCAGTCATTTATAGCATTATTACGACATGTTGAAATTGACTTGATGCTCACAATCTTGTTACCACCTCCAACGGTGAATAATCCTCACAATCAGGATATAATGGAGTCCTTGCATTCTCCAGTAACTTTATAAACTTTGCAGCATCGACATGTGGTGGCTCATCATCTGCATCATGATTATCCGGATTGAAAATAGGTCCGGTAGCATCAAAATCCATGTTCACGCGCCAGTCATCATAATCAGCGTGGTCTTGGATATCCATATATGGCTCCACATAAGGCTCCTGCTCCGATGCTAAATACACAAGTTTTTCGTGTGAGGTCCACTGATAGTAATTTGACGTGAAACTCCTCTAGTACAAATGATATGTCACATCCACTTCCACGACCAAAATATGATAAAATAGCAACATTTTTAGCGACGTCATAATAAAACGTCGCTAATATTAAAGACTTGAGCGACTTCAAAAATAAATGTTGAATTACGTCGCTGTTGGCAACACGTAGTGACGTTTAGGAACTTTACTTCAGTTTTTTTAAAGAATAGTCACTATAAGCTTCTTTAACGTTGCTGAATTTTTTGATTTAGCGATATATTTTACCGACATTACTTTTTTTTTTATTTTTAGCGACGTTTTTAGCGACGTCGCGAACGTCGCAAACTTCTCAATTAGCGACGTTTCTTGACGTCTATTGATGACGTCGCTAATTTATTTTAATTAGCGATGTTTAGCGACATCTATTGATGATGTCACTAAATTTTTTTAATATAGGGTTCAGGATTTTATTTATCCCCATTATGTCGATCCCCTTCCTAAATTTTTGAAATCCCCCCTCCCCCACCTCCGGCGAAGTTCTCCCCCCCTCCGGCATCCTCCTCCTTCCCCCGTCCCTACCCCCCCCCCCCCACCGGCTCCCCCTAACCACCCTCCGGCTCCCCACCCCTTCCACCCTCCGAGTGCCCCCCTCCCGCGTGGCTCCTCCCTTCCGGCCCGGCTCCTCCCCTCTGACTACCTCGGGCTTCTCCTCCTCTAGGTAAACCCTAACCATCTCTCTCTCTCTCTCACACACAGATACATACACGATATGACACTGACACTGACACTGACACGACACCCACACTGACACAGACACGACACACATACTATCACAGATAAACCCTGACAGATACATGACACAGACACATTGACACAGACACGACACACACATACACTGACACAAATATGACACATTATCACAGACACGCACACTGAGAAAGATACGACACACACACACTGACACGACACGATATATATCCATGTAATTAATTAATTTACTATATTAACACATATTTTTGTTATAAATAGTATTGCATGTGTGTATTTAACTTAATTGATAAATAATAGGTATGACCATCCTAAATAGGGTTTCTATATATGTATCGGAGAATCAAGTCAGAGATTTTACTTATACATTAATATAGTATGCGGGATAAATTTATAGAGGGTGTAAGCCCTAATCCTAACCCTATCTCTCTCTCATAGATACAGACACGCTATTTGATAGCGGACTCGACATATACACAAACATAGATACGACACGAGATAAGACACCGACACATATACTGACACGATATGTCACTGCCACGATACGAGATATCACACATACCCTGATCCTATCTCTCTTCAATGACACGACACAAGATATAACACAAACCCTAATCCAAAGCCGAGATACGACACAGACCCTAATCCTATCTGAGTTAATTAGACGCAGTCATGGCTATCAAGTGAGGTATTGTATAGTGTAAACTTGTGTACAGTACAATGAGTGTGTGTGTGTGTGTGTGTATGTGTGTGTGTGTGTATGTGTGTGAGTGTGTGTGTGTGTTTTAGTCAAGATATTATGTTTGGGCCTACACTTGACATTTACAATATTAATATAAATAATATCTACCGGGCCTAAACTCTCTTTATTTTTTTTCATAATCTATATAGGGTTGACACTATATATCTACCGATGTAAATGTCAAGTGTGGATATCCAGGAGTATATTAGTGAGTGTCAACTCTGTATCCTATATAAAAAAAATTGACACTGGATATCCAGGACTTGACTTTTTAATTAGAAAGCCATGGTCTAAATAAATATCAAGTGTGGATATCCAGGATATAGAGTTGAAACTCACTGATACACTGATACACTGCAATAGGAGTATAAGTACATTTACTATATTTAAATGAAGAAGATGAATTTTCAGAAGAGGATTGAAAATATTAATATGAATTCCATTTAGACTTATGACATATACTGTAATTTAAACTATTTTCTTTTACGATGTCTATTCATCTTTGTATATCTGGAGTGAGTGTCATTTGGATAATATACACTACCAAATATTCACATGATGTATACTTGAACGATGTCTATTCATATTTGCAAAAGTATCTAGAAATGGGTCTAAATTACTATATGCGTCATCGTTCATGGATGTACAACCGTAATCCTGATGACATGTACAGAGTGCAGGATGAATTCATAGAGGGTGTACAGTAGTTCCTATAGTTTGCCTAGGCGTTCCCTCAGTACATGGACGGTACCAAAATTAAGTGTCCGTATGTGATATGTCATAATTTAAAATATTATCCATAAGTGAAAGTCACATATCATTTGTACTCGAAGGGTTTCACGTCGAATTATAATCAGTAGACCGTACACGGAGAACTTGTGTCTTTAGCATCAGAGTCAGAGCCTTATGTGGATCCGTATATGGATGTCCATGACCATGCTGCTTACGACGACGGGTGGGTGAACATAGTTTTTGATGTGGCGGGGCCTAATTTTGATCCGGACAATCATGATGAAGCTGAGGAGGCACCGAATGTCGATGCTGCGAAGTTCATGGAGTTGCTAGAGAATGCAATAACTCTATTATATCATGGTTGTGTGGATCATTCACCGTTGGAGGTTGTTACAAGATTATTACGCATCAAGTCCAATTTTAATATGTCGCAAGAATGCTACAACCGACTGATGGAGTTGATTATAAAGATCTTACCAGAGGGTGCTAAGTTGCCTAAAGACTTCTACCAATCTAAGATGATGGTGAGATTGCTCTGGGTGGGATACGAAAAAATTGATACATGTCGCAACGGGTACATGTTGTACTACAAAGACGACAATGATGAAGATGCGTGCTGATTCTGTGGTGTTGATCGCTACAAGGCCACTGGTAGAGGAATATCTATTGAAGCAAGGAAGCCTACCAATTCAATGGAATACTTTTCTTTGATGCCACAGTTGCAAAGGTTGTTTATGGTGAAGAAGACTGCAGAAAATATGAGCTGGCACAGGCGTGAATAGATCGAAAGATTATTGGATCATCCATCCGATGGAGAAGCATGGAAGCACTTTAATCGAGAGTATCCAAATTTTGCTTCAAATCTGCATAAAGTCAGATTGGGCTTTCCTCCGACGGGTTTACCCCCATTCGGACTTTTGGGCTCCAAGTTTTCATGTTGGCCTATGATCGTTACTTCGTACAATCTACCACCTTAGATGTGCATGAAGACTCCGTATATGTTCCTAACCGTTATTATCCCGGGTTCATACAATCCAAAGTGGAATATCGATGTGTATTTACAGCCATTGATAGATGAGTTAAATCAGCTCTGGGAAGTAGGTGCCAATATGTACGATATTTCTAGAAAGAAGAATTTTCAGATGAGTGCAGCACTTATGTGGACCATCAATGACTTTCTGGCCGATGGAATATTATCTGGATGGAGCACTCATGGTCGTCTCTAATATTCGTATTGTATGGACCGCATGATGGCTTTTCATTTGAAACACGGAGGCAAACCGTGCTTCTTCGATTGTCATCGTAATTTCTGCCAAAGGATCATCCGTACTGGAGGAACATGAATAATTTTCGTGCAGGCATTATGGAGAAGGATAATCCACCACCAAGGTGGCCCGGATACACGATATAGAAAAAGGTAAAAGATTTACCAAGTACGATAAAAGAGCCTGCTAAGGGGTACAAGTGTGACGAATTTAGTCGCACCCTTAACTGGACGAAGAGGAGTGTATTCTAGGATCTGCCAAATTGGAGTACCAATCTGATCAGACATAACCTTGATGTTATGCATATCGAGAAAAATATGTTTGATAACATAATTAATACTGTAATGGAGGTAAAGAGAAAGACGAAAGACAATCCGAATACCAGGTTGGACTTAGAAGAAATATGTAGATGTCCTGCGTTGTATTTCATAGAGGATGAGAATGGAAAGTTAAAGGAGCCTAAGTCAATTTTTTTACTGGAGAAGGAGGATAAAGGGAGAATTTGTAAGTGGATTCAGGGTCTAAAATTTCCAAACGGGTATGTGTCAAACTTGAGAAGATACGTCGACCTCAAGGAGAACAAACCGACGAGTATGAAAAGCCACGATTGTCACGTATTCATGGAGATGTTAATTCTGATTGCATTTTAGGAATTCTTACCGCAAGTCATTTGGGATCCATTGACAAAGCACAGCATATTCTTCGGCGATCTTTGTTCTACTAAGTTGCTCGTCGATCGTCTAAAAAAGCAAGAGAAGGACATTGCGGTAACATTGTGCAAGCTCGAGAAGGTATTTCCTCCTGGATTCTTCGACTCCATGGAGCATTTACCAATTCATCTTTTATATAAGGCATGTGTTGGTGGTCCTGTCGGTTATCGGTGGATGTACCCATTTTAGCACCATCTGAATCACCTAAAGAGAAAGGAAACAATTAGGCACGGGTTGAGGGCTCTATTTGTGAAGCTTATATTCTCGAGGAGATTACAAACTTTTGCTCGACGAATTTGAAACCTCATATTGCTACAAATAGAATGAGAGCTCCAAGAAATGACGACGGATATCAGGAATCTAATGATGCAATACGGAAAGTATTCAATGCGTCCGAAAAGCCTTCGGGGAAAATGAAGAAGAGATATTTGATTGACGATGAGCTAAGGCTGCTCAGTTGTATATATTACTCAATTGCGACGAGAAAACTAGTAAAGAAGCTAGAGGGGTAAGCAATTAATACGTCCATATTTACGTTATCTCAATGTAATAGTTAAGCTATTATTATGCTAATAATCAGCGGTTGCTTTATTATTTTTTAACACAAATAATGATGAGCTGAGGTCGGTTAGACCCTAGATAACAGACGAAGAAGTAGAACAAGAAATGAGACGTCATTTTTCTTCTTGGTTGAGCACATATGTAAGAATCTCGGTAATTATTTTTTTGTATGCACTTGCACAATAAAAAACTTACTATCGCTACTTTGGTATTTAGGTCGATCGTCTAATAATACCCGAGATTGAATATATTATGACTCTAGCCAAGGGACCAATTATTGCCGTCCAAATATGGCCAAGTTACTGTGTGAATGGGTTTAGGTTTAAGTCAACAAATGCTCCAATCAAAGACAGCTTTATGGATCATGATTCCACGAAAAACAGTTATTTGTGTATCAAATCTTCGAACTACAAAGACGTCAATCCAGGTAATAATTTATTTGGCATCTTACAAGATATTATGGAGTTGACATATAATTATGGCACAGAACCTGTTAAGCTCATAATATTCAAGTACGAATGGTTGATCCGATTCAAGATCAAGGTTGAAAAATTGACAAGAATGGTCTTGTGGATATAAACTACAAGCGTAGATATCATGTCTACGAACCATTTGTCCTGTCAAGTCCAGCTTAGCTCGTGTACTTCACAACTTATCCTGGACGGGGGACAGCGAGGTCGGATTAGTGGACAGTATGCAAGACTAAAGCTATAAATACCTTTGACGTTGATAAAATAGCTTATCAGGAGGATGAGCTATCTCTTATAACAAAAATAGTAGATGTGCACTCAACGGAAGTTACTCATTACATGACTAATAATGTATAAGAGGTAGAATTATCCGAAAAGGAAGACGAAGACGAAGACAAAGACAAAGATGAAGACGAAGTAGATAAAAGTGAAGATAAGGAGAAAGAGGAAGAGGAGGACGAGGAAGGCGAACAAGATAAATTTTCTGAAGATGATTAAAAATAAAATAAATCTATTTGGACTTATGATATGTATTATATTTTGACTGTAGAAAGTACTATCCATTTAGACTTGTGACACTACTAGTTATTTACTGTTCAATTCTATTAATACTGTGAGATATGCATAACATTTTGACTGTAGAATTGTACTATATATCTGTTTATTTGTTCTATCATCATATGTTGTTATCAGGTATGACAGAACGATGCGGAGCATTCGGTAGGTCCCGAGGTAGATGGAGTGCTCCTCCGGTAATGTCTACTATTGGTTTTGGATCCTCGTTGCCAAGTACTCCATTATATCGGCCAGTCACATCTTCGACTGCGACGATGTTACGTGGCAGCACTCCTGGGACGAGTAGTTCTAGGCCTGAGACTACTCCCTCGTCTAGCGTTCCTCCTACTGATTGAACTAAGGATAAAGATGAGCATATGGCGGAGGTTGAGCCGACGTCGTCCCAGCATCAGCGAGATCCTCCATGCGCACCTCCGAACGAGACGAGGATAGAGATTTGGGTCGACGGTACAAAGTAAGTCAATTAGTTGGTTTATCATCATATATATCGTGTATTTATTTATTCGTCATATATTCACTTTTTCGATAAAAATAATTATCTTTATATAGATATCGTTCATCGTCAGTAAAAAGACCCATGTGCCACTTTCTGAGGTACACCTATGGTGGCCCTTGGATCAACGACTCTGATACTCCGGATGAGAGGAAGGCATTCTTGTTTGCGCATTTTAAGGTAAAAGTATATTTAATTTTAATATCAAGCATATTATTTATGCTTATTATATAACTTACTAAATTACTTCTTGTAGCAAACGTATTTCTATCCACCGTACCGGGACGAGTTGATCGAGCAGATATTTTCTGCTGTTGCCGCCAAGCTGATCCGTGATGCTCTGGATGACCAGAAGGCTCATGATCGCGAAGGAAAACCGATACAAGGTTGGATCACGCCTGAGCAGTGGAATACGATGAGGGCTAGATTCGACAATTCAAGGTACAAGGAAAGATCTGAGAAGGCCAAGGCAGCTAGAAAGAAGTCAGCAAAGTGGTGTGGTGGCTCGATTTCGATGACGGAATATTTCTGTCGTTTGGTATATTTTTATATCAGATATATTATTTTAATGCAAGTACGATAAAATAGTAGTAGGATAAAATATTTAATTTTAGTACTAAATAATATATTTTTAACATGGACAAAGGGGTGAGGATGCCAACATGGTGACCGTCTTCCTGGCCACCCATCGAAAGGGCAGAAATCTCATTGACGAGAGGGTCTCGTAGACCTATGTAAGTATTACTTTACTTTGTGTTAATTTTAATATAACTTAGGAAATATGAAAATAAAGATCCATGTAGTTAGTAATAAGTACCTTAGATATTAGCAATTATCGAGCATCAATATTTTTAAGGTCGAGTATCTTAGACTGTGTGAGCGGACAACTGCTAGTGCACCTACAGCAGGAGAGGATGGTACTTCCTCGCTGCCATCTCCATCTTCGTCGGCGGACGAGCTGTGGGTGACTGCCGCTGGTAGTCTACGCCTTATTTTTAATTTTGAGGACGGAATTCTTTTAAGTTGGGTAGATTGTAAACCCCCTCACCCAAAAATAGGTATCTTTAGTGTATTTTTATTTCTTGTATTTGTTTTAGATTATTTTTTACTATCAAATTAAAATCCAATAATTTTATTAGGATACTTCACCGTGGTTTGAACATTAATAATATAGGATGACCCCAAAATCTGTATCGCCCTTCATAGGAAGTAGCCTACACATGAGACACTACATGTAGGATCTTTTCGTGGCACAAATATTCGATCCCTTGGTGTTAGTATGACATTAGTGTAACGACCATAGATTAATTATTAAATATTTAGAGATATATTATATATATAATTTAATTATATTTATTTTCTAATCCTAACTTACAACAATTAGCATCCCATAATTTCTCGTGCCAAGATTAGTCAAATTCCCTTTTTTTGTAAGATTTCATATTATTTACTATTATCCTATTGTGTGGATAACCATTTAATTAATTACTAAGTTAATTGGATAATACAATTTTTTAATTTATTATATCTAGATAAATATCTAATTATTAATTATAAAATATTTTCATAAAATATTTTGTGTGTAGTATTTTTATTAAAATATTACAAAAGTAAATTTTTCTAGAATTTATTTTGTGTGCAATATTATTAATATATGTTAATAAATATATGATTATTAATAATAAGAAGAAGAAGAAAGGTTAATAATAATAATAATAATAATCATAGTAATAATAATGATAATAATAATAATATTAGTAATAATAATAGTAATAATAATAATACTAATAATAATAGAGAAGAGAAAACAAATGAAGAAGAAAAGAAAAGAAAAGAAAACTAAAACACAAACCCTTAACCTAAATACTAATCCTAATCCCTATACTAATTCAACCCCCTCACCCACAGCAACCCAACCCAACAACTCCCCCACAAACCCAGTAACATCCCCCTCCCCCTATCTCCATATATATATATATATATATATATATATATATATATATATATATATATATATATATATATATATATATATACTATTAAATCAAAACCAAACCCTAACCCTAACCTTAGCCCGACCTCCGGTGACCGCCTCGATGACTCAACGCCGGCGCCGCCGTGCCGCGCAGCCGACGCCATCCGCGTGTGCGCATGCGCGCGCATGCGCACAGCAGCTTCCCATCTTCATGGTATGTTATCTCAATCATCTCTCGTCCTTTTCTCGAGCGGTTTATCCGTGTATGTTCATAACCTAACCCTTTAGGATTTTCATTCAAGCGGGATGAGTTTTCGTGTCCCGGATTGGTCGAAAAATTGCCCGGAAAATCGCCAAAAAACTGACCAAAATAGTCCAGAAATTTTAACCCAAACCTCCATGTTCACACCCAATTTGCCATCAACATGTTTGATATTTTTAAAAACTAATTGAAGGGTTTTCTTCTCAATATAATCGATAATTTTTTTGTTCTTTTAGTTTTCATTAATTCATTTTATGTGTTAAATTATTCGGCCTCCAAAACGACCAAAAACTTGATCTTTCAAAACTGAAATTTTATGATACGGAGTGCGCCCCGCCAAACGGGACCGCCTAATCGCATACCAATTACACCAAAATGCGTGTATGGTATGTCATGATGTGTGGGCTTTCGCGGAAGCTGATTCGGACGTGTGTGCACGTCGAAATTAACCCGTATCCCTCAAAAGTCCCCGTATCGCGACTTTTATCGCGACTTTTGCAAAACACTATCCCATTTTGTGTACACTCGTCAGAATGCGACAAAACTTATGTCATTGAATTCGTGGTATCACGCTGGTCCTGTGACCCAAGTATCACGCCTATTAGCGGGTCCTGCGGTTTGACTTTAAGGACAAATTTGTGATCGACTCCCCAAAATCCAAAATTGGACATACCGTTGAGTTCATATCGACGTTTAGAATTTATTTGACCTATAATTTGTCCCATTTAGAGACCTTTACCTCTGACACGTATTTCGGTACAAGGTGGCCCATATGTGGACCCGCTTTGACCCAAAATTACCGTTTTGTCCCTGTATCCAAATTGGACGAAAGGGTAGGCTTTTCTGACTATCTCGTTTATTTCAAAAATGTTGGTGATATTTATTTCAGCATTCGGAGACGTTCATTCGGATGTCATGGTTTCTGATCCCTTGTGCTTGACGTCTAGATGCTTACACTACGCAGCTTTATTGCTAGTCAAGTATTCCTTGCCTTGTTGTACTATTTAAATTTACTTATTATTTAGTTGCATGTTTATTTATTTTAATATTATATAACTTTGCACATCCGAGAAAGACTCGGGTGCAGTCAACGAAGGCGTTGACGTTAGGACTTGTGTTTGACCTAGTGTCTAGTGGATGCACCTAAAGTTGTGGAGTTATCAATATGACTTTCCAGGCCTTAACACGTATCATTGCACGTCACAGAGTGAGTTCATGTAGGGATGCGCGCTTCATACTCGACTGGCCATCGGTATGAGCAGCACGTGTGACGGTATTTAGCTTAGTTGTATATTTCTTTAGCGACTTGCATTATAGTACGAGATATCCATGTCATGTTCGCGACTTGTACATTGGCATTGGATGGAGAGGATAACTGGTAGGCGTATGGGATACACACATTAGAATCCATAGTATCAGGAGGAGCCACGGATCCAATGACTTCCTTTATTCAGATTCCATGTTCTACGGAATGATATGGACGTTATACTATTCAGATTCTACGTTCTACGAAACGATATAGACGTTATACTATTCAGATCCATGTTCTTCAGAACGATGGATGTTACATGTACAGATGCCACATTCTTCAGAGTGTGGACATTATGCCTACACCTACCCATACGTACCAAGGTTGTCCTCAAATTGCATTTTACTTAGCTGGCTAGTTCACCCTCGAGTTTATACAGTATATACTTTATTGGCATGCTTCTATGTATCTTGTTATGTCCCTCTGAGGACCTGGTCCCTTTCCAGGTGTAGACGATCATGGCTATTCGCAGGAGCACGGATCAGGACTTGCTACTTATCTTTCGAGGAGGTCTTCCCTTCGAGCCTTATTGTTCATTAGATGCACTTATTTTGTTTCTTTGATATTCTAGTTTGGTAGTGGATTTGTCTTCACGCAACTACTTGTTTTTATCAAGCATTTTATACTTGATTCAGTTATATAGTTGACTGGCTATTTATTTATTTATGATTTCTGTGGATGAGATTTAGTTATTTCTTGTGACTTGTGATAAATATATACCACTAGTGAATTATTGTTCATAATATAGCGTATGTTTGTGTTATAGTTTTCATATATTTGAGTCTCCATATACATTCGGCTGGCATGCTTACGTATTCCTAGTCCTACGTATTTTGGGACTAGAGCATGACATATTTTTGTGGTGGCCCATGCCGGTCGAGTTAGCCGTTTCGGTTACATAACTGTACCGAGCAGGCCTGCACCTAGGATTAGAGTTTTAGGTCTCATCCACATTTGACTATGACTCACCTTCCTTCCAGTCTATTCTATTTAAATAATTGCATCCTGCTTGATTCATGTACTTCCCTAATAGTTTCTTGAGTATAGCCTTCTGCTAGAATATAGGAATCCTTGTTGTTAGGATGATAATTAGGGTAACCTTTCTACTAAGAATACAACTAGAATATTGACACATCATTAAGTTTAGAATACCTAATGAACCCTAGCATCCCTTACTTGTAGATTAATTGACCATTATCCCTTGATATATTTATGAAGGACTTGAGAGTAGTATAGACACTACTAGGGTTAGTTAAAAATTTGACCATATCATTTGACCCTAGCATTAAGGAACCAATAGAAATCCAAGGTTGAATACTAGGACTAAACCTAACTTTTATAGTTATATAGTATTAGATAACTATAAATTTAGCTTATTGTCTTGATATTAGCAGAACATTACCTTAGAAAGCCAAGAGGAATGAGTAGAATATTTTTCTTGATCATACCTTGAACACAGAGATTAGTATACCATATTTCCTTAGGAAACCATGATATTATTAAGAGTCTCCCTATTTAATTTTGTCACGCCCCAGTCCCAAAATATCGAGGGACTAGACACGTGGCAATGGCCAGCAGCACACACCGATGGACAAATCCAATTTAATGGATCCATTGGGGCGTACTTAAGCTGTAATACAACAATAAGGGTCTAAATATACTAATCTCATCCACAGAAATAAATACAACAATATCAGAATCATAAAGCAAGATCAATCTCAATATAACATAAACTCGAAAAATAACCCGATAATGAGTCGGATACATCTGTCAAGATACAAGAATAAAGATAACCACAGCAAATACCGAGTATGGATAAAGCCTATACTCAGGAGATACCCGCAGAGATAACTCGTCTACTAGATCTGGTACTGCTCCAGTGCCTGCTCCTGATAATGCTTCTGCTCCGTATACCTCGGGATAGATCTCGTCTGCTAATCCTGGGGACATAATCTAGATCCAGGTCCTCAGGGGACATAGCAAGGTACAAAATAAATCAAGCCAAATAAATGCAGTGCAGAAATAAATGAAACAATAGGGTAAACTATATAACCAGCTAAGTGATATGCAATTTGAGAGCATCACTAAAACTCAGGCTGAGACCACTACAAGCTCTGTATTTGGGAGTCGGTAGCAGAGTTACTATATATTTTACTATGTATTTTACTATATATTTATATATATAAAATCATCCTGTAGCCTGTGTGTCTCTCCCCACCCAATGTAATCACGCGTCTCATGTCCATGACACACAAGATTAAAACTAATACAACAAGTCATATAATGTCTATGAATTAAATGTCTATGTCATAAAACATGTATCCTATACAGAATCACCTTGAATATCTCAAGAAGATTCTGTCTCATGAATAGTGTCAAGTGTCCTGGGTTATGATGTACTTGATAAGACAAGTACGAGAATGTAAAAGGGTGTCGTTATCCATCTCTAGGTGATGTTACACAACTCCGCGTACGGTGTTGGCACCCGACTATTAATTGGATGCTAAGTAAGTCACACGGTCCTAGGTCAAGCATGTACATCAATATAAATAAGGCAAGAAAATATGTAACAAGAACTGCAAGATTTGGCAAGGTACACTTGCCTGGGGTTCTGGCTCCAACTGTAGCTCTGGTCTCAGTGGAACTTGCAGGTATTTCTTCGGTTGCTGAAATAAACATCACCATCAGATTCAAAAACTATCAAATAGCTAGAAACGCATGTCCTTAAGTCCAATTTGGACACAGGGGCAAAAATGACAGTTCCTGGTCAAAGCGGGGTCCACATGTGGGCCGCTTTGCACCGAAAAATGTGTCAGGGTCAAAGGTCTCCAAATTTATCAAACTTAGTGTCAACAAGTCAGGAACGATGATACGAACCCAACGGAACTTCCAAAACTGGATTCCGATGAGCCGATCACAAAATCGTCCGTCAAGTGGAGCCGCGGGGCCCACGATACGCGATTTTGTCAACGTTCTTAGAATGAAACCAAACTTGGGTCACAGGACCAACGTATTGCTACGAGTTTGATGGCGCAAGTTTTGTTTCGATCCGACGTGTGTACACGAAGTTACGACATATTCCAGAATAGGCGGATACGGGGCGTTGCCGGCGGATACACGTTGATTCCGGTGTGCACGCACATCCGAATCAACTTCTGCAAAATCCTGTACGAACGTATCAACGGCGCGCACGTTTCGGTGAAGATCGTGCGCGACCAAGTCATCCCGTTTGGCGGGGCGTACTCAGTTACGGGAGAAAACGGGGTATTGTTTTTTCCTGTTTTTGGATCGCGGTTTACGATTGCCACAGGACGCGATGCACCGAGCGGGTTGTACGGACATCGAGAGGGTTACACAGTCTACGCATCACAACTAACGGAACGAAAAATGGAACAACGAGGAGAGAGAATGGGTTACCTGCACAGGGCTTCGTGGAACGAGGATTTCTCGTGTCCGGGTCACTGTGCTGTATCCTAGTTCGAATCTGCCGTGTCCGGGTTCTGGAATACTACTGTGTCCGGGTCTGCCGTGTCCGGGGTAGGGCAGCGGGTCGTCGATGCTGCGCGGGGCTGGGAGGTCGACGAGGCGGGCGGTCGGGGTTCGAGTCGAGCGGGTTGTCGACGGCTAGGGCGGAGGGCGGAGAGATGGTCGGGGGAGGATGGAACTGGCGGTGGTGATGGTAGAGATGGTCGGCTGTGGGGGCTCGAGTCAGCGGGGTCGAGGGCTTTGGGAGACTGGAGGGTGGAGGAGATCGTCGGAGGAATCGACGACGGTGGAGTCGGGGTGATTGGTGGTCGAGGCTAGGCGGAGGAGGAAGACGAAGGCTAGGGTTCAGGCTAGGGCATTCGTCGGAGCGGCACTGCGAGTGTCTGGGCGGAGAGAGGAGTTAGCTAGGGTTGCGGCGGCCGGGCGTGGAATTCGAGACGATTTATAGGGCACCGGAACAGTATTTCCGGGTTAGATTACGATTAGGGTTTCGGTGAGGGTTTCGGGTCCGGGTCGGGTTCGATTCGGATCCGACCCGACCCGTTAAGAGATGGGTTTGGTTTGGTTCAGTTTAACAGCGGTTTGGGTCAGTTTATTTCCAAATAAACCGGGTTCAGTCAGGGTTTAATTCGATTTAAATACAACTTAGTTTCTAGGGCTTTTAAAAATGCTTCTAGGGTCCAATAAATTCCCAAAAAATTATCCTATGTCCAGTTTTCTATTTTACACCTAAAAATATTATTTTTATAATATTTTAATATTAATTAACATTAACTAAAAATCATTTATTTACAAAATACCTTAGTTTTAATTTCAGTAAATTTGCAGAAATTTGTGTAAAATTGCTTTAAAAAATTTTGAAAAAAATCAGGGGGTTTACAATCTACCCAACTTATAAAAATTTCGTCCTCGAAACTAAAATTAAGCCACGGTAGAAGAAAATGATGGTATAAGATTTGCATTGGTTAAAATGCAAGGCTAGTTTTAACGGAGTGGGCGATGTTGCGCGTTGCATATTCCAAAAATCATGGAAAAATCCATATGAGCAAAAAAAAATCGGTTTTTTCATGTGTCATGTCAATGATGTGGACACCTAATTGCTCTTTTGCCTAAAAATGCCCAACCATTGAAACGTTGCACAAAGATGGAAATGGAGGATAGGCATGTCTAGGACAAGGATGTAGAATTTGTAGGAAGGCAGTGACTAGTGAAGTGCTCCAATTATCGAAGCAATGGTAAGGTGCGCCAAGGGATACCATGTTGTAAAACTAAATAAAAATACCATGTTCTATTTCTAAGTGGATTCGAGCTAGCCTCAGTCTCACTATCTAAGCCAAGTAGGTCTAATTCTTAGGTGAGGGGGTTTCACAATCCAGCCAACTTAAAACAATATCGTCCTCAAAATTAAAATAAGGCATAATTTATTGATCCTTCATGTACATAAGGCAAGTTAATCGCAATCTCCTTGCGATAATTAAAATCCTAATCATATCCATCGCAATCACTTCAAGCTTAAGATGACCACTGTTCCAATCAAAATTCAACCTATGGTTATCTCTTCTTATTTTTTTCAAATTATCCATATCCAATTTAAGTTAAATCCATATAACATCTTCAAGATTTAAATACGTATGTAAATTTTACCTCACGATCTCTAACTATCATAATCTCCTCTAGAAGTAATTTGAGTCCAATATTATTCCTATTTTTACTTATAAATTTTTGTATGCTTCAACTTTTTAAATTCCATTCACATCCTCACTATTTCAAATAGGTAGTCTAACCATCAAAATTTTATTTTAACTCAAATCATCAAATTGAAAAATAATCTAAATGCAGTCCACCAATGTTCAAGTCTAAAATTCTATATTTATCCTCCAAATTCAAATTGACGATTCTACCTTCATTGTTCAAAAATTTAAATCATGTACTTAAGGTATAAATATTGGGTCCTCAATATCAATTCATTAATCCTCATCATCTTAGTCATTCTTCTAAATTTCTCAAAATTAAAATGGCTTGAACCTCTCCCAATCTAATCTTACTCGATCATAATCTAAAAGAAATTCCTCTCGAGTTGACAATGCACTGCTACCCAACTTAGAATTTACCCATCTATCACATAAGGCTATATACCTTAAGAAAATATTCCTTAATTTATTTACTCATGTCATTCAATCCTCGAAACGTCAACGTCGATCATATCACATATGATATGTCCTTAATTATGAAAGAATAATCCTCAAGTATGTGATCGGCCTATGGGGTATATCTAGTACTCTCTGTGTATCAAACTTTATACCTAGCACGAGGTTTCGTCTTTACGAAATAAGAGAAGATGAAGATCAATAATAAAGAGTTCAAGGGAGAGTAATAGAATAAAAGTATCGGGATCAAGGCGTTTAAAGAATTCAAATGGGAATTGTCAAAGCATTTGTGGATTAAAATCATATTTTGGTAATTCTTTGTTCGCATGCTCGTATTAGTACAGTTATGTAACCGATACGATATGTCAGACATGTCTAGGACAAGTATATTTGTCTACTAATCACTACATATCGTAATCCACTTAAAGTAGTATTACGATGGGCGAATCAAGCGCACTATAGTTGATCATACCGTAATACACTGATTCTGAAATATATTATTGTGGGCCTCCCCAATAATACATATGTCATGAACAATGTCGATAAAGAATAAGCTTGCAAAACTAGGCTATAAAATAGCAGCATAAGTCAAGGTAGTATATGAAATATAAGTACGCTAGATGATGATGAAAGGAGGTACAAATTATTCAAGTTCACAAAAACAAAATAAGCAACAATAATAAAAGACTCTACAATCTCTACAGTTATCATACAACCTCCTTGTCTAAGTCGCTAGTCGGCCAAATAGGGGCAAGGACCTCTAAATTCTATTATCTGAATAAACACGTCATCTTATGCTAGCATACAATTAATGTCATTCAGTTACACTTCAATAATGGGTCAAAAGGCTATATGATTTTAGGTTGTGAGGTATACTACCTAACTTTTAACAATTTAACTACTATTGTAATTGTCTTAAAGATACCGTAGAAGCTCCTGCTAAGTCTACGAGAAAGGGTCTTAGTACCTATTAGGATATCCTCCTATATTACATAGGTTATGGTCGTCTTAAGCCTTAGTCTTAATGCTTATAGAACAAGTGTCGATAGTAAGAATAGAAGAGTTACTAGCCGTTAAGGGGGAAAGGGATCTAACTTGTATCGAGGTGGGGGTACAAATTACGCGACTTAAAGCTAAGGGGTAATCATTAGGTCATAATCTACAATAATAACTTAAACTGTCAAGTTCTAATTACCAATCACATAGTAAAAAATAAATTTTAGAGTAACAACCAAAATAAACAATAAGAGGCACACAGGAAACAAGGCAGGATGCAAGTCAAGAAATTAATTCGAATCCGATATAGATGTCAAGAACTATTCAAGCAAGTGGATGAGATCCAAAAACTTATCCTATTCTTATTGCAGGCTTGCTCGGTCCCTAAGTTAAAACCGAAACAATATAGTCGTTGACCTGCATGGGCCACCACAAAAACCATGTCACGCCCCAGTCCCAAAATATCGAGGGACTAGACACGTGGCAATGGCCAGCAGCATACATTGATGGACAAACCCAATTTAATGGATCCATCGGGGCGTACTTAAGCTGTAATACAACAATAAGGGTCTAAATATACTAATCTCATCCACAGAAATGAATACAACAATATCAGAATCATAAAGCAAGATCAATCTCAATATAACATAAACTCGGAAAATAACCCGATAATGAGTCTGATACATCTGTCAAGATACAAGAATAAAGATAACCACAACAAATACCGAGTATGGATAAAGCCTATACTCAGGAGATACCCGCAGAGATAACTCGTCTACTGGATCTGGTACTGCTCCAGTGCCTGCTCCTGATAATGCTTCTGCTCCGTATACCTCGGGATAGATCTCGTCTGCTAATCCTGGGGATATAATTCGCATCTAGGTCCTCAGGGGACATAGCAAGGTACAAAATAAATCAAGCCAAATAAATGCAGTGCAAAAATAAATGAAATAATAGGGTAAACTATATAACCAGCTAAGTGATATGCAATTTGAGAGCATCACTAAAACTCAGGCTGAGACCACTACAAGCTCTGTGTCTGGGAGTCGGTAGCGGAGTTACAATATATTTTACTATGTATTTTACTATATATTTATATATATGAAATCAGCCTGTAGCCTGTGTGTCTCTCCCCACCCAATGTAATCACACGTCTCATGTCCATGACACGCAAGATTAAAACTAATGCAACAAGTCATATAATATCTATGAATAAAATGTCTATGTCATAAAACCTGTATCCTATACAGAATCACCTTGAATATCTCAAGAAGATTATATCTCATGAATAGTATCAAGTGTCCTGGGTTATGATGTACTTGATAAGACAAGTATGAGAATGTAAAAGGGTGTCAATATCCATCTCTAGGTGACGTTACACAACTCCGCGTACGGTATTGGCAACCGACTATTAATTGGATGCTAAGTAAGTCACACAATCCTAGGTCAATCATGTACATCAATATAAATAAGGCAAGAAAATATGTAACAAGAACTGCAAGATTTGGCAAGGTACACTTGCCTGGGGTTCTGGCTCCAACTGTAGCTCTGGTCTCAGTGGAACTTGCAGGTATTTCTCCGGTTGCTGAAATAAATATCACCATCAGATTCAGAAAATATCAAATAGCTAAAAACGCCTGTTCTTAAGTCCAATTTGGACACAGGGGCAAAAATGACAGTTCTTGGTCAAAGCGGGGTCCACATGTGGGCCGCTTTGCATCAAAAAACGTGTCAGGGTCAAAGGTCTCCAAATTCATCAAACTTAGTGTCAACAAGTCAGAAACGATGATATGAACCCAACGGAACTTCCAGAACTGGATTCTGATGAGCCGATCACAAAATCGTCCGTCAAGTGGAGTCGCAGAGCCCACGATACGCAATTTTGTCAACGTTCTCAGAATCGAACCAAACTTGGGTCACAGGACCAACGTATTGCTACGAGTTTGATGGCATAAGTTTTGTTTCGATCCGACGGGTGTACACGAAGTTACGACGTGTTCCAGAACAGGCGAATACGGGGCGTTGTCGGCGGATACGCGTTGATTCCGGTATGCACGCACATCCGAATCAACTTCTGCAAAATTTTATACGTCTGTATCAACGACGTGCACGTTTTGGTGAAGACCGCGCACAACCAAGTCATCCCGTTTGGTGGAGCATACTCAGTTCCGAGGGAAAATGGGGTATTATTTTTTCCTGTTTTTGGATCACGGTTTGCGATCGCCACAGGACGCGATGCACCGAGCGGGTTGTACGGACATCGAGAGGGTTACACAATCTACGAGTCACAACTTACGAAACGAAAAATAGAACAACGAGGAGAGAGAATGGGTTACCTGAACAGGGCTTCTTGGAACGAGGATTTCTCGTGTCCGCGTCACTGTGCTGTGTCCTAGTTCGAATCTGCCGTGTCCGGGTTCTGGAATGCTGCTGTGTCCTGGTCTGTCGTGTCCGGGCTAGGGCAGCGGGTCGTCGATGCTGCACGAGGCGGGCGGCCGGGGTTTTAGTCGAGCGGGTTGTCGACGGCTAGGGCGGAGGGCAGAGGAGATGGTCGGGGGAGAATGGAACTGGCGGTGGTGATGGTCGGCTGTGGGGGCTCGAGTCGGCAGGGTCGAGGGCTTTGGGAGACTAGAGGGTGGAGGAGATCGTCAGAGGAATCGACGACGGTGGAGTCGGGGTGACAGGTGGTCGAGGCTGGGCGGAGGAGGAAGACGAAGGCTAGGGTTCAGGCTAGGGCGTTCGTCGGAGTGGCGTTGCGGGTGTCCGGGCGGAGAGAGGAGTTAGCTAGGGTTGCGACGGTCGGGCGTGGAATTCGAGACGATTTATAGGGCGTCGGAACAGTATTTTTGGGTTAGATTAGGATTAGGATTTCGGTGAGGGTTTTTGGTCCGGGTCGGGTTCGATTCGGATCCGACCCGACCCGTTAAGAGATGGGTTTGGTTTGGTTCGGTTTAACAGCGGTTTGGGTCGGTTTATTTCCAAATAAACCGGGTTCAGTAAGGATTTAATTCGATTTAAATACAACTTTGTTTCTAGGGCTTTAAAAATGCTTCTAGGGTCCAATAAATTCCCAAAAAATTACCCTATGTCCAGTTTTCTATTTTACACCCAAAAATATTATTTTTATAATATTTTAATATTAACTAACATTAATTAAAAATCATTTATTTACAAAATACCTTAGTTTTAATTTCAGAAAATTTGCAGAAAATTGTGTAAAATTGCTTAAAAAAAATTTGAAAAAATCAGGGGGTTTACAAATTTTATATCTTGTCCCTCCGAAAACTTAACGCTCGCTAATTGTGCGACGACTAAAATTTTCTTTCATCTTTCAATTCGTGCCACATAACCCTTCTGATTGTAGGCCAAGTGATTTTATTTTATGTTAGGATATATAGTTTGCTAGGATTATAGTTGTAACCTTAAATTTTGAAATTATGTACTTAGTAGTTAGAACTTGATAGTTTGAGTTATTTATTTAGATTATGATTTTATGATTATTCTTTAGTTTTAAATCACGTAATTTGTATCCATATCTCAATACAGGTTATATCATCTTTCACTTGAGAGCCAGTAACTTCTCCATTCTTAGTATTAACACTTTTTCTATAAGCACTATGATTAAGACTTAAGATGACCATTACCTATATAATGCAATAGGATACCCTAATAAGTACCAAGATCTTTTCCTCGTATACCCTAACAAGAGTTTCTATTTTATCCCCTCAAGGCAGTTATAGTATTAGTTTATTCTTTTAAGTTGGGTAGTATGCCTCACAATATAGTATCATATAGTCCTTTTGACCCATTAACAAAGTGTAATTGAATGACACCAACTATAGACTTGCATAATAAGATAGGATTTATCCAGACTGTAGAACTTAGAGGTCCATACCCCCATTTGGTTGACTAGAGACTTAGACAAGGAGTTAGTATGGCAACTGTAGAGGCACAACACCGGAAGAGTCTTATCTTCTTGGTGAATTTGAATTATTTTGTACCTTGTTTCATCATAATCCAGCGTACTTATATTTTTCTGGACTACCTCAACTTATGCTGTTATTATAGCCTAGTTTTGCAAGCTTAATCTTTTATCGAGCTTGTTCATGACATATATATTATTGGGTGCACACACTAATACAATTGTCTATTTAGAATCAGTGTATTATGGTCTGATTAATCTTAGTGCGCTTGGTTCGCTCTTCGCATGACAAGCTTACGTGGATTGAGATATAAAGTTGACTAGTAGACGAATATACTTGCCCTTTAGACTGGTCAGAGTATATCAAATCAGGTACATAACTTTTCTGATATGAGCATGCGAACAGGAGTTTACCAAAATATGATTTTAATCCACAACTGTCTTGACCACTCCCTTTTTAATTCTTTAAATGTCTTGAATCCCGTACTTGTATTCTATCATCTCCTTCTTGAATCTTTATTATTGTTCTCCGTCTTCCCCTATTTTAGAAAAATAAAACCTCGTGCTTGGTATAAGTTTGATACACGGAGAGTCCTAGATATACCCCATAGGCCAATCATATTACCTTGTGACTATCTTTTGTAATTAAGGGCACACCACATGTGAGATATTTTGTGTGTTAAAAACTTTTGAGGATTGAATAACATGATTAAATAATTTGAAGAATATTTTTCTTAAATGTATAGCCTTATGTGATAGATGGATAAATTCTAAGTTGGGTAGAAGTTGCATTGTCAACTTGAGGTAATTTGTTTTTAAATTATGATCAAGTAAGATTAGATTGAGAGATTTAAGTCATTTTAATTTTGAGAATTTTTTTAGAAGAATGATTAAGACGATGAGGATTTAATGAATTTTAAAATCTTGATATTGCGGACCAAATATTTATACTTTGATCACATGATTTAAATTTTGAATATTGAAGATTGAATCAATGATTTAAATCTTGAGAAAAATAAATAGAACTCTAAGCATGAACATTGGTGGATTGAGTTCAAAATTTTATAGTTTGATGATATAATTAAAAGTTAAATTTGATTGTTGGATCACCTATTTGAAATATTGAGGATGGAATTTGAATTTAAAATTTGAAGAGTACGAAATTCTTAAATTGAGAATAGGAATAAGATTTGATTAGAATTGTTTATTGTTCAAAGTCTAGAGGAGATTATGATAGTTAAAAATTGTTATATAAATTTTGATGTGGGATGTCATATAGATTTGACTAAAAATTAGATGTTGATTATTTAAAAATCAAGATGATATTACGATATGTTAAATTTTGATTTAAAGAATGGTTAATTTAAATTTGAAGTAATTGCGATGGATTGAATCGATTTTGTTATTTAAATTTTTGGAAGAGATTGCGATTGACTTGCCTTATATACGAATATGAAGGATTTAGCAAATCATGCCTTATTTTTAATTTTGAGGATAAAATTCTTTTAAGTTGGGTAGATTGTAAACTCCCTCACCCAAAAATAGGTATCTTGAGTGTATTTTGTATTTCTTGTAATTATTTTAGATTTTTTTATTATTAAATTAAAATCCAATAATTTTATTAGGATACTTCACCGTGGTTTGAACATTAATAATATAGGATGGCCCCAAAATATGTATCGCCCTTCATAGGAAGTAGCCTACACAGAGTGAGTTCATGTAGGGACGCATGCTTCATACTCGACTGGCCATCGGTGTGAGCAGCACGTGTGACGGTATTTAGCTTAGTTGTATATTTCTTTAATGACTTGCATTATAGTACGAGATATCTACGTCATGTTCGCGACTTGTACATTGGCATTGGGTGGGGAGGACAACTGGTAAGCGTATGGGATACACACATTAGAATCCGTAGTATCCGGAGGAGCCACAGATCCAATGACTTCCTTTATTCAGATTCCATGTTCTACGGAACGATATAGACGTTATACTATTCAGATTCCATATTCTACAGAACGATATGGACGTTATACTATTCAGATTCCACGTTCTACAGAACGATATAGACGTTATACTATTTATATTCTACGTTCTACGGAATGATATGGACGTTATACTATTCAGATTCCATATTCTTCGGAATGATTGACGTTACATGTATAGATCCCACGCTCTTCGGAGTGTGGACGTTATGCCTACACCTACCCATACGTACCAAAGTTGTCCTCAAATTATATTTTACTTAGCTGGTTAGTTCACCCTCGAGTTTATACAGTATTTAGTTTATTGGCATGCTTTTATATATATTGTTACGTCCCTTTGAGGACCTGGTCTTTTTCCAGGTGTAGACGATCATGGCTATTCGTAGGAGCACGGATCAGGACTTGCTACTTATCTTTCGAGGAGGTCTTCCCTTCGAGACTCATTGTTCATTAGATGCACTTATTTTGTTTCTCTGATATTCTAGTTTGGTAGTAGATTTGTCTCCACCCAACTACTTGTTCTTATCAAGCATTTTATACTTGATTCAGTTATATAGTTGACTGGTTATTTATTTCTTTATGATTTCTGTGGATGAGATTTAGTTATGCCCTGTGACTTGTGACAAATATATACCACTTATGAATTATTGTTCATAATATAGCATATGTATGTGTTATGATTTCTATATATTATAGTCTCCATATACATACGGTTGGCATACTTACGTATTCCTAGTCCTACGTATTTTTGGACTAGGGCGTGACAAGTTAGTAATAAGTACCTTAGATATTAGCAATTATCGAGCATCCATACTTTTCAAGGCCGAGTATCTTAGGCTGCGTGAGCGGGCAACTGCTAGTGCACCTACAGCGGGAGAGGCTGGTACTTCCTCACTGCCCTCTCCATCTCCGTCGGCGGACGAGCTATGGGTGACTGCCGTTGGTTGTCTCAAGAGGGGTACATACTACGGTACAGGATTCTATGGCGCCATTGTTGTGATGTAGTCCACTAGGGCCTCCACTGCAAGTACGTATTTTCCACAGCTGTCATGCCCAGTACAGGAATACAGAGATGGACATGGCCAACTACCCCATACAAGGTACTATACGTCATACGACGATCACGACTGTATAGGACAAGGGGGTGCATGCTACAATCTAGTCTCATATGGTCAAGAACTTCTATGTCTCAATTATTCAAACAAGAAATAGTAAGCATGGAGCATATATGATAAGAAATAAGGCATCCCAAATGCTTTCACAAAATATTCTAGAGTCCAGCTGTGCAAAAATAAGAAGCTGAAAAAGTAGCAAAAGTACATGACAGTGATTCGGCTGTAGTCTGATTTAATACAATTATGTAAGAAAACTAATGTCCAGACGAGCCAGCTAACAGATGTCGGTGGCTAAATGCCCAAAAGAAGTAAATGTTGAAGACGAGCAGGGAAGAAGAAAAATCCACTCGCTTATCCCCTGCGACCATATTACTGATGTGCGCCATGAGTTGGAAAAAAGAACGCTGGATCCTCAGATGTTGGCTCGAGACCTGGCCATACAAAACCAGTGGGGTTAGACCCTAAATAGAAAGTACCACAAAGAAAACACGAAATAGAGAAACAAAAATCCAAGAAAAATAATATAATATTACATAGGTTCAGTTTCGTAACTTAGGTCCATGGCATATCCTAGCACTAAGGCTTAACCCTTCAACCAAACAAGGAAAATGGTTGAAACCTCACACTATGATAGTCCATTTTCCTAGGCTACTAGCAGAAATAATACAATTACAAATATTTCTATTTTCTTATATCGGCCAATCATTTGTACGACTTGCTATTTTGTGGAGTCTGAGGTTATCTCAGAATAATGCATAATAAGAATTCTCAAATCACGCCAGTGCCGAACAAGAGCTAACCGAACCAATATAATAAAATGAGCACTTACAAAATGCACTAGTCCCCCGTAGGGCCACTGCGCTAAAAATATCTACGCTAAAAATACGGTATTAGCGGTTCCAGTGTTTCTATATTAAAATATTGGCTCGGCATAATAATAAGTCAGATACTGCACTCCACTAAGGCAAATTAGATATAGTATTTGTGGTGGCCAGCCCATAGCGGACTTAGAATGAATCTCTGTGGGAAGGTTCATTGGCATGATCTCGGGATACCGTTTCCTCCAAATGTTACTAATATTTTTAGTTACCTAATTAGCCATATGTTGTATTTGAAATCTCAAGGCGTGATCACATGAGAATTTCTCTTAAGATGTCGTACAAGGTACGGGCATGCTAGATACGAATCCATGGAAGTCAAATCTGGATTCTCCCGAGCGTGTATGCAATATTCATACAATTAAAAATCTTACCCACGCTTTGGTAGTTCGACTCTCTTATTATGCCCGTGCTGGAGAAATAATGTTAATATATATAATATCACGAGTTCAAAAATTTGGAGGCATTCTCGATACACAACCCAAATATAATCACTTAACATGTGACACGATGCGTCGCACCTCGGCGCACATAAAAACATGAATAATTATCAAGCAATAGTAGTATCAGCATGGATACAGTATTCGAGTCCAATTACCAATTATATATTGGGTCACTTGAATCAAGAAAATATTTGATCAAACAAGCAGGGTCGCATGGGTCTCTAGGCCGCATAACAATTCTGGCCGCGTGAGAGTCATACCGCATGACAATCTTGGCCACATGCGAAGTCAGGCTGTATGAAAATCTTGGCCGCATGGAGTCATGTCGCATGGAGTCAGGGATAAGGTCTACTCCTCGGGATGAGTGATGAAGAGACGAAAAATAAATAATGTGTCAGTGATGTGACATAAACTGTGATGTGACATAAAGTGTGTCCGGAAGAAAAAATAAAACCGTAGAAAAATGCACCAAGGATGCGCCAAAGATGCGCCAAAGTTAAGAGTCATGCATCCGAGGTAAGGTGGTCGTATTCTCTGCTTGCCGCATGAGTTCGATGTTACATAAGTATCTTTTGGACTTAGCAAATTTTTCATTCGTGCAGTGAGTGAATGCACAAAGTGTTCAAGTACACTTGTGTAGATCAGCAGTCATGCGTCCAATAAGATGGACGCATGCTATCAGTATGCGGTAAGAGTTCAGGCGCATAACCCTCTCGGGCCGTATAGAACTTCTCAGCTGCATAGCTCGTTGGCCGCATGATGACTTCGTCTTCTCCAACAGCAGGTTTGACCATGGCAAAAACTCCCAAAAACTAAAATCTTATTTTTTTTCATAAAATCTCAATTTAAGTCCAAATCAGGTGAACTAAAAACCAAAATGCTCTAAATCGAAAGATCTAACATGTAGCAAAAACTAGTTTTTAAAGAGAGAAGTTTAATAAATCAAAACCAAGAAAAACTCAAGAAATTCAATAAAACCTAAGTTAGAAATATAGATCTACACTAATCCATCCATTAAAAAATAAAAACACCAAGAACTAAAAGTGCTTAGAAATACATAATAAATATAATAGAATAATAATATAGAGGATTTTTCTATTTCTCGTACAAGGTGTATTTGCCAATGAAATAGGGAGAGAAAGCTAAGAAAAAAGGACGAAATAAAGAAGTGTAGAGAGAGAATAAAATATTGGTTTATATAGGCTAGGTTTTGAGGGTTGAACCAAAGGCTCTCATGAGTTGAACCAACCCTCAAAATAAACCATGAACCAAGTTAAACCAAACAATGGGTCTAGTCTTCATGCAAATGCAACCATGCTAAAAAAAATATGTTTCAAATACGTATATCGGGAATGGGGTGTGACATCTCTATCTACCTTAGAAAAATTCTGCCCTCGAAATTTGAATCCAAGCAATAGTTAGAGAAGTCAGGATAAGCACGATAAAAACCTACTAGGCAAGCAATATCATCAAAATACGTAAGTGATCACCTGATCATAGAATCCGAGATATGAAGGCATATGAGTGAATATACCTTCTAAATCGAACATGTAGGAGTACTGAGACCGAATATCGCCCTCGTACTCCCACGTCGATTCTCCAAGAGTGTGATGTCCCCAGGTCACTCGGAAAAGATAAATAGTCCGGTTCTTGAGTACTTTCTCTCTTTGATCCAGAATGGATATGGATTGCTCCTCATAAGATAAGTCGGTATCAACGACTAATTTAGAGTGATTGAGGATATGACTCAGATCAGGAACATACCTACACAACTGAGACACATGAAATACATCGTGTACCTCATGTAGCGAAGGAGAAAGGGCAATACGATAAGCAACATCACCTACCGGCTAAAAAATATCGAACAGACCTACGTATCTTGGACTAAGCTTCCCGCGAACCCCGAATCTAATGACTCCACCTGTAGGCAAAATTCGTAAAAATACATGGTTGCCGACACAAAACTTTAAAGGTCTATGATGCTGATATGCCCAATGACGATGCCTATCTTGTGCAACCCGAAATCGCTCTCTAATCTACTTGACAACCTCTACTGTCTATGTGATCATTTCAGGACCTAACATCTTTCGCTCACCAATGTAGTCCCAAGCCAACGGTGACCTGCACTTTCTGCTGTACAGTGCTTCAAAAGGTGTTATCTGAATACTGGTCTGATAATTGTTATTGTACGAGAATTCTACCAAGTGAAGGTGATTCTCCCAAGATCTACCAAGATCTAAGGTACATGCTCGTAGCATATCTTCCAATGTTTGGATGGTTCTTTCTGACTGCCCGTCTGTCTGAGGGTGGTAAGTTGTGCTGAATCTTAACTTGGTGCCCAAGCTCTGGTGCAAACTTTTCCAAAAATGAGTAGTGAACCATGTATCTCGATCTGACACGATACTTACTGGGATACCGTGTTGTCTCACTATTTATCGTATATATATTTCAGCTAATTATTATGTAGGTTGTCCTACTCGAAAAGAAAGAAATTGAGCTACTTTTTTTAGATGATCTACTATCACCCAAACTGCATCTCGACCAGTCGATAATCTAGGTAAACCAGTTACAAAGTCCATCGTAATATGTTCTCACTTCCACTCTGGAATATGAAATGGTTTTAATAATCCTAACGGTCTATGTTGTTCTACCTTCACTTGCTGACATATCAGACATCGCGATACAAAGCGTGCTATTTCTCTCTTAATGACGATTCCCAAACCTTAGCATTCCATCCACATGTATTGTCAACTCCTTCCGAAGACCTGACTCACATTGTTCTCGGAGCTTTTGAATCATCGGGTCCTCTGCCTGGTCTAGCTTGATTCTATCTATCAAAGTTGACTGAATATGTAGGCTAGCCTGAACACCTATACTCTGTGGAAGTACTATCTCGATACCCATCTCTCTTAAGTCTTCTAGAATGTGCTTATGAGTAGTCAACATAAATGCTCCACCTCTTCTGCTAAGTGCATCAGCTACTACATTAGCCTTGCCCTGGATGGTACTGAAGTTCCATGTCATAATCTTTCAATAACTCTAGCCACCTTCTCTGCCTTATATTCTGGTCCTTCTGCATGAACACATACTTTAGACTCTTATGATCCGTGAATTTTCTACTTGATCACCATATAAGTAGTGCCTCCATAGCTTAAGTGCAAACACTACTACTGCTAACTCCAAATCGTGAGTTGGATAGTTCTTCTCGTGATCTCTGAGCTGCCGAGAAGCATATGCTATCACTCTTCCTTGTTGCATCAAAACACATCCAAGTCCTTTTTCAGATGCATCACAGTATACTGTGAATCCTCAGAAGCCTGCTGGAAGAGTAAGGATTGGGCGAGATTAACTTCTTCTTCAACTCTTCAAAGGCTATCTAACATTCTGCTGACCACACAAATTTAAATTTCTTGTACGACAACCGAGTCAAAGGTTTCGAGATCTTAGCAAAATTTGACACAAACTTCTATAATATCCTGCCAAGCCCAGGAAACTACGCACTTCCGCTATCGTCTTTGGGATTGGCCAGTTCTCTACTGCCTCTACATTCTTGGGATAATATGATACTCCTACTCCATAAATAATGTGTCCAAGAAAGGATATACTATCCAGCCAAAACTCACACCTACTAAGCTTTCCATATAACTAATGCTCCCTCAAAGTCTGTAGAACTATCCTGAGTTGTTCTTCATGCTCCTCCTCATTACGAGAATACACCAGGATGTCATCGATGAATACTACCACAAATTGGTCTAAGTAAGGCATGAAAACACGGTTCATAAAGTCCATGAATACTGTTGGAGCATTAGTCAGTCTGAATGGCTTAACTAAAAATTTGTAATGCCAATATCGTGACCTAAATATTGTCTTTCGTATATCCTGCTCTCGGACTCTCACCTGATGATATACTGATCGCAAATCTATCTTAGAGAAGACTTTTGCTCTACTTAATTGGTCTAACAAATTATCAATCCTTGGTAATGTGTACTTGTTCTTTACGATCACTGCATTAAGCCGCCTATAATTCATACATAACCGCGTCAATCCATCCTTCTTCTTTACCAATATCGCTGGTGCTTCCTACGATAATGCACTGGTCCAAATAAACTTCTTTGCTTTCGATTCTTTTACATGTCGATATAACAGATCAAGCTCTGATTGTGACATTGGGTACACCTTCTGGGATGGCATCAACTCTATACAAAACTCTACTGCCCTAACTAGGGGTAATTCAGGAAGATCATTGGAAAAGATTTCCATAAACTCTTCAACAATCTTGGGCAGCGAGTTTGCTTCTTTTTTTATGGTTTTAACTCCTCCCTTGTGCTGGTCTCTTATTATTCTGTTAAGGACAAACTCTTCTAGACTAAAAATTTTAAACAACACTCTACCCTCATGACAGTCTATCGTTGTATGACTGTCTCTCAACCAGTCCATGCCTAAGATAACGTTAAAGTTACCCATAGGAAACTCGATCAAATTTGTAGGCAATGGATATCTACATACTACGATCGGACATACTAAGCATACCCTACTAACTTCTACGATACCATTTCCAGTGAGTATATTCAGCCTCACTCGTAATGCCTCAAACTTTAATCCAATACATATCGTATATTGTGCAGATATAAATGAGTGCGAAGCTCCGGAATCAAATAAAGCTTTGGCAAGAAAATTTGTAACAAAAATATTATATGCCACGACATCGCCTGACACCATTGCTTCCTCTAAAGACATGTTAGTGCTTATCCTTGGCCTTGTCGAGCTCCTTGATGTTGTCTTTCTTACCATTGTGGTTATTGTCCTTGCTGATTGTGTTGTTGCTACCTATAAAGCTGGGCCTGCTTCAACAACGGATGCTGAGCCAGAGGCTGTACTGCTACTACTGGTCCTCCTTGCTGCACTGTCCTTGGAGCTGGCAATGCAGAAAACTATTGTACTGGCCTTTCTGGCCTCTGCATAAATGGGCACACGAAATTCTATGATCAGAGCTCCCACATCTCAAACAAATTATGTTAGATGTCTGACAAACATCCCGGGTATGACCTCCCTTGCCACAGTAGGTACAATCTGTTGGCACTTCCCTTCATTGTTGTTGTTGCTGCAGCCTCGGTTGTTGTTACCGAGTTTGTACTATCACTGTTGGAACTATTGCCCACTGCGGTGCTGAATCATGTATACTAACACCAGGTGATGGTGTTGATGTTTGGGGTATGGGTCCTCCCTCATTGTTTTGTCCATGAGGCATCTTCCAATCTACTCTTCTTGATGCCATTCTTTGAGAATTAAGCTCGACCCTCTTTGCTGCTATCAATACCACCTCAAAGGTCTTGTAGTCGTGCACCTCTACCATATACAAGATCTCCAAGTAAAGTCCTTATTGGAACCTCATTGCTCTATCCAACTCTGTTTCCACAATAGTTGGAGCAAATCTGCTTACTCGGCAAAACTCTGTCGCATAGCCATCTACCGTCCTTCTAGCTTGCTTGAGGTTAATGAACCTTTGCTGCAACTCACAGTGAGCCACAATCCTAAAGTATTTTTCCATGAACCAGGTCCTAAAATCCTCCCATAAAATAGGATGCCTCAGTCATACCTCTATCATAGCCTACCATTCTCTTGCCAGACCTTGGAGTTGTTGGCGAACCAAGTCAACTTGTTCCTCGGCCGAAACATTAGCCGATGTCAGAATGGTCTCAATATCTTGGGGCTAATCATCTTCCATGATTGCATCATCCGTGTCATCGAATTATCTGGGGTTCAGTCAGCAAAATCTAACAGATGCTCCAAAGTCTGTTCTCTTGCCTCATTCTAGGGCCGTTTGTAACCCTTGGTTCAACAGGACATTATGTTCCGGCTGCTGGAGCTGTTATTGCTAATGTTTCTATTATTGTTGTTGTTGCACTACCATCTGGTGTTGTTGTGCAGCCAAAAATCCATGAATAATCTCTAGTAAGGCTGGGGTATCCAGTACTGCCGGCACTGCGGGAGGTACGAGAATACCTAGAGCCTGCTGCTCGATCCCATTCATCAAAGGTCCAACTCGGCTCCTTGGCTGAGGTTCCACAGGATACCGTTCCACTGGCAAAGTTACCTCTTATATTGCTGCAACATTGGGGGAAGGAGAATCCCTAAAGAAGAGCACAAGAACCAATAAGCACAAGACGAGATAGAACAAGGAAGCAACCAATCTGGGAAAATCCTAGCCGAATATTGAAGAGTATGAATTTAGAGTTTCAAGAAGGATCATATTTGATTGAGACTCCTATGACCATGACAACTCACAAGTCTGAAGAACAGACATACATGGGCCACTACTAAAACCTTGTCACGCCCCAGTACCGGAATACGGAGACGGACATGGCCAGCTACCCCGTATAAGGTACTATACGTCGTACGACAATCATGGCTGTATAAGACAAGGGAGTGCATGCTACAATCTAGCCTTCTATGGTCAAGAACTTTTATGTCTCAATCATTCAAACAAGAAACAGTAAGCATAAAGCATATATGATAAGCAATAAGGTGTCCCATACGCTTTCTAAAAATGTTCTGGAGTCCAGTTGTACCAAAATAAGAAGCTGGAAAAGTAGCAAAAATACATGACAGTGATTCAGCTGCATTATGATTTAATACAATCTTGTAAGAAAACTAATATCCAGACGAGCCGGCTAACAGGTGTCGGTGACTAAACGTCCAAAAAAAGTAAATGTGTAAAACGATCAGGAAAGAAAAAAAATCCACTCGCTATCCCCTGCGACCATATTCCTGGTGCAAACCATGAGTTGGGGGAAAGAATATTGGATCCTCATATGCTGGCTCGAGACCTGGCCATGCAAAACCAGTGGGGTTAGACCCCAAATAGCAAGTACCATAAAGGAGGCACGAAATAGAGAAACAAAAATCAAAGGAAAATAATATAAAATTACATAGGTTCAGTGTCGTAACTTAGGTCCATGGCATATCCTAGCGCTAAGGCTCAACCCTACAACCAAACAAGGATAAGGGTTGAAACCTCACACTATGATATTCTATTTTCCTTGGCTACTAGCTGAAATAATTCAATCACAAACAATTCCATTTTCTTATATCGGCCAATCATTTGTACGGTTTATTATTTTGTGCAGTCTGAGGTTATCTCAGAATAATGTATAATAAGTATCCTCAGATCACGCTAGTGCCAAATATGAGCTAACCGAACCAATATAATAAAATGAGCACTTGTAGGATGCGCCAGTCTCCCGTAGGGCACTACGCTAAAAATATGGTATTAGCGGTTCCAGTATTCCTATATTGAAACAGTGGCTCGACATAATAATAAGTCAGATACTGCACTACACTAAGGCAGATGATATACAGTATCTGTGGTGGCCAGCCCACAGCGCACATATAATGAATCTCTGTGGGAAGATTCACTGGCATAATCTCGGGATACCATTTTTTCCAAATGTTACTACTACTTTTAGTTACCTAATTAGCCCTAGGTTGTATTTGAAATCTCAAGGCGTGGTCACATGAGGATTTTTTCTTCAGTTGTCGTACAAGGTACGGGCACGCTAGATATGAATCCATGAAAGTCAAATCTCAATTCACCCGAGCATGTATGCAACATTCATACAATCAAAAATCCTAGCCACGCTTTGGTAGTTCGACTCTCTTATCATGCCCGTGCTGGAGAAACAATCTTCATATTTATAATATCATGAGTTCAGGAATTTGAAGGCATTCTTGATGCACAATCCAAATATAATCACTTAATACGTGACACGATGTGTCGTACCTCAGCGCACATAAAAACATGAATAATTATCAGGCAATAGTAGTATCAACACGGATACAGTATTCGAGTCCAATTACCAATTATATATTGGGTCACTTGAATCAAAAAATAATCGATCAAATAAGCAGGGACGCATGGGTCTCTAGGCCGCATAACAATTCTAGCCGCATGAGAGTCATGCTGTTTGACAATCCTGGCCGTATGAGAAGTCAGGCCGCATGACAATCCTGGCAGCATGGAGTCATGTCGTATGGAGTCAGGGCTAAGGTCTACTCCTCAGGATGAGTGATAAAGCAACAAAAAATAAATAAAGTGTCAATGATGTGACATAAAGTGTGATGTAACATAAAGTGTGCAGAAAGAAAAGACAAAACCAAAGAAAGACGCACCAAGGATGTGCCAAAGTTTAGAGTCATGCATCCAAGGGAAGGTGACCACATGCTCTACTTGCCGCATAAGTTCGATGTCGCATAAATATCTTTTGGACTTAGAAAATTTCTCATTCGTTTAGCGAGTGAAAGCACAAAGTGTTCAAGGACACTTGTGTAGATCAGCAGTCATGCGTCCAAAAAAAATAGACGCATGATATCAGTATACGACAAGAGTTTAGCCGCATAACCCTCTCGGGCCGCATAGCACTTCTCAGTCGCATAGCTCGCTGGCCTCATGAAGACTTCATCATTCCAACGCAGGTTGGACCATGGCAAAAACTTTAAAAAACTAGAATCTTATTTTCTTCATAAAATTCTTATTTTAAGTCCAAATCAGGTTAACCAAAAGCTAAAATACTCTAAATCAAAATATCTAACATGTAGCAAAAACTGGTTTTCAAAGACACAAGTTTAATAGATCAAAACCAAGAAAAACTTAAGAAACCCAATAAAATCTAAGTTTGAAATATAGATCTACACTAATCTATCCATTAAAACAGAAAACTCAAATAACTAAAAGTGCTTAGAAACACATAATAAACATAATAGAATAATAATATGGAGGGTTTCTCCATTTCTCATGCAATGTGTACTTGCCTATGAAATGGGGGAGAAAGCTAAGGAAAAAGGAAAAAATAAAGAAGTAAAGAGAGAGAATAAAATATTAGTTTATATATGCTAGGGTTTGAGGGTTGAACCCATGACTCTCATGAGTTGAAACAACCCTCAAAATAAACCATGAACCAGGTTAAGCTAAAGAATGGGTCTAGTCTTTATGCACATGCAACCATGCTAAAATTAAAAATATGTTCTAAATACCTATATCGAGAACGGAGAGTGACAACAGCCCTCGCAAATATCGGCCCGAGTCCAGGAGACCATTGACCGTCATATTGCATCTCTCCATGATGAGTTGCTGCAAAGAATAGAGGAGCAGTCCATATCCCAGCCGCAAGCAAACGATGCGACACTCTTCGCACGATTTGATACGCTCGAATGCAGCATCATGGAGCTCAGGGATATGACAACTGATCTTAGAGCATCGATAGAGCGCAGCGTGACGGAGCTACAGGCATCACAGTTGTCCATGGGCGAGAGGCTGATGATGATGCAGAATTCAATGGTTCATAGCAGTAGGAGGTTGTTATCTACCATTGATTCATACAACCATCGACTAGCAGCGTTGGAGCAGATACATCCTCCTAGAGCGCCTTCATCGACACAGACTCTACCAATGTCTCTGCCTTCTTCATTGACATCGATGTCGATTTTACGGGAGAAGTATAATTTGTTCTTATCCCTAATGCACGCCGGTGGTCATCCTCCTGCAGATCCGCAATAGTCCTAGTTAGGACAGTTTACTGGTTGTTTATGTTTTGACCATGATATTGGGTCATTTACGAATATTATAAAATTTTGAGACTTTCAGACTTTATTTTTTGCACTCAGTTATGTGGATATTTATTGCATTCTTTACGACGAGATTTTCTTCAAACTCGGTTTATAATTTTAATGTTTTATTTTCTTCAAATTTTTCTTTTTTATTCATATTAAATATATGTTAATTTACAGGTATTGAGTGTTCCACTGAAGGGGTCGGCGAACCCAGAAAATTCAATGGAGGGTTGCTTCGAGTCTATTTATGTAAATTGTGAATTCATAAACTGCAGGAAGATTGGTTTGAAATTATTTTATATTCTATTTTTTTATTTTTTACTGAAAATTTAGCGACGTTTAGCGACTATTAGCGACGTTTATATATGTCGCTGAATATGTCACTAAATACGTCGCTAAATATCGCTAAATTATCGGCATGGCAGTATTTGCCAGGTCAACAAAACATCACTAAATGTGTTACAAAATGTCGCTAAATAGAAAAATATTAGCGACGTTTAGCGACACACAATATGTCGCTAATTTAGCTACATTGTGTCGCTAAACATCGCTAATATGAAAAATATTAGCGACGTGAATACATCGCTGTAGCGATATTTTATGACATTTTTTATGTCAGCGACTAGCGTAAACGCGACTTTATTGAAACGTCACTAATTTCGTTGCTAAATTTTTTTAGCGACATTTCCAAACGTCGCTAATTTGACTTATTCTGGTAGTGTTCTGAGTGATATTTCATGTTGCGAGATCTCATACAAGCATAATTAATTTTGGTGTCGTCCATGTACTGAGGGAACGCCTTGGTGAACTACAGGAACTGTTCCATCCCCTGTATGAATTTATCTCGCACACCGCACATGTCATCTGGATAATGGTTATATATCCATGAACGATGACGCAGGTAGTAATTCAAATCCATTTCTAGATAATTCTGCAAAGATGAATAGACATCGTTCAAGTATATTATCCATGTATCTTGGTATATTGATACCTACTCAAGTATCTTAGGATACTAAACCAAAACTCAAATATCCTTAGATACTCAATCCTAATATACATACCCTCACTCAACACTTAAATACTTAACGTATACTAACTCACTAACACTTACTCACTAAAAACACTCAAACACACATGTATACAATGTGCACCACTTGCCCATGGTAAAAATTTTTGTTGTTATTGCTATTGCTGTTGCTATTACCTGTTGTTGTTATTACACACACACACATCACTAGTACACCCTAGATACACACTCCACTCATGATACTCACTCCAAATATAGGTTACATGTCCCTCTGACCGATGAGAGGGGTCGTCGGGGTTGAGGGGAGACGAGGGGGGTTGTCGGGGCCGAGGGGGACGTTGTGTCCTTCGTTATGTGATACATATACAAATATCGTGCCACAACCACCCGAACACGAACTCTTGTGTCAAGGATAGGTTTGATACTACTCTAACCTAAGTTGGATACGAGTTCTAGAAGAAGCCAATACCGTGTCGTGTCTCGGCTTTGCGACGTTAGCGGATGTAACTAAAAATGTCGCTAATTGAAAAATAACCAACGTCGGTAAAAATATCGTTAAATTAAAAAAATCAACGACGTTTAGCGATGTTAAAGAAGCTTATAGCAACTATTCTTTAAAAAACCCAAGTACAATCGCTATGCGCCGCTAACCGCGACGTATAGCGACGTTTATTTTTGGAGTCGCTAAAGTCTTTAACATTAGATATTTTATTACGACGTCGATAAAAATGTCGCTATTTTATCATATTTTGGTAGTAGTAATTCATTAACGAACAGTTCTTGTCATGCCCCGATTTTTGCTAAATCGATAATCGTCCCCCGAGCGTGATGCCGTGCACGTGTAAGGCACGCGTACACAAGGCCTAAAGCATAATAATATACTTTTTAGAACACTTGCAACAGAGCACGCAAATAAGATATCACACATTCTGGGACATAAAAAACTTTTTTTTATTGATAATAAACATCTGGTTACAGACTCCTGACTCAAAAGTAATAAGGATGTCATACGGGCTTACAACTTGGATACAAAATAAGATAGAACAACTTGGATACAAAATGAGATAGTCGTTCCATGCATCACATTCCTTACTAAAACTTTAAAATATTATAGACACATGCTGGCGAAGCTATCGCCTTTCCTCGGAACTACATAAAAGGGTTGTACGGGCTCCGGATGCTTTGTACAAGTACCAAAAGTCATGAACGGGGTACGTCGAGAACTGGACTAGTTTGGGGAAGAAAGCTTCAGCTCCTCGCCGCGTCGCTTGGACTCAGGGAACCTGTTGCAACGAGGGTCAGTACTTTGAAAAGTACCGGTGAGGGCGAACTAACCCAACTAACCAAATCGACACAATATTCAGGTAAGGCATTCATATTATTGATGTGGACTTTCTATCTTGCCTTAGTTTGAGTTACAGCATGCAAATGCATATAAGAATATAACTTTATAACGGTGCCACCGTTCGGTGGCTTTTTAACTGCGGCGATACGCCCACCTGCACAAGACTTACCATGTTCTTCCCTGTCAAGAAGACATCATTAGCTTGAACAAATATTGTAAAAATATGTTGGTCATGGCACACGTTGCCACCATGGACAATAGTTACAGTAAGATGGTGACCCTTGCAGCACGGGTAGCAAGCCCCACTACAAGGCCCCGCTTTATCCGTGCTAGTCTTGCTAGCGTAGCTATCCGAGTTTCGTCAGGAACGAATCAGCCCTAGTGCCCCGGGAACCGTTCGTAGGAACCAAACCTTGTGCACAAGATGTCCGACCAAACTACGTATCAACACTAAGTTAATAAATAAAGCATTTCATGCCATCGGAATGTACATATCTACTTTAACATAATGCAAATGGTATAGTCTACCTGCTCAAGTTATCGCATTTCATTTAATTGCACTAAACATTTATACAGTTATAAAGAATAAGTTCTAGGTATAACTGAAACATGAATATATAGATGCAAAACGGATAAGCACGCATCAATGTGATCGCATAGAATTATGTGGGACAAACATTAAAAGTGTTTCAAGTCTACTTCTTCTTTATTCTGACTCAATTTTATTATTTTGGTATCGTTTGATCAGAATGCACAAATGAGTCAATTTATTAAGAACGAAGACTTGGAAGAAGGGCGCTAATCGAAGTAAAGCCACTCACAAGTTAGTGAACTGGGAGAGAAAAGGGGAGATCTTCAAGACTCCTCTTGCGCATTGCCTACACGATCACCTGTACGCACCAACAGATGATCAATATCTCCTGCTTCAGTCTCCAAGGTTTTGATACGAAATATAAAAACCTAAGAACGAAGGCAATGAAATCCATCGAAATCGTTCAAGAAAATGCAAGTCATAAACCTAACAAGAAAGCAACCATACAGCATCAAAAATGGACAAGAAAACCAACGCAATGGAAAGGTCCCTCTCAACTCTGCCGCCGAGTCCTTCCTTGAGGCACGATCCATTGAATATGGGACCTGATTCCAAAGAAACCAATCCATAACGAGGAAAGAATCTTGATTCAATCTGTCCCGATTGAACAATACCAAGTACTTTTTAGCCGCGCTCCCGAATAGGGGGAACGGGGTACTACATCATAACCATCTAATAAAAAGTTTCATCCTCGAAACTTAGGAATAAAACCTACCCCTAAGAAATAATGAGAAAAACTTTTCCCTCATGTCTGTTTTGAGTTCCCAGGTCGATTCTTCGACCGAGTGGTTTCGCCAAAGAACGCGTACTAGCGAGACTTCCCGATTTTGTAACTGCTTCTCTTTACGATCCAAGATCTGAACGGGTTCTTCGGCGTACGATAAGTCCGCATGCAGATATAGCTAACAGAAGTGTACCACGTGGTTTAGGTCATGCACGTACTTTCTAAGCTGTGATACATGAAAAATATCATGCACTTCTGACAGGGCTGGTGGAAATGCAATTTGATAGGCAACCGGAGTGACTCATCTAGGAATTTTGAACGGGCCAACAAATCTCGGACTTAACTTTCCTTTTACCCCGAATCTCGTAACTCCTCGTATGGGCGAGACCTTTAAAAATATGTGGTCACCCTTTTGGAACTCAAGGGGTCGACGACGAATATCGACATAGCTCTTCTGTCGGCTTTGTGCTACCTTTAACCGCTCTCAGATCAACCGAACCTTTTGGACTATTTATTCAACCAGTTTCGGCCCAAGGATTTGGCGCTCCCCAACTTTATCCCAGCAGATTGGTGACCTACACTTTTGCCCCTACAGAGCCTCGTACGGATCTATTTAGATGCTGGATTGATGAATGTTGTTGTATACAAATTCGTCCAACGGTAGGTAGACGTCCTAAGTTGAGTTTGAATCGATTACGCAGAGGTACAACATGTCTTCTAGTACCTGATTTACCCGTTCTGTTTGGCCATCTGTTTGAGGATGGTAGGCTGAGATGAACTTAAACTTGGTCCCCATCGCTGACTGAAGGTTTTCACAGAAACATGATAGGAATCGTCCATCCCGATCTTATACTAAAGAAACTGGCACACCGTGCAGCTGAACTATCTCATCAAGGTAGGTCTGGATGAGGCAATCGGTGCTCCAAGTATTTTTGATGGCAAAGAAATATGCTGACTTGGTTAACCGATCGACGATGACCCAGATTGCGTCGTTTTCCCGTTGCATCCTCGGCAAGCCAACAATAAAATATATGCTTATGTGCTCCACTTCCATTCTGGCATAGCAAGATTCTGCATTTCTCCATCCGGTCTTTGATTCTCTGTTTTTACCCTCTGACAGGTTATGCATTACGACACGAAGAGCGCCACATCTTTTTTTATGCCGTGCCACCAGAAAATAGTGCGAAGATCTCTATACATTTTCTTGCTCCCGGGATGAACCGTATAGGCTGCATAGTGAGCTTCCGTAAGGATTTCCTTTATGAGTTATGAGTCATTGGGGACGCATGACCTTCCCTTAACTCGCAATACTCCATTCTCATCTACTACAAAGTCTTTCGCCTTCCCTGCTAGAATCTGTTTGTACATTTCCTTAGGAATAGGTCGTCCCTTTGAGCAGATGTGACCCTCTCTAACAGGTTGGGTACAAATCGCATCTGAGCAACTCGTGTGCCGCAATATCAAATTCGGAGTTCGATGCCCATTTTCTCTAAGTCCCTTTGTAACATGCGATCAACGGACAGGGATTCCGCAAAGACTCGACTCAACGTATCCGCTACCACATTCTCCTTGCCAAGTGTGTAGTCTATCGTCAAGTCATAATCCTTTATTAATTCTAGCCAACGCCGCTGTCGTAGGTTAAGGTCCTCTTGGGTGAATAAGTACTTCAAACTTTTGTGATCGGTATAAATTCGGCAAGCCACTCCATAAAGGTAGTGTCGCCATAATTTTAGCCCGAACACAATTGTCGCTAGCTCCAGGTCATGTGTAGGATAATTTTTCTCGTGCTTTTTCAGCTGCCTAGATGCATAGGCTATCACCCTATCCCGTTGCATAAGTACACACCTTAAGCCCTGCCTTGACGCGTCGCTGAAGATTTGGAATCCCGAGGTCTCGTCTGGTAGTGCAAGTAATGGGGCAGAGGTGAGGCGATGCTTTAACTCTTCAAACGAGGCTTCACAGTTGGCGGACCACTCAAACGTGACTCCCTTCTGTGTGAGTCAAGTCAGAGGTGATGCTAATTTGGAAAAATCCTTTACGAAATGCCGGTAGTAGCCCGCTAGCCCGAGAAAGCTTCGAATATCACTGACGGATGCAGGCCGCTTCCACTCAACGATGACTTCAACTTTCGTTGGATCGACTAAAATGCCTTCCACAAAAATGATATACTCGAGGAAAGATACACTGCTCAGCCAGAATTCACACTTACTCAGTTTCACATATAGCTTGTTGCCCCGAAGAGTCTATAGCATGGTCCGCAAGTGCTCTGCATATTCCTCCCCATTCTTCGAGTACACCAAGATATCATCAATGAACACTACTACAAATATATCAAGATACGTCCGGAATACACAGTTTATTAAGTCCATAAAGGCGGCAGGGGCATTGGTCAATCCTAATAACATTACCAAAAACTCATAGTGGCCGTAGTGAGTGCAAAAAGCTGACTTTGGCACATCGTCCGGCTTAACTTGAGATGATGATAACCCGAGCGAAGATCAATTTTTGAAAATACTGTTGCAGCTTGTAGTTGATCGAAGAGATCATCGATCCTGGAAAGGGTATACTTGTTTCGAACAGTGGCTTTATTCAGTTTCTGATAGTCGATGCAGAGCCGCAACGAGCCATCATTTTTCTTTACAAACAGTATAGGCGCACCCCACAAAGATACACTAGGAAGGATATACCCACGATCTAGCAATTCTTGCAACTGAATCTTTAACTCATTTAGTTCGACTAGGGCCATTTGATACGGAGATTTGGAAATTGGCCGATTTTTTGGACATGTATCAATAGTGAACTCTATCTCTCGAACGGGCGGCATGCCGGGCAACTCGTCGGGGAACACATTAGGAAAATCCGCCACAATGGGAATAGACTCAATGTTTGCGCAATCTCGCTGTGTATCTCGAACGGACGCCAAGTACCCTTTGCAGCCGGAATGTATGATCCGTCGAGCAGATATTACAGAGATCACCATGCAAGCATTCAGCGCTCTCGACTGTGGACTGCACGCATAGCAAAATTTGATCTTACTAGGTAGACGAAACACGATTTTCTTTTTCGCACAATCAATGGTAGCCGAGCAAGCGCCGAGCCAATCTATCCCCAGAATGATGTCGTAATCCCTTATGTCTAGAACTATCGCATCAAGTGACAATTTTTTTCCTTCGATGCCAATGCAGCCATTGCGATAAACTGAGTAAGCAGGCAAGTCCATGCCCGATGGGGTACTAACGCTAAGCCTTAGGCCTAACGGTGTCTAAATAAATTCGTGCTCCCTAGCAAAGTTTGTTGATACAAAGCTATGTGTGGCACCAGAATCAAATAGCACTCGTGCAAGTACATTATTGAATAGCAACATACCTGACACTATGGTATTCGAGGCGAGCGCATCGTCCCTCGTTAATGCATAAACCCGGCCCCCAGTGTTCGGACGACGCTCATGTTGTTGCGCAGGCCGATTAGCTTGGGGTCCCTGAACGGAATTTTGCTGCTTTGCACGGGACAGAGTAATTTGCATAGAGTTTATATTTGATAAAATTGGAGCGATACAGAGAATATTAGCATGGCCCCTGCGCAAGGATGACACGCATCAAATGTAAACTCTATGTAAATTACTCTGAATTATCAATGAAAAGCATGTTTCTTTCTATACTTGTGTTCAACTATCTGTGAATGTGTTTTCTAACTTGTGTTTTCAAATAGGTTCCTATCACTGCACGTCATTGCCTTGTGCGAGCGCAACTCCAGGCTCGCACGGCATCACAACCCAGCGAGGACGATCGGTTCCGTAAAGGATCCAGCGAGGACGGTTGACCCTTTCGGGATCGGGGTGTGACAGTTCTTAAGATTTTTTATGTACGAATAAAATTACATATATGTCCATATATAGACAAAAGTTCTTCCAAAGTTTCATTTCTGATGCCGAAGTCTGTTTGATTTTATGAATGGATCTTCGGCTGATTCAGTAAAAAAAATTAGCGGATTTATTATCTATACTTTCTTATTAATTACATGTCTATTTGGAATATTATTCACTTTATCAAAAAAAAAATTGTCCATATTTGATCAAAATAATAGAAAAAAATGTAATAATAGAAACACATGGATGAAAGTAGGAAAGAGAATTTAAACGGAGAAAGTAGCCATAGTTTGAAGAACTAAAAGAGAAAAACATATGAGAAAAAAAATACGGTAGGGTATCAGTAATTATGATTGTATATTTTTAGTAATGATATAAATGGAGTAAAATAATAAAATCATTCTAAATCTATCGATATTGAGTGTTTATAAATACATCCAAAATTATATTACATCGATTTTGGAAAAAAAATTAGCTGATCAAAATCAGTGTCTCAAAGAAAATTAAAAAGCAAATTTTTTTAAATACTTTATAATGGTTAAAATATACTCCAAAATCAGTTAAAATACTATTACCAAGCAAAGCAGAGCCTTAGACATTTTCACATCACCAAAACAACAGGTCTAACAACACGTCTTCTAGGCCAATAACAAAAGGGTGACATCGGGTTGATAGCCGATTAAAGAACTTTTCATGATTATTTTCCAAAGCTTCTTGAGAAGTCTAGTGTTTGATTTACCACCATTATCTATCTTGACTTTGTTTTCGTGCCTTAAAACCCGACAAAGTGAAACACATTTGAAAAACATAGTGTAGAGACACAATGACAAGCTAGGTCCATATGACTTTGGATCAGACTCCACATCTGCTTAACCTGCTAGCAGAAGCCCGAGTTGGATCAACATGAATGGATCCGACCCATTTGGAACACTTTCCAGGCTTAAAGGCAAGAAATATATATGGGACCATGCATCTATATCACATTATTTTGGGCAGCATTCATGTCATTTTAATAGTTGAATATTCATTCATTCTAGCTAGAATGTGGTCCATCCGTAACAATGTACAGAAGATGTGAAGTGTGCAAAACAAGTTGGCACAAGCTGCCATACCTTCCTTCACCTGCGTTGGTGCAAGCGCCGCCTGGACCGACGGTGAGCACACAGTGACCTAATTTCCCTGCTGCATGCATGCGATGATCGCACAGGACCACATGCAGATTTTGTGGCTTGATTTGTACCAACTCACAATGCATGCACTTGGTTGGTGTGAATCATTTATTTAAGAACGAAGCTACGTGGACCGTAGTTTTTGTAAGATGAGAGTAGTATTTGATTCTTAGAATGAATAATCTGTATTCTGTTCAACCTCAACTTGACTTTTAAATAGCCATTTACAACTCTAACAGAATGCATAAAAGTAGCACCCTCTAACCATATTCTAACTAAGTGATAACAAATCAAAACAAATCAACGGCATAGAACAAATAACAAAATTTCTAAAGACTAGAAATTTCTTGAAATCCAAATAACAACCGCTTCAACCTCCTCAACAGGATTAACTCTAACAAATCACCCCCTAAGCCTGTTGCATGAGATTCACCTCTATGACGTCGAGCTTCTGTCTCATCTCAATGAACTTGACTCGTCCGAGCGCCTTGGTAAAAATATCTATGAGCTGCTCTTCAGTGTTGATGTACTCGACCTCAACCTTCCTCTCTCGACACACTCCCGAATGAAATAATACCTTATATCAATATGTTTGCTTCGGTCATGGAAGACGGGATTCTTGCTGAGGGAGATGGCGGACTTGTTGTCTACCTTGAGCATGACGCTGCCGGCCTCCTTGTTCTTTAAGTCACCAAGGAGTTTTGCAAGCCAAATGCCTTGGCATGTCGCCGTTGTCGTGGCAATGTACTCGGCCTCGCAGGATGACAATGCCACGACCTTCTGCTTCTGAGATTGTCAACTAATGAGGCTACGACCGAGGAAAAATAACACGCCAGTGGTGCTCTTGCGGGTGTCGATGTCACCTGCCATGTCAACGTCGCTGTAGCCAGTCGTGGTTCCTCCACCTTCTTTGCGTAGAGACAACCAAAGTGATGTGTGCCGGCGACGTAGCGAAGGATGCGTTTGACGGCAGCAAGGTGTTCGGTGGTTGGGTTCTCCATGAACTGACTCACGTAGCCCACCGCGTACGAGATGTCTGGGCGCGTGTGCACCAAGTACCGGAGGCTCCCGACGATGCTCCTGTAGGATGTGGCGTTAGTCGGAGGGGCTGAGCTCACCTTGCTTAGCTTGAACCTCGGTTCCATAGGGACGTGGCACGGGTTGCAATCCACCATGCCACTCTTCTCCAAGATTTTGAGCACATATGCCTCCTGACTGAGGGTGATGAAGCAATTGGACTGCTACACCTTGATGCCCAGGTAGAAAGTGAGCAATCCCATGTCACTCATTTTGAACATGGCCTTCATCTCCTCCTTGAACTTGGCAATATCTTATGGGTCCATTCCGGTGATGATGAGATCGTCGACGTAAACACCCACAAGTAGGCGAGCTGGACCTTTGTTGTGTGTATACACAGCGTGCTCCTATGCTCTTCGATGGAAACCAAGTGACAGTAGGCAACTATCAAGCTTGGTATTCCAAGTTCTCGGTGCTTGCCGCAGCCCGTACAGTGTCTTGTCAAGTTTCAGCATTTTGTGCTCCTGTCCTTCGATAACAAAGTCGGGAGGTTGGGCGACGTACACCTCCTCCTTGAGGTCGTCGTTGAGGAACGTCGTCTTCACGTCCATGTTGTGCAACGCCCACCCCTCATGCGTGGCGAGTGCGATCAACAAACGGACGGACTCGAGGTGAGCAATCGACATGAACACTTCCTCGAAGTCCACTCCTTGCCTTTGCACATAGCCTTTTGCCATGAACCACGCCTTGTGCTTGAGGACGGCACCGTGCTCGTCCTTCTTGAGCTTATAGACCCACCTCAAACCGATTGGACGGTGGCCGGGTGGGAGGTCTACGAGGTGCCATGTACGGTTCTCCTCAATGGAGCTCATCTCCTCGAGCATCGCTTGGCGCCAACATCGATGTTTATCTGCTTCAAAGAAAGTGGTAGGTTCCTCATCAACCATGAGGAGCAGCACGTTGACATCGAGCTCGCGGACGGTGGTCATGTCAAGCAAGCTCGCCAAGGTCCTGTACTTGCGCAGCCCGTCGTCATCGGCGTCGAGCGTGGCCGAGGCATTAGTGGATGGTGAGACAAATTCCACTCCACGTTGTACCACCGAGTCGGATGTTTCTGCCCCGGATGTCGGTGTCAACGAACCTGGACTGGGTACCACTGGTGTTGATGGATCGCCACCCCCGTGCACCGACGTGCCTGCGTGTTCAACATATGGTATTGTATACTCAACAGTAAATATCTCACCTATGTTGTCTTGCACTCCCTAGTCCCACTTGGCTTCCTCGTCGAAGACAATATCGCGTGTGACATGCACGCACTTGCCGACGGGGTCGTATACCCGGTACGCCTTGGTGTCGGGCTCGTAGCCGATGAAGACCATGTGCTTGTTGCGATCTTCTAGCTTCTTTAAGTTCGGCTTGACCACCTTGACGTGTGCGACACAGCCGAAGGTACGAAGAAAGTGCACGCTTGTCTTGTGTTCGTGTCATGCCTCGTACGGCGTCTTACCTTCGACGCTCTGTGTCGGCGAGTGATTGAGGATGTAGATAGCCGTCGAGACCGCCTTGCCCCAGAACGTCCCGGACATATCCTTTGCCTTCAGAAGACTACGCGCCATCGCGATGACAGTCTGGTTCCGACGCTCAATGATGTCGTTCTGCTGTGGTGAGTACGGCGCTGTGAGTTGTCGTTTGATGCCGAGGCCTACGCAATACTCGCCAAATGCGACGGATGTGAACTCGCCCCCTCGATCAGTACGGATCATGCGTAGTTTGTGTCCTGTCTCCACCTCGAGGTGGGCTTTAAAGTGTTTGATGGTTGTCGACGCTTCATCCTTCGAACCAGTAGTGTCAACCATATGTAGCGGCTGAAATCATCAATGAGGAGCAAGAAGTAGCACTTACCACCGGGTGTCACCGGTGTGATCGGCCCGCAGATATCACCGTGAACGAGATCTAGCAGGTTGTCGGCACGGTACTTGGTCTCCTGCGGAAATGGCATGCGGCGCTGCTTTCCGGCAAGGCAATTATCGCAAATTTGATTGACGTGTTCGATCTGTGGTAGCCATGCACCATGTTTCAGCGAGCTAACTTCCTCAGTGCTTCAAAGTTGAGGTGGCCAAACCGTGCATGCCACTGCCATGCATTATCATTGAGTCGTGCTGCTAAACATACTGGTTGTACAATATCAAGAGATAGAATGTACAGTCGATTTTGGGCACATTTTATCTTGGCGAGGAGGCATTATTGACGATCTCGAATCGAGAGTACGTTGCCTTCAATCAAGACTTGGCAGCCGTTCTCATCGAGCTGCCCAAGGCTGATGATATTGCTTCATAGGTTCGGGATGAAGTAGACGTCGGTGAGAGCGCGGTGCTCTCCGTTTTGGCACGTAAACATCACCGTGCCATGCCCTCGGATATCGACGATGGATCCGTCCCCAAACTTGATGGAGCTCGTGGCTCCAGTGTCCAGCTTGGCGAAGACCTCCTTGCAGCCCGTCATGTGGTTGCTAGCGTCGGTGTCGAGGTACCATGCTTCACCGTGGTTGTAAAATTCCTCGACCAAGTTTAGGTCTACTTAGCTTAGATAGAGAGACTAAAGTTAATTTGGAGCCAATTAGAATTAGAACACAGTATTTTAGATTTATTGTGCAATATTTTTATTCTTTAGTGCACCTCCGTTGCTTCGATATTTAGAGCACTACACTAGCTATTACCTTCAAACAAATTTTATACACTTTTTCTAGACATGCCAGCCTACCATTCTGACCTTTGTGTAACTTATAACTACTCTCTCTTGTGCTTCATTTTAGTCGCACAATATTTGTTATAAACGTCCGTGTTTAAATTCAATTAAATCCAACTTTACATCTTTGTCCGTTCCAATCGAAATTGGAGACACAACCTCAACATGTTTTGTCCAACCCAATTAATGATAATATTCTATTCTGAGCCTACTATGTCCATGACACTTGTGTCCCACCCAATTTTAACCCTATGTATTTCCAATTAATTAAAGAGCACCACTTACACTAATTTTAATTAAATTAGTGTAAGGACCCAACCTCACCCAAAACTAGACCCAACTCCAACCCAAACCCCTACTCACACCCTCATGGTTTATACTAAATACCACATACTATTTTAGCCTACTACATCACACCAAACATGGTATTTTGCCTCATCAAATCCCAAATTCTATTAATTGTGCAATTTCTCACTTGTTAAGGAACTTTTATGCAAATATGCAATGAGGTGTCCCCCTCTCATTGTTCCCAACACATGAAGAACCTTATCCCCCCTCCTTGACCGGTCTACCCTATTTTTCCCCCATTTGTTGTACTTTCTACAACTTTTCCTCCTTACATCCTCACCCTTCATTTCAAAATCCCTCAATCCTAGCCATCCCTTCATCATGTTGAGGTTTCCCACCTCCCCAAAAATATTTTCCAGCCGGCCCTAATCCCAAGGAGAGTTCCCTCTCTCTCTCTCCTACATATACTACACACTTCCTCTCCCTAAAATACCCACAGCAGCTACCTACATAGGAAACCCTAAAAATATACACTACCAGACTTCAACCGAGGCCACCTCCCTCTCCCAACTCCGACCGTCTCCTCCTCCGAGCACCACCAGCCCAACCCCCTCCGACCTTCCTCCTCCCCGACACCAACCACCGCCAGCAGCCGCCTCTGCCTCAACAGGCCACCACAGCAGCCCTCTCATTCTACTTCTTCTTTCCCGGCCAACCTCCTCCCCTGACTCCCCGTCTCCACCACCGTCACCCCACCTCACCGTCTACACCGCCACCAGCATCACCATCTCCTTCGCATGTCCCTACCCTCGACCACCTCCAGTATCCCTACCAGCTGCTACTACCATCACCTCCACCTCCGTTCATCATCACCAGTACCATCACCCGATACTTCTCCCCCTTGACCCGACTCCCCCCTGCTAGTCTCTACCGCCTCGACACCACCGTCGACCTCACCATCTTCACCACCGTCACCTCCACCTCACCGGCTCCACCACCAACAACAACCATCACCGCCACCACTGTCGTCTCCACCACTCCCCGACGTCACCAGCATCCCTATCACAACACCATCATCATCATCCCCGACACCCCCACCGTCACCACGATGATCCGGCCACCTCCACCACTGACTTAGCCAGCAACCCCGGCCGCCCTCTACCACCACTAACCACCACTACGACCCCCTACCACCGCCGCTATCACTGCAGCTGCTGCTGGAGCTGCTGTTGTTACTTGCTATTGTGACCCGCACTACCCTGTGGCCACTGTAGCTGTCGTGGTTGTTGTACACGCCGGAGTCCAGCCATTCTCGAGCAGCGAGCCGTGGACATACCCCCCCCCGGACACGAATCGGATAGGTATAAGTACTTCCCTCTCTACTCGTGTACGATTACGTCAATATGTTTAAATTGTGTATGTGTTTAATTGTTAGAATAATATTAGTATTGTTGAATACCTTATTATGTTAGGTGTACATGTGTAGGACAGTAATTAAAGTTTACCTCATAGTAATTATGATTAATTAATGTGAACACTGATTGACCTAGAGTATAGACAACTGGCCTCGTGCACGTATGTTGATAATATGCTAGCTAGGACTTATAATTTAGTATATTACGTAATTAGTTTCGTAACGTATTATTGTATGGACACGTAATGTATGTGGACCCTTGTGTTTGTATAAGTGTACATATTTTATATAAATATTAATGTTGGTAATTATCTCATAATAATTATAAGTATTTTTAATAAGGAACACTTATGTTGACCTAGGTGTTTAGACACGGACTTGTGCACATTATCCTGTAAGTTAGGACTGGTATTTTGTGTGATCTGTTATCTGTTATTTTAGCATATTTTGGTAATAATTATTTTGATGTGCACGGTATCTGAGTCATGACATACCCGTGCATGGAGACCTAGATGACTACCCACATCAGACGTGTCCTAGAAATAATTAGGATGCCTGATACCCATGTGTTAGAGGTGCAACTTAGCACCTACACGAATCCGAGTTGTGACCGTGATTGTAACATGTGAGAATTTATACCATAGAATGACTTGTAAAATGCTGTGAACTAGTAGACTAAGTGTACCCCTAACCCCCTTGACCAGTGACTGGTCAACCTTAGCCAACGTATTTAATTAAAACGTTTATTTGGTTTGGTATCTGCGTAACTCGTGACATTGCGTAGTTCGTACTTGTATACGTGATTAGCATAGTATAATATAGTGATTAATATTTAATATTATTTATTCGTAGGCATCCAAGACGATACTACCTTGGCTGTTAGTTTCGGATCATTGCTTGTGCATACAAGAGTTTCAAGCAAGTATACCTTGCCTTGTTGTACTGTTTAAATTCAAATATTATTTAGCTGTATTTTTATTTTTTTTAATATTAACTGTACACGTCCGAGAAAGACTCGGGTGCAGTCAACGAAGGCGTTGACGTTAGGACTTGTGTCTGACCTAGTGTCTAGTGGACTCACCTAAAGTTGTGGAGTTATCAGTATGACTCCCCAGGCCTTGACACATATCATTACATGTCACATAGTGAGTTCATATAGGGACACATGCTTCATGACTGACTGGCCATCAGTATGAGCAGCACGTATGACGGTATTTAGCTTAGTTGTATATTTTTTTAGCGACTTGCATTGTAGTAAGAGATGTCCACGTCGTGTTCGCGACTTGTACATTGGCATTGCGTGGGAAAGATAATTAGTAGGCGTATGGGACAGACATTTGGCTGCCGTAGTTTCAGAGTAAACTACGGGGTCATGAGTCTCAGTATTACCCGGTTATGGGCCATGTGTTACCCGGTTATGGGCTCAGGTTACCCGGTTATGGACGTATATGCTTGTCGATACATCCGACAGAGGTTACTTGTTGCACGCTATTATGATTAGTGATGTAGTCAGCATATACTCCTGGCATCTAGTTTACAGCTAATGCCAGGTACCTAGCCTCTGGCTCGACGCTATGCTTTATACCTTTCACCTACCCATACATACCAAGGTTGTCTTCAAATGAATTTCACTTAGCTGGTTAGATCACCCTCGAGTTTACACAATATTTACTTTATGGCATGCATTTTTGTATCTTGTTACGTCCCTCTGAGGACCTGGTTTCCTTCCAGATCCGGACGAGCACTTGAACCCGACCATCTACGGAGCAGGAGTAGAGACAGGATTCATGACTAAGGACTTTGAGGTATTTCCAGAGGAGTTCCCGTCATTTGGGTACGCAGCTGTTTCGGACTAGAGCATTCTTATCTAGCTAGTTGATATCTTAGTCTAGTTATCTTACTTCTTTCCGCACTGTTATCTCATTGCTGTATTTCAGTAGATTTGTCCCTATCAGACTTTTCAGATATATTATGGATATTCAAACTCTTGTATTTTATTTACCAGTACTTTTTTCAGTCATTTATTATATTATATTATGTGGATGAGATTAGACATTTACCTGCTGTATGTTAGCATATTAGACTTGTTAGTATTTTAGGACAGCGTAGTACGCTTCGTTGGATCCATTAAATTGGGTAATCCCTCGGAGTCGTATTAGCTGGCCATTGCCACGTGGCCTGGTCCCATATATTTTGGGACTGGGGCGTAACATAGTTTTAGTGGTGGCCCATGCAGGTCTATGTTTATCGCTTGTGGTATGGTATCATGTCCAGCGAGCCTGCGATAGGATAGAAATTATTAGATCTCATCCACTTTGATTATCGCCCTTGAACCTTCTTCGCATTTGATTATTTGAATATCTGCATCCTGTTTGTTATTCCCGTACTCTTTTAATAAAGTTTTATTTCTTGTAGCAAGATAAACTTGTGCAGCGGACACGAGGCATACGGTGCCATAGTGCCATCCACCACCGCACAGAGAGAGGAGACATCCTAGGGACCACCCGGAGAGCAGCCACCACCACAGGCCCCGGTGATCCCACAGGCCCTACTGATACATTGGCACCAGACTTCTCCTGACGACCAGACGCAGCAGCCGGAGGGCCAGACTTCTCAGACTGTCCCGATGCACCACCTAGAGGGCCAGACTTCGAGGGCTACACCAATGCCACAGTCCGAGAGATCTACATCTGAGGAGACACCTACGACGCAGCCAGAGGCCCCACTGCCACCACCTCCACCCTTTTCACCCCAGATGCCACATCCGGAGGGACAGTCGCAGATGTTCCAATTCTTTTAGGCTATGATGCAGGCATAGGGGCATCAGACCGAGACCTTGAGATAGAGCTTGATGGCAGTACTGGAGAGGACACCTGCACCAGCACCCGCACCAGCACCTATTCAGCCAGCTGGCACTGTTCGAGGGTTTCACCAGATGGGCCCGGATACTTATTTGGGCAACGAGACTACAGAAGAGATCTCCGATTGGGTCGCCAACACGGAGATGCTACTAGAGTCTTCTCAGCTACATCCCGACCTTTGGATGACCGCAGTGAGGGCCCAACTGAAAGACAACGCCCATCACTGGTGGGATTCCATGGAGCACAGTGTCAAAAAGACACAGACGTGGGAGCAGTTCTTGGAGTACTTCAATGCGAAGTATTTCTCGGCTACGGTCAGGAATGTCCTATACTCCCAGTTCATGCACCTAGAGCAAGGGAATATGATCGTAGACGCATACGACGCAGAGTTTAGTCGACTTAGTAGATTTGGTGCCGCCTTGATACCCAACGATCTGGAGAAGGCCAGGAGATTCCATCACGGCCTGACTTTCGAGCTACAGAGGTACACTACCACTCAGACGAGGATCTCTAACGAGGAAGTTCTGTCAGAGGCTAGGATCTAGGAGGCTATTGGCAGAGGATCGAGACGTTCCAGTGTAGCTGCACTAGCGAAGGCACAACCAGGAGTAGGAGGACCGATCTGTCATCCAGGAGTGCAGACGCAACAAAAGATTGTGCCGTATCAGCAGAGAGAGCTACCGACATGTCACTTTTGTAGAAAAAAGGGACATGTTCAGAAAGATTGCAGAAGAAGATTAGGACAGTGTTTGAGGTGAGGATCAAACCAACATCAAGCTCAGGAGTATTCCCAGTATGTCGATAGAGCCCAACAAATAGTGCAGAGGCCAGCTCCACCAGTCCTAGGTATGTCCGTAGCATTGCTTGATGATTTATAGTATATTATATGTTTATTTTAATTTCGAGGATAAAATTCTTATAAGTTGGGTAGATTATAAAACCTCTCGACCAAGTTTAGGTCTACTTAGCTTAGATAGAGAGACTAGGGTTAATTTGGAGCCAATTAGAATTAGAACACAGTATTTTAGATTTATTGTGCAATATTTGTATTCTTTAGTGCACCTTATAGTTGGTTGCTTCGATATTTAGAGCACTACACTAGCTATTACCTTCAAACAAATTTTATACACTTTTTCTAGACATGCCAGCCTATCATTCTGACATTTGTATAACTTATAACTACTCTCTCTTGTGCTTCATTTTAGTCGCACAATATTCGTTACAAACGTCCGTGTTTAAATTTAATTAAATCCAGATTTTTATCTTTGTCTGTTCCAATCAAAATTGGAGAGACAACCTTAACCCGTTTTGTCCAACCCAATTAATGATAATATTTTATTCTGAGCCTACTACGTCCATGATACTTGTATCCCACCCAATTTTAACCCTATGTATTTTTAATTAATTAAAGAGCACAACTTACACTAATTTTAATTAAATTGGTGTAAGGACCCAACCTCACCCAAAACTAGACCCAACTTTAACCCAAACCCCCATTCACACCCTCATGGTTCATACTAAATACCACATACCATTTTAGCCCATTACATCATACAAAATATGGTGTTTTGCCTCATCAAATCCTAAATTCTATTAATTATGCAATTTCCCAATTGTTAAGGGACTTTTATGCAAATATACAGTGAGGTATCCCCCTCTTATTGTCACGACCCGCACCCGGAAAATCGGGCATGAGTCGTGGGTACGTCCAGCCTACGCCGCAGCATCGGCGGTAGAACGCTGTCTAGGTCAACTATCTAGATAAAATTTCACACAAAAAATCGGCCATGACCTCTCCAAAAGGAGGGCAACCACACAATCAATATATAAACCTGTCAAGATCTCAACTCCAAACGGAGGAGCAATATCAAATGATAATCTTAAGTACTCAATCACGAATCTAAGCACGATAAGATAACAAAGAAGACTAACAGCTATAAAGTCTAACCAACAACAACTACTACAACAACCACAACATCAAATAATAATACAACAATATCCAAAATAATATACAAACAAGGTCCCAATCTAAAACCGGAGACAAATCCGGTGCTAAAAGCTAATAAAAACAACAACAAAGTCCCAGTGATCCCGGCTACCAACCCGAAAATCACCCATAAACTAGAGGGTCCCTGTCTGCACCATCGACAGGCTCAGGTCCATAAAACGTCGGACACCAATCCTCCGAATACTCTGAAAAAATATATCCAGTCAGGACTGGAGCAAGTACATCTCTAACAGCAGTTCCATTTAAATGATAAAAACTATAAAACAGTTATAGCAAGTAGCAAGAAGAATGAAGCAAGTATGAAACAAGGAAATATGTATAACTGGTGCATAAAGGTAAAGATGCATAGATATCAGAGCAAGATAGTAATAACTGCAAGATACAGAAAATCTAAGCTAAGATCAAGTCCGTGCACATGAACGTGTAGTGAGTCCAGCATAAAAAATATGTAGTGAGTCAAGTCCAGAAATATGTAAGTGAGACAAGTCAAGAAATGCATGAGAGTCCAGACTATAAAGAATAAACTCGGTGTCTTTGAAATACTTGTTTCGACATGTAAACGGCTAGGGGTAAGTACGGCTCACCGCGCACTGGGTGCGCGGCTGCTATCATTCCAGATTAGACCAGAGGGAGTGATTCCTAATGATGCCAGATAGGAATGTTTACATGTCTACTCGAGTATTTCCCTGCCCCGACTAATACAAGTGGATCCAAGACCCGACACGCAAATCAAGATGAGTCCAGCCTGAACATGAATGATGCCTGTAGGTGATGCCAGTAGTGATTCCAGAATAGAGGCCAGAAACATGAAATGTACGTGTCGCAAGTAAATGAATCCAGAAATATCAATCAGTGTCCCGTGTTGTGCCAGAATAATCAGATGATACTATACTAGAAGCTGAATCATAATAATCATCAAATAATGAAAACTATCAGAGAATGTACTCGCCTGACGTCCTGAGCAACTGGCAATCCGAACTGGTGTCGCAAGGACCTAATGCGAAAAGCAAGGTTAAACAGGGTTCTAAAGAGTTAAACAGATATAAAATAACTAAAAATAGGCTTCTAGGGTCGTTCTAGGTCAAACGTGTCAAACCGGTGAAATCTGGGTCAAAAAGTCAACTCTGGGTCCAAAAAGTCAACTCTAGGTCAAAACTAGGTCAAAATTTGACTTTGGCGGTCAACCGAGTCAACTACGGTCAAGTCTGGGTCAAACTAGGGTGCTCCTGAAATTCTAGGTCAAACCGAGCTCATTAAGCTAGAAAACTCACAAACTCGCCTCCTTGAGATACCAGGATACCCTCGGTATCCGATACCTCAACCTAGGCTACGCACCCCGCCTATACCCTCTAAAACCTATGCTAGCACGCGTAAATATATACACATAAGCATATAAAAATCACTCAAATACTATTTCTAGGCTATTGCTCAAAAACCCCGCTCGAAACCCAATACCTTGGTTATCTTAAGGTATTGAGATACCTCGGTATCTCAAGGTATTGAGATACCGCTCTAAACTCAACCCGACTACCCCTCTAGCTAACTAACTATGCATAAACATATATATCTAGTTATATTCTAGGCTAAAATATAGATATCTAATACATATAGGCATATACCTATATATCTATACCCAATACCTTACCTTATCTTACACATACCTTACGTATCCATATACCTATTTACCTATCTAGAGATATCTATTGATCTATCTAACATATACCTATTTATCTATTAAAACATAGATACCCATCTATCTATCTATCTATCTAATATATCTATTCATGTATCTATTTATCTAACTATCTATAGATATCTATCTATATCTATCTATCATATATCTATAATATCTATTTACCTATCTACCTAACTATAGATATCTATCTATTTACCTAACTATCTATGTATCTCTTTACCTATGTATCTATCTAACCATCTATGTACCTATTTAACTATCTATCTAAATATCTAACAATCTATCTATCTATATATATATATATATATATATATATATATATATATATATATATATATATATATATATACATACCCCTCTCTCTCGCATTGCTCCTCACCTTGCTGCTGCTCCTGCTGCTGCAAACTGCTGCTGTGGCTGCTATGCTGCTGCTAGAGCTGCTGGTGCAGCTGCTACTGCTGCTGGTGCAGCTGCTACTGCTGCTCCTTGCTGCTGCACCTGCTGCTGGTGCAGCTGCTGCAGCTCCCTGCTGCTGCAAACTGCTGCTGCAGTGCTGGCCTCCCCCTTCCTCTCACATACACACACACACACACTCCCATATACACATATATATATCACCCCCTATATATATATATATACATACACATATATAACTATATATATATAACTAGATACACATATATACACACCTATATATCTATATACTAACACACACTAACACACTCAAACACAAATCAACACACACACACACACAAACACATATCTATATATATATATAAACACACATATATCTATATATATACAAACACACATCTATATATACATATACACACTCACACACTCAAACACAAATATATATCTATATATTCTCACTCACACACACTCACTCACACTAGCACACACCCTCACACACATAACCACACAACCACACACATAACACTCATACATATATATATATAAATATATATACATATATACATAAACTCATATATATATACCTATAAACACTCACTCACACAAGCACAAGCACTCCCTAACACGCTCACAAACACATAACCACATATATATATATATAAATATATATATAAAAACACACACACAATATATATATACACATATATATAAACAAACACAACACAACGCACACCACGCCCACAACGCCCACCAACGCACGCCCAACGACCCCGACACTCACCAACGCCTATAAATATATAAAATATAACTCAAAAACTCTAGCACACACTCCCTGATACTAACCCAACGCGCGCACAAGCCCGAAACGAGGAACCCAAGTCGAAATGGCCATTCGGTCATTTCGACGAACACGTGGTGCGCGGCTCAGAAAACCTCCTGAAACGCACACCAAACGAACTCGGAATCGACCCAAAATTTACCCACGCGCTCTACACGATGTCTAGATCCTAGAAAATATGCTCCCGTGTCAATTCTAGGTCCGTGGCGGAAATGCACACGCACTTAGAATCGGCGACGAAGAAAAACCCCAAATTCGCCCGAAACGCCCGTTTCTCTGTGACACGGCTTCCCGTGTCCGAACGGAGACACGCACTCACCCTCAAGACACCCGACAATGTCTACCTAGGTCCGTCTAACCTAGGGTATCACCCAAAATTGGGCCAAATTCGGATTTCACCCGAAATTGACACAAACCTAGTGTTAAAGTCTCCAAACACTACCCAACTAGTTCCAACTACCTCCCACGGGTAGCCTAAGGGTCTAGGAAGGTTCTAAAATACTAATTACACTATAAAAGAGTAATTACAAGGGGAAATTTAGGGTTAACCTCTTGGGAGTTGGAATCCCAAGCCAAAATCTCAAAAATGCTCCAAATCCTCCAATCCAAGCTTCCAAGCCTCAAATCTAAGCTCCAACACCAAATCTAGGCTCTACCCACCTAGGTTAGGGAAAATGTAATGTTAGGGTTCAAGCAAGAAGAAGAAATGGAAAGAGGAAGGAAGAAAAATAAGAAAATTTACTTTGGAAGAAGGAAGAAAGAAGAAAGAAGAAGTGGAGAAGAAGGAGAAGTGAAAAAGAAGAGGAAAATGAAAATGGGGGAGTGGGAGCTGCTGTGTTCGGGTCTGGGGGCTGTGGGAATCCGGCCAAGCACCTAATTAAAGGGTTTACAAGTTCCAAAATACCTAAAATGCCCTCCCGTAACTCGGTTTTGGGTTTCGGGGTCCAAAAACACTCAAACTAACTCCAAATCTCTCCCACTAACCTTCTAAAAATATAATAAATATTTTTAAGCCCCAAAATAATTCTCACAAGGGTGTGGGCTGGGTCGGACATGGGTCCACTAGGGTCTGACATGGGTCCAGGCTAGCCAAAACCCTAAAACAAACAATAAAAATATAATACAATCAATAATTAATTATAAATACAATTAATTAAAAATAATGCACAATTAACCAAATTAAAAATAAAAAAATGCTCGACTTTGGAAATGGGGTGGTGACAAGCCTATCCTCATTAGAAAATTTTGTCCTCAAAATTTAAGATCAATCACACTCCTCTAGGTCAAACCCCCAACAATCACAGTCAAGAAATTCTACCTAAACAACATACAAGATCAGGGTCCTACTGATCGTGTTATTACAGTCTCAATCGGGGTCACTACACTATCTACCACAGCACAAAGAAAATCTAACAGGTACTAATGAAGCACACCACAGGAATGGAAAAGGACAGGAAGAAGAAACAAGAGACAGACCTGCTAACCCGACATCCGTAGCATCGGCCTCCTCGACCGTTAACGCATAAGCCCTGCCCTGCTGGGGTGTATCCCTCTGCTGGTGCGGGGCATGATGCTGTGCCACAGATGGCCTAGCTCCAACTCTCTGATCCTGTGCTCCACCCAATGGAGGTGTAGTAGGGCAATCTCGCATATGGTGAGCAGCAGATCCACAGAACAAACACACCTTCAGCCTCCTCCTACAAACATCCCAGGTGTGTCCTGCCTTCCTGCAGTAGGCACAAGTGGGCACCCTCTGATCCTGACCCTGTTGCGCTGCCTTCTGCACATAGGGACGCTTAGCTGGTCCCGCACTGCCACTCGTACTGCCTGAATCATCCCTGCCTCTCTTGGACTTGAGCTCCAAGTCATCCTCTGCTCTCTGAGCATCTCCTACTATCTGCTCAAAAGTCGCCTCGCGGTCGCTCCTGGTCAAAGACTTGACCGCCATAACCAAGCCCTTGCGAAACTTCCTCGCCTTAGCTGCCTCACTCAAGCCATCTACAAATCTGCCTAGACGGCAGAACTCCTTTGCGTATTCGTCCACTGTCATGCTCCCTTGGACGAGTGCCTCGAACTGGCTCTCCAAAGCACTGAGCGCCACATCAGGAAAAAACTTCTCCTTAAAAAGTCTCTTGAAAGCCTCCCAAGTAAGCCCTGGCGCTGCAATCCTCGTATCTGTGCGATACCACGTCAAAGCGAGGTCGAACATCTGACTGCCCGCCGCCTCTATCTGCATGCTGTCTGGAATCTGTGCTAGCCTGAAGATCCCCTCAATCTGCTCTATCCAGTCATCTGCGTACAGGATCCCTTCTGTACCACGGAACTCCTTGGGCCGCATCCTCTGAAAATCAATGATACTACCTGGCCTCGGATGCTGAATCTGATCTGCCTGTGGCTGAATCTGTGCCACCCTATCCACTGCTGTCATGGCCACCTGGTGGGCGTTCTCAATGCCCAGCCTCATCACATCCACCTGACGGTGCTGCGTGTCCATCATCTCCCTGAAGAACGAAAATAACTGCGCGGCATCTACTGGAGCAGGAAGTGGTGGAGGAACCACCGGAACGACTGGGGTAGTCCTCGGATCGACAGGTGAAGGAGAATTCCCGAGAGAAGCAGATACTCCCTCAACCGCAGGAGTGGTGAGTGGAGCGGTAGCAGCTGCCTGAATACGAGCTGGACGAGAGGTAGCAGACCTCTCCGAGGCAACTGCTGGAACGGTACGATGGGATCGTGTCTTCGGAGGCATCCTGAACACAGATCAAAAGAAGTCAATACGGCGCAAGATACGATATCATCAAAGAAGGACAGTAATATTTCAAAAGAAGCAATTTCAGAATAATTAGATTGGAATTGTTCCTAGTCGTGATTGAGTACACTCTCATCCTAGATCCTAGATCCTATAGCAGGCTCGCAGCAGTACAACTAAGTTGATGTACCACCACGACATCGCACTAATTGCGAATCGAGACCTGCATGGGCCACCACCAAAAACGTGTCACGACCCGCACCCAAAAAATCGGGCATGAGTCGTGGGTACGTCCAGCCTACGCCGCAGCATCGGCGGTAGAACGCTGTCTAGGTCAACTATCTAGATAAAATTTTATATAAAAAATCGGCCATGACCTCTCCAAAAGGAGGGCAACCACACAATCAATATATAAACCTGTCAAGATCTCAACTCCAAACGGAGGAGCAATATCAAATGATAATCTCAAGTACTCAATCACGAATCTAAGCACGATAAGATAACAAAGAAGACTAACAGCTATAAAGTCTAACCAACAATAACTACTACAACAACCACAACATCAAATAATAATACAACAATATCCAAAATAATATACAAACAAGGTCCCAATCTAAAACCGGAGACAAATCCGGTGCTAAAAGCTAATAAAAACAACAACAAAGTCCCAGTGATCCCGGCTACCAACCCGAAAATCACCCCTAAACTAGAGGGTCCCTGTCTGCACCATCGACAGGCTCAGGTCCATAAAACGTCGGACACCAATCCTCCGGATACTCTGAAAAAATATGTCCAGTCAGGACTGGAGCAAGTACATCTCTAACAGCAGTTCCATTTAAATGATAAAAACTATAAAACAGTTATAGCAAGTAGCAAGAAGAATGAAACAAGTATGAAACAAGGAAATATGTATAACTGGTGCATAAAGGTAAAGATGCATGGATATCAGAGCAAGATAGTAATAACTGCAAGATACAGAAAATCTAAGCTAAGATCAAGTCCGTGCACATGAACGTGTAGTGAGTCCAGCATAAAAAACATGTAGTGAGTCAAGTCCAGAAACATGTAAGTGAGACAAGTCAAGAAATGCATGAGAGTCCAGACTATAAAGAATGAACTCGGTGTCTTTGAAATACTTGTTTCGACATGTAAACGGCTAGGGGTAAGTACGGCTCACCACGCACTGGGTGCGCGGCTGCTATCATTTCAGATTAGACCAGAGGGAGTGATTCCTGATGATGCCAGATAGGAATGTTTACATGTCTACTCGAGTATTTCCCCGCCCCGACTAATACAAGTGGATCCAAGACCCGACACGCAAATCAAGATGAGTCCAGCCTGAACATGAATGATGCCTGTAGGTGATGCCAGTAGTGATTCCAGAATAGAGGCCAGAAACATGAAATGTACGTGTCGCAAGTAAATAAATCCAGAAATATCAATCAGTGTCCCGTGTTGTGCCAGAATAATCAGATGATACTATACTAGAAGCTGAATCATAATAATCATCAGATAATGAAAACTATCAGAGAATGTACTCGCCTGACGTCCTGAGCAACTGGCGATCCGAACTGGTGTCGCAAGGACCTAATACGAAAAGCAAGGTTAAACAGGGTTCTAAAGAGTGTCAAACCGGTGAAATCTGGGTCAAAAAGTCAACTCTGGGTCCAAAAAGTTAACTCTAGGTCAAAACTAGGTCAAAAGTTGACTTTGGCGGTCAACCGAGTCAACTACGGTCAAGTCTGGGTCAAACTAGGGTGCTCCTGAAATTTTAGGTCAAACCGAGCTCATTAAGCTAGAAAACTCACAAACTCGCCTCCTTGAGATACCGGGATACCCTCGGTATCCGATACCTCAACCTAGGCTACGCACCCCGCCTATACCCTCTAAAACCTATGTTAGCACGCGTAAATATATACACATAAGCATATAAAAATCACTCAAATACTATTTCTAGGCTATTGCTCAAAAATCCCGCTCGAAATCCAATACCTTGGTTATCTTAAGGTATTGAGATACCTCGGTATCTCAAGGTATTGAGATACCGCTCTAAACTCAACCCGACTACCCCTCTAGCTAACTAACTATGCATAAACATATATATCTAGTTATATTCTAGGCTAAAATATAGATATCTAATACATATAGGCATATACCTATATATCTATACCCAATACCTTACCTTATCTTACACATACCTTACGTATCTATATACCTATTTACCTATCTAGAGATATCTATTGATCTATCTAACATATACCTATTTATCTATTAAAACATAGATACCCATCTATCTATCTAATATATCTATTCATGTATCTATTTATCTAACTATCTATAGATATCTATCTATATCTATCTATCATATATCTATTTACCTATCTACCTAACTATAGATATCTATCTATTTACCTAACTATCTATGTATCTCTTTACCTATGTATCTATCTAACCATCTATGTACCTATTTAACTATCTATCTAAATATCTAATAATCTATCTATCTATCTATATATATATATATATATATATATACATACCCCTCTCTCTCGCATTGCTCCTCACCTTGCTGCTGCTCCTGCTGCTGCAAACTGCTGCTGTGGCTGCTATGCTGCTGCTAGAGCTGCTGGTGCAGCTGCTACTGCTGCTGGTGCAACTGCTACTGTTGCTCCTTGCTGCTGCACCTGCTGCTGGTGCAGCTGCTGCAGCTCCCTGCTGCTGCAAACTGCTGCTGCAGTGCTGGCCTCCCCCTTCCTCTCACATACACACACACACACACTCCCATATACACATATATATATCACCCCCTATATATATATATACATACACATATATAACTATATATATATAACTAGATACACATATATACACACATATATATCTATATACTAACACACACTAACACACTCAAACACAAATCAACACACACACACACACAAACACATATCTATATATATATAAACACACATATATCTATATATATACAAACACACATCTATATATACATATACACACTCACACACTCAAACACAAATATATATCTATATATCCTCACTCACACACACTCACTCACACTAGCACACACCCTCACACACACAACCACACAACCACACACATAACACTCATACATATATATATATATAAATATATATACATATATAAATAAACTCATATATATATACCTATAAACACTCACTCACACAAGCACAAGCACTCCCTAACACGCTCACAAACACATAACCACACATATATATATATATATAAATATATATATAAAAACACACACATAATATATATATACACATATATATAAACAAACACAACTCAACGCACACCACGCCCACAACGCCCACCAACGCACGCCCAACGACTCCGACACTCACCAACGCCTATAAATATATAAAATATAACTCGAAAACTCTAGCACACACTCCCCAATACTAACCCAACGTGTGCACAAGCCCGAAACGAGGAACCCAAGTCGAAATGGCCATTCGGTCATTTCGACGAACACGTGGTGCGCGGCTCGGAAAACCTCCTGAAACGCACACCAAACGAACTCGGAATCGGGCCAAAATTTACTCACGCGCTCTACACGATGTCTAGATCCTAGAAAATATGCTTCCGCATCAATTCTAGGTCCGTGGCGGAAACGCACACGCACTTAGAATCGGCGACGAAGAAAAACCCCAAATTTGCCCGAAACGCCCGTTTCTCCGCGACACGGCTTCCCGTGTCCGAACGGAGATACGCACTCACCCTCAAGACATCCGACAACGTCTACGGCATCACCCAAAATTGGGCCAAATTCGGATTTCACCCGAAATTGACACAAAACCTAGTGTTAAAGTCTCCAAACACTACCCAACTAGTTCCAACTTCCTCCCACGGGTAGCCTAAGGGTCTAGGAAGGTTCTAAAATACTAATTACACTATAAAAGAGTAATTATAAGGAGAAATTTAGGGTTAACCTCTTGGGAGTTGGAATCCCAAGCCAAAATCTTAAAAATGCTCCAAATCCTCCAATCCAAGCTTCCAAGCCTCAAATCCAAGCTCCAACACCAAATCTAGGCTCTACCCACCTAGGTTAGGGAAAAATGTAAGGTTAGGGTTCAAGCAAGAAGAAGAAATGGAAAGAGAAAGGAAGAAAAATAAGAAAACTTACTTTGGAAGAAGGAAGAAAGAAGAAAGAAGAAGTGGAGAAGAAGGAGAAGTGAAGAAGAAGAGGAAAATAAAAATGGGGGAGTGGGAGCTGCTGTGTTCGGGTGTGGGGGCTGTGGGAATCCGGCCAAGCACCTAATTAAAGGGTTTACAAGTTCCAAAATACCCAAAATGCCCTCCCGTAACTCGGTTTTGGGTTTCGGGGTCCAAAAACACTCAAACTAACTCCAAATCTCTCCCACTAACCTTCTAAAAATATAATAAATATTTCTAAGCCCCAAAATAATTCTCACAAGGGTGTGGGCTGGGTCGGACATGGGTCCACTAGGGTCTGACATGGGTCTAGGCTAGCCAAAACCCTAAAACAAACAATAAAAATATAATACAATCAATAATTAATTATAAATATAATTAATTAAAAATAATGCACAATTAACCAAATTAAAAATATAAAAAAAATGTCCGACTTTGAAAATGGGGTGGTGACACTTATTGGCCCCAACACATAAAGAACCTCATCCCCCCTCCTTGACCGGTCCACCCTATTTTCTTTCCTATTTATTGTACTTCCTACAACTTTCCCTCCTTACATCCTCACCCTCCATTTTAAAATCCCTCAATCATAGCCATCCCTTCATCAAGTTGAGGTTTTCCACCTCCCCAAAATTTTTTTCCAGACGGCTCTAATCCCAAGGAGAGTCTTCTCTCTCTCTCTTCTACATATACTACATACTTCCTCTCTCTAAAATACTCACAGCAGCCACCTACTTAGGAAACCCTAAAATCTATACTACCCGACTACAACCCCGGCCACCTCCCTCTCCCAACTCCGACCGTCTCCTCCTCCGAGCACCACCAGCCCGACCCCCTCCGACCTTCCTCCTCCCCGACACCAACCACCGCCACCGCCAGCACCCGCCTCCGCCTCAACAGGCCACCACAGCAGCCCTCCCACTCTACTTCTTCTTCCCCGGCCAACCTCCTCCCCTGACTCCCCATCTCCACCACCGTCACCCCACCTCACCGTCTCCACCGCCACCAGCATCACCATCTCCTCCGCCTGTCCCCACCCTCGACCACCGCCAACATCCCCACCAGCAGCCATCACCACCACCTCCACCTCCGTTCATCATCACCAGTACCATCACCCGATACTTCTCCCCCCTCGACCCGACTCCCCCCCCCGCTAGTCTCTACCGCCTCGACCACCGTCGACCTCACCATCTTCACTACCGTCACCGCCACCTCACCGGCTCCACCACCAACAACAACCATCACCGCCACCACCGTCGTCTCCACCACTCCCCGACATCACCAGCATCCCCATCACAATACCATCATCATCATCCCCGACACCCCCTACCGTCACCACGATGATTCGGCCACCTCCACCACTGACTTAGCCAGCAACCCCGGCCGCCCCCTACCACCAGTAACCACCACTACGACCCCCTACCACCACCGCTATCTGTAACCCCCCTGAATTTTCAAAATTATTAAAACTTGGATTTTTTCCAATTTTCTGGAATTTTCTGGGAATTTTCTGAGATTAAAATCAAGGTTCTTAATTATTAAATAATTTTTTATTGTCAATAAATAATATTAAAATATCATAGAAATAATATTTTTGGATGTAAAATGAAAAACTGGACTTAGGATAATTTTTCTGGATTTTTCTGGGCCTCAGACCTATTTTTAAATGCCTAAAAACTAATTTTAATTAATTATATAATTAACTGTCATTTATTATTACTTTATTTATTATTATTTATTTTATTTTTATTTTTCTTTCTCTTTCTTTTGGGCCCGGCCCGGCCCAATGGGCCGAGCCCAGCAGCCAGCCCTAGCCCGCCTTCCTTGCGGGTCGGGCGGGTCTGTCCGGACCCGTTAGCCACCTGACCCGACCCGCACGAACCGTTCCCCCCAGCCCCCCACGCCGCCCGACTCTTCCGGCGAGCTCCGCGCGCAGCGCCGCCCGCTTCGGCCGGCTCGCCGAGTCCTCCGCGGCTACGACCCTCCCTCGCCCCGCCTTGGCCGGCCTCCTCTCCTATATAAACCTCTCCTCCTCCTTCTTCTTCTTCCTCACTTCCTCCCAACTCCGGAACCCTAACGCCGGCAGCCCCCTCCTTTTCGTTCCTCCTCCGACCACCGCCTAGCGCCGCCGCCCATCGCCTCGCCCCCAGCCCTCTCCTTCTCTGCTCCTCCTCCGGCGCCACCCTCTCGACCACCAGCAGCAGCAGCTGCCCTCCCCTCGAGCCGCCCCTCGCCGGCAGCAGCGTCCGGCGCCGCCCTCGACTCCGCCGTGCCTCCGCCCGGCCGCGCCCCAGCGCCCCCGACCGCCTCCGGCCAGCCAGCGCCGTCTCAGCCTCCGGCCGGCCCACCGCAGCTCCCAAACCCTAACCCTAGATTTTTCCTGTGTCCGACACGAGTCGGACACGTGTCGGACACGGTTTGACCCTGATTTTTGGGTCTCCTTCAGGTGCTTGTAACTTTTTGTTCGTAGCTCTGTTTTTGATTCCGCAAATTGTGTTGCGAAGCCTGTATGACCCTCTCGGTGCCCGGACAAACCGCTCGGGGCACCGCGTCCTGTAGAGATCGCACACCGCGATCCAAAAACAGGAAAAACCAGACCCTGTTTCACCCCGGAACTGAGTATGCCCCGCCAAACGGGATGACTTGGTCGCGTGTGGTCTTTACAGATACGTGCGCGTCGTCGATACGGACGTGTGAGTTTTCGCGGAAGCTGATTCGGGTGTGCGTGCACACCGGAATCAACGCGTATCCGCGGACATCGCCCCGTATCCGACTTTTCTGCAATTTGCCCTAACTTCTTGTACACTCATCGGATCAAGACGAAACTTATGCCATCGGACTCGTAGCGATATGCTGGTCCTGTGGGTCAAGTTTGGTTCGATTCTGAGAACGTTGACGAAATCGCGTGTCGTGGGCCCCACAGGCCCCGCTCGACGGGCGATTTTGTGTTCGGCTTATCGGAATCCAAATCTGGAAGTTCCGTTGGGTTCGTATCAGCGTTCCTGACCTGTTGACACTAAGTTTGGTGAATTTGGAGACCATTGACCCGGACATATTTTTTGGTGCAAAGCGGTCCCATCGGCGGACCCCGTTTTGACCCGAAACTGTTGTTTTTGCCCTTGTCTCCAAATTGGACCCAAGGGCAGGCGTTTCTAGCTATTTGACATCTTCTGAGCGTGATGGTAATGTCTATTTCATCTTTTGGACTCATCTCTAGAAATTTTCTCGAGTACAATTAATCAGATCCAAACAACAGGCAAGTACCTGCACTTCAAGTTAAATTTTTATATTGTGATAATTAATTCCCTGCTCTACTAGTACCCTTGATGATTACACGTAGTTCTAGAATACTGGATTTCATGTCTTGAATATTGGAGTTCATGTCTTATTTTTTATGTCGGGTGGGAGAATACTAGAAGGCATGTAGTTTACCCTTTCCCCTGCCATGTTTAATAGCTGTTGGTACGCGACTGTACCTTAGTCGGATCTCGATTTTCCCTGTTTAATAGCCTTTTATGACGGCCGAATTAGCCTTATAAACCCCTACATGCCAACTACGTATTCTAAAACAAACACAAGTTCACACAGATAGTTCTGGTCTTGTTATATTTCTTGCGGACTGTTGTAGTTTCATTTCCTGTCTCATTTATTCCTGTTTACAGCATTTAATTCTGAGATATTGATGTTCTTTTATGCAGTTTCTCAACATGATACTCAATTTAATTGTCATAAATATTTAGTTTAATTTTGTTGTGCACTGTGTACTTTGCTCCTTTCCTAACTGGATCCGTTGATTTAGGCGATGATGAGGACCTTGCCCCTACATATTATGGTCCCTATGAGGGTACAGATAATACTTATGAGGAGCCAGATCCCACCCAGGAGACCCCTGCTGCAGAATAGATAGCAGTGGCTATTTTATTTATTGCTCTTTATTCTTAGTAATCGGGTTTGTCCCCGATTTTATTCTGATTTCTGTATTAAACATTTGAATTTGTTGTCGCTTTTATTATATTTGAAATCTTAAGTATCTGTTTCTCATTATTATCCTGCCTATGTTATTTGTGAATGAGCTAGTTTAGTTAAATGTGGATTTGACCTAGACAGCGTACTACCGCCGACTCTGCGGCGTAGGCTTGACGTACCCACGCACTCGTGCCCGAATTTCCGGGTGCGGGTCGTGACATATTTTTATGGTGGCCCATGCAGGTCTTATCCTTAAATAGGGTAATACCCTAGAACAGGGTATGAAATAAGATTGAGGATTCTAGGAAAAGCTCATTCACAATATAGGATCCTTAATTCAATTCTTGATATCATTTCTGCTCAATTTTCCTATCGCCCTTGATTTCCAAGTAATCTATTCTGATCTCCCTGTCCCTTAATCTTTTAGAATGGTCCAGACAAGGAACACAGTAGGAGGCACATCAGAACCAGCTGAGCAAAATATGCTCGAGACTCTTGCACTCCCGCCGCCTCCATCTGTTCCGGCAGTTACTCTGGATGGGGCACAACTACTTGGAGTGTTCCAGGGACTGGTGGAATCCCAGAAAGAACAGACTGCACTTCTGCGGACCAGCCTCTCAGAAGCTCTTAGGTCTCAGGAGTCGCCACTCAAGAGGCCAGGGAGTGCCAAAGACTTCAAGAACCTTAGACCCCTGGAATTCTACGGAACTGAGGGCATTCTCTATGCCGATGAGTGGATAGAGAATGTCGAGAGACTCCTGAAGACTGCTCGGGTTCCTGATGATCTCAAAGTGGAGTCCGCAAGCCTGCAACTATTCGACATTGCTCGAACCTGGTTCAGAGATGAACTCCAACTATCTGCTCCTGACCTCACCTGGGAGGACTTCAAGAGGCTATTCAAGGAGAAATTCTACCCCGAAGTGGCTCGGGAAGCTCTCGAAAGCCAATTCGAGAGACTGGAACAAGATAACCTGTCTGTTGATGCGTATACTGCTGAATTTAGCAGGTTGAGCCACTTTGCGGAGTACATGGTTCGTACCCCGGAGGACAGAGCCCGTAGATTCAAGAAAGGGCTGTCTCCGTATATTCGCCTTGCTGTCACCACCAGCCGAGCTCGCACCTATGAGGAAATCCTGAGCGTGGCACAAGGCGTTGAGAGAGACATGGGGAATAAACTAAAACGAGAGAGAGATACCAAAAATACGGGACCCAACAAACGCCCTTTTCAACAACAACAACAACAGAGGGTCCCACAGCAAACTCAGCGTCCTCTCCCTCGAGCTCCAGCACCCCAACACCAGGCTCAAGGACAGAACCAACAAGCTGCTGCTTGTAACTTTTGCCAAAAACCAGGTCATACTTGGCAAGTCTGCAGGAAGAGGCTAGGTGCCTGCCTCTACTGCGGCTCAGCAGCGCATCAAATGAGGGACTGTCTAGCTGCTCAAGGACGCACCGCTGCACCCAAGGCTCCAGTCCAGGCCAGGCCCCCAGCAGCACAGCAGAGGGGACCCCCGCTTCCAACACAACAACAACGCTTTGCTCAGCAGCAACAGCAGCAACAGAGGGGTGCACCGCAGCAAGGCCGTACTTATGCAATGACTCTGGAAGAAGCTGAAGCCACTGCAGACGTGATCACAAGTTCTGTGCTTATAAATTCAATACCAGCTATTACTTTATTTGACTCTGGAGCTTCACATTCATTCATGTCAGTAGATTTTCTTATGAAGCATAGCTTAATCACTAAACCCCTTAGGAATTGTTATAAGATCATTACCGGTGGAGGAATTATCCCGGTTAGTGATGCCTGTAACAATTGTCCTATTACATTATGTGGAAGAGAACTGTATGCTAGGCTACTCGTAATGCCAGTTCCCAGTTTTGATATTATACTGGGTATGGATTGGTTAAGTCAATATCATGCCACTATAGATTGCCACAGAGGTAGTGTAATCTTCAGGCCCCCTGACAAGCCAGAATTTAAATTTGCTAGAGGTTCTAGAGAAATGGGTAATAACAAAATTTGTGGAGCCCTAGTAACAGAAGAATTGCCACTACCTATCATCTCTGAATACCTTGATGTCTTTCTTGAGGATCTTCCAGGCTTACCCCCAGACCGAGAAGTTGAATTCTCTATTGACTTAGTGCCGGGAGCCGCACCAGTATCTCAAAATCCCTACAGAATCAACAAGAAGGAGATAATAGAACTAAATGAGCAAATCAAAGAGCTAGAAGACAAATGTTTCATTAGGTCTAGTGTCTCACCCTGGGGAGCTCCAGTATTATTTGTGCCCAAGAAGGACGAAACATCCCGTATGTGTATTGACTATAGGGCCTTGAATGCCTTAACAATTAAGAATAAGTATCCCCTACCCAGGATAGATGACTTATTTGATCAGTTAAGTGAAGCTCGAGTATTTTCAAAGATTGATTTGAGGTCTGGTTACCACCAAGTAAGGGTAAGAAAGGAAGACATCCCTAAAACTGCTTTCAATACCCGGAACGGACACTACGAATTCTTAGTTATGCCGTTCGGGTTGACGAATGCTCCAGCAGTTTTTATGAACTTGATGAACAGAGTCTTTCAGCAATATCTAGACAAATTTGTAGTGGTCTTTATTGATGATATTTTAATCTACTCCAAGACCCCCGAAGAACATGAAGAACATTTGAGGCTAGCATTGGAGACTTTGAGGAAGGAAAAACTTTATGGAAAATTATCTAAATGTGCATTCTTCCTAGACCAAGTAGAATTCTTGGGACATATTGTGACTGGAGATGGAATAGCAGTATATCCTAAGAAGATAGCGGCAGTAGAATCCTGGCCCACTCCAGACTCGGTAGCAGAAATTAGAAGTTTCCTGGGACTAGCTGGCTACTATCGGAAGTTTGTGAAGGACTTTGCTAGAATTGCTGAACCCATGACAAAATTAACAAGGAAGGATAAAGAGTTCACCTGGACTGATGAATGTCAGCATGCTTTTGAAGAATTAAAGAAAAGGCTGACTTCTGCCCCTATTCTGACCTTACCTTCTGGAACCGTAGGTTTCGCTATTTATAGTGATGCTTCTGGAAAAGGTCTAGGTTGTGTATTGGAGCAGAACAAGAAAGTAATAGCATATGCCTCTAGACAGCTTCGACCTCATGAAAAGAACTATCCAACTCATGATTTAGAACTGGCAGCTGTCATCTTTGCTCTTAAGCTATGGAAGCATTATCTTTATGGTGAAAGGGTGGAAATATTTACGGACCATAAAAGTCTAAAATATATCTTCACTCAGAAAGAGCTGAACATGAGGCAAAGAAGGTGGCTGGAACTAATGAAAGACTTTGATATCACCCTTCAATATCACCCTGGGAAGGCCAATGTTGTTGCTGATGCTCTAAGCAGATATCCTATAGCGATGTACTTGACTATGGACAGACACTTGCTTGAGGACCTGGAAAGCTTAGGTATTGAGGTAATTATCCCAGGAAAAGAAGGCCAAATGATGAACTTGCAGATTCAGTCTACCTTAATAGACAAGATCAAGGAGACTCAGTTTCAAGACGAAAGTCTGCGAAGCCTTCGAGGTCAAGTGCAAGCTGGATTAGTGGAAGATTTCAGAATTCACGAAGATGGATCACTGAGGCATGGCGATAGATTATGTGTACCTCAAGGAGACATAAGGGAAGAAATTATGCAAGAGGCGCACAGATCGCAATACTCTATACATCCAGGAGCCAACAAGATGTACAAGGACCTGAGGACGCACGTTTGGTGGCATGGCATGAAAAGAGAAGTAGCCAGGTTCGTATCTCGTTGTTTAGTGTGCCAACAAGTCAAGACAGAAAGACAAAGACCTGGAGGATTGCTTCAACCCCTACCCATTCCGGAGTGGAAGTGGGAATATATCACAATGGATTTTGTTTCCGGACTTCCAAGGACACCTAGTGGAAAGGATGCAATTTGGGTGATAGTAGATAGACTGACCAAGTCTGCACATTTTCTACCTTTCAAAGTGGGCCTATCTACAGAGAAGCTGGCAGATTTATATATCAGACATATTATTAGGTTGTATGGAGTTCCAGTAAGTATTGTCTCCGACCGAGATTCAAGATTCACCTCTCACTTCTGGAAGAGCTTACAAGCCAATTTGGGGACTCAACTCAAATTCAGCACAGCTTATCATCCCCAAACCGATGGACAATCGGAATGTACAATCCAAACACTTGAAGATATGCTTCGTACATGCGTTCTAGATTTTGGAGGATCCTGGGAAGACTATCTACATCTTGTGAAGTTCTCTTATAATAACAGTTACCAAGTAAGCATCGAGATGACTCCATTTGAAGCTCTGTATGGCCGAAGATGTCGTACCCCGCTATCATGGGACGACGTTGGAGAAAGAGCCCTACTGGATGTCACGCCCCGGCCCCGCCCGGGCCGCCGCTCCGCCCTGCCCCGCCCCGTGCGGCCGGGATTCAACGAACCGGGCACGTATCACCGTGCCTCGGTGCGCCGGACGCGAATCACCGCGCCCGTCCCGCAGGTGCGAGGGAGGAAAGGAGCCAAGCGAATGGCCCATTCGAGCTTTCAGGGGACGTGATGCCGCACGGGCCTGGGGTTGCGCCCGTGCAAGGCCAATCGTTTAAGTTGATAGTTGGCTATCATTGCATCAATCGAGTAAGCAGCGGAAAGGGACTTGTTGTAATGCAATACATTAGCCAACTGAGTGTTCGGGACAATCGAGGCAACTTGGGTTTCCTTTAGCAAAGGCACACGTTCGTTCCATACATTATGCCCCCTTATACGATAGCATTCTTGGGGCAACAATCGAAACCAGAATTTCGGGTCTTCGGGACTGTGGCACGCCTATCGCTTCCTCGGACGATCCAGTACCTGCGAACAAGTAAACTGTTGGTGGGTCAGCACTTTATACAAGTACTGGTGAGATAAATCAACTGAACAGAAACAAGCATTCACTCAAACAGGCACTAAGTAATCATGTTATAAAACATTACATTACTAGTGATCTTTCTAGTTTTACCTAGGTTCGTTTCATGCAGTTCTAGCAGAGTCGATTTACTTGTTTAGAAACATGTTTGGAAACAGAGTTTCATATTGAATATGCAAGCAAGCAAACCGTTCATGTTCAGGGTGTGCGCAGTGTGTCTCGTGCGACTCGAGGGTCTGATGCAAGGCTAGACACACGATGCACATTCTTAGGGGCAGTCACTATCCAAGCCAACACAATGACTTAGCTATATGCAGGGCGGTCCTCGAGTATCTCAGGATCGGCAGCTGGTGGAACAGCATACCAATGACTCTTTATCTGATGCTAATGGCAGCTGTGACTCATGGTTGCTTTCCACTATCTCTGTAGCAGCCGGGACACATGCAGTTCAGCTCTGCACCAAAAGCCATTGTCCGACCGCGTGCGAATGCATGGAACACTATCAATAACTCTTAGTATGCAGACGAGACGAACCATCTATAAACATTCTTTGTTGCGGGGCAATCCGACTTATCACTTGAACACATTCAGGCACAGTATGGTTCTCTCGAAGCATAGACGATAGTGAACATGTTCATGCACTCTAAGCCAGCGATCAGGATTCTCGTTAAGCAGACTTTATTTCAAAGACAGCTAGGTGAGTTCGTTCATTAACATGCAAGGCAGGTTCTATCATTCTCTTAAGAAAACATTGCAAGCAAAAACTCAGGTTATTATTAAGGCGTACAAGAATCAGAGAACGAAGTTCTGCCCACTCACCTTGATACATAACGCCGGCGCGGAGCGGGGCGTTACACTGGGACCAGAGATGGTGATCGATTCAACTGAGAAGGTAAAACAAATAAGGGACAGACTTTGAGTGGCTCAAGACAGGCAACGGCATTGGGCAAATAGCCACCGAAGGCCCTTAGATTTTGAGGTAATTAAATTTATGAAATTCAAGTCAATTTAAACATTTTTTGATTATGGAACTAAAACTTGATTATGACTTTATTAAAGGTTGGAGAACTGGTATTCTTGAAGATTTTCCCGATACGTGGCACCATTAGGTTCGGAAGAAGTGGAAAACTCAGCCCAAGATTTATTGGACCTTTTGGCATTCAGAAGAAAATCGGAGAAGTGGCATACCGACTGGCATTGCCACCCTCTCTGGATGGAGTCCACAACGTCTTCCACGTGTCGCAGCTAAGAATGTACGTGTCAGACCCCAGCCACATTTTGGATCACTCAGAGCTCGAAGTAGGCCCAAGTTTGACTTACCAAGAGCAACCCGTGGAGATACTGGATCGATCGGAGAAAGTTCTACGGAACCAGGTCATTTTCCTGGTTCGCATAGCTTGGAAGCACCATTCTCCCGGCGAATCCACCTGGGAGCGAGAAGACGAGATTAGAGAACGCTACCCCTATCTTTTTGAACCCTGAGGTATATTTTAAATTCTCGGCCTTTCCTTTCGTGCCATGGTTATTCTTAAATTTCGAGGACGAAATTTTTATAAGTTGGGTAGATTGTAACCCCCTGAATTTTCAAAATTATTAAAACTTGGATTTTTCCCAATTTTCTAAAATTTTCTGGGAATTTTCTGAGATTAAAATCAAGGTTCTTAATTATTAAATAATTTTTTATTATTAATAAATAATATTAAAATATCATGGAAATAATATTTTTTGGTGTAAAATGAAAAACTGGACTTAGGGTAATTTTTCTGGATTTTTCTGGGCCTCAGACCTATTTTTAAATGCCTAAAAACTAATTTTAATTAATTATATAATTAATTGTTATTTATTATTACTTTATTTATTATTATTTATTTTATTTTTATTTTTATTTTTCTTTCTCTTTCTTTTGGGCCCGGCCCGGCCCAGTGGGCCGAGCCCAGCAGCCAGCCCCAGCCCGCCTTCCTTGCGGATCGGGCGGGTCTGTCCGGACCCGTTAGCCACCCGACCCGACCCGCACGAACCGTTCCCCCCAGCCCCCCACGCCGCCCGACTCTTCCGGCGAGCTCCGCGCGCAGCGCCGCCCGCTCCGGCCGGCTCGCCGCGTCCTCCGCGGCCACGACCCTCCCTCGCCCCGCCTTGGCCGGCCTCCTCTCCTATATAAACCTCTCCTCCTCCTTCTTCTTCTTCTTCCTCACTTCCTCCCAACTCCGGAACCCTAACGCCGGCAGCCCCCTCCTCTTCGTTCCTCCTCCGACCACCGCCTAGCGCCGCCGCCCATCGCCTCGCCCCCAGCCCTCTCCTCCTCTGCTCCTCCTCCGGCGCCACCCTCTCGACCACCACCAGCAGCAGCTGCCCTCCCCTCGAGCCGTCCCTCGCCGGCAGCAGCGTCCGGCGCCGCCCTCGACTCCGTCGTGCCTCAGCCCGGCCGCGCCCCAGCGCCCCCGACCGCCTCCGGCCAGCCAGCGCCGCCTCAGCCTCCGGCCGGCCCGCCGCAGCTCCCAAACCCTAACCCTAGATTTTCCCTGTGTCCGACACGAGTCGGACACGTGTCGGACACGGTTTGACCCTGATTTTTGGGTCTCCTTCAGGTGCGTGTAACTTTTTGTTCGTAGCTCTGTTTTTGATTCCGTAAATTGTGTTGCGAAGCCTGTATGACCCTCTCGGTGTCCGGACAAACCTCTCGGGGCACCGCGTCCTGTGGAGATCGCACACCGCGATCCAAAAATAGGAAAAACCAGACCCTATTTCACCCCAGAACTGAGTACGCCCCGCCAAACGGGACGACTTGGTCGCGTGCGATCTTCACGGATACGTGCGTGTCGTCGATACGGACGTGTGAGTTTTCGCGGAAGCTGATTCGGGTGTGTGTGCACACCGGAATCATCGCGTATTCGCGGACATCACCCCGTATCCGACTTTTCTGTAATTCACCCTAACTTCTTATACACTCATCGGATCGAGACGAAACTTGCGCCATCGGACTCGTAGCGATACGCTGGTCCTGTGGGTCAAGTTTGGTTCGATTCTGAGAACGTTGACGAAATCGCGTGTCGTGGGCCCCATAGGCCCCGCTCGACGGGCGATTTTGTGTTCGACTTATCGGAATCCAAATCTGAAAGTTCTGTTGGGTTCGTATCAGCGTTCCTGACCTGTTGACACTAAGTTTGGTGAATTTGGAGACCATTGACCCAGACACGTTTTTCGGTGCAAAGCGGGCCCACCGGCGGACCCCGTTTTGACCCGAAACTGCCGTTTTTGCCCTTGTCCTCAAATTGGACCCAAGGACAGGCGTTTCTAGCTATTTGACATCTTCTGAGCATGATAGTAATGTCTATTTCAGCTTTTGGACTCATCTCTGGAAATTTCCCTGAGTACAATTAATCAGATCCAAACAACAGGCAAGTACCTGCACTTCAAGTTAAATCTTTATATTGTGATAATTAATTTCCTGCTCTACTAGTACCCTTGATGATTACACGTAGTTCTAGAATACTGGATTTTATGTCTTGAATATTGGAGTTCATATCTTGTTTTTCATGTCGGGTGGGAGAATACTAGAAGGCATGTAGTTTATCCTTTCCCCTGCCATATTTAATAGCTGTTGGTACGCGACTGTACCTCAGCCGGATCTCAATTTTCCCTGTTTAATAGCCGTTTATGACGGCCGGATTAGCCTTATAAACCCCTACATGCCAACTATGTATTCTAAAACAAACACAAGTTCACACAGATAGTTCTGGTCTTGTTATATTTCTTGTGGACTGTCGTAGTTTCATTTCCTGTCTCATTTATTCCTGTTTTCTCATATTCCTGTTTACAGCATTTAACTCTGAGATATTGATGTTCTTTTATGCAGTTTCTCAACATGATACTCAATTTAATTGTCATAAATATTTAGTTTAATCTTGTTGTGCACTGTGTACTTTGCTCCTTTCCTGACTGGATCCGTTGATTTAGGCGATGATGAGGACCTTGCCCCTACATATTATGGTCCCTATGAGGGTACAGATAATACTTATGAGGAGCCAGATCCCACCCAGGAGACCCCTGCTGCAGAATAGATAGCAGTGGCTATTTTATTTATTGCTCTTTATTCTTAGTAATCGGGTTTGTCCCCGATTTTATTCTGATTTCTGTATTAAACATTTGAATTTGTTGTCGCTTTTATTACATTTAAAATTTTAAGTATCTGTTTCTCATTATTATCCTACCTATGTTATTTGTGAATGAGCTAGTTTAGTTAAATGTGGATTTGACCTAGACAGCGTACTACCGCCGACTCTGCGGCGTAGGCTGGACGTACCCACGCACTCGTGCCCGAATTTCTGGGTACGGGTCGTGACACTATCGCTGTAGCTGCTGCTGTTACTTGCGGTTGTGACCCGCACCACCATGTAGCCTCTGTAGCTACCGTGGTTGTTGTACAAGCCGGAGTCCGGCCATTCTCGAGCAGCGAGCCACGGACATAGCCCCCCCCCCCGGACATGAATCAGATAGGTATACGTACTTCCCTCTCTACGTCGTATACGATTACGTCAATATGTTTGAATTGTGTATGTGTTTAATTGTTAGAATAATATTAGTATTGTTGAATACCTTATTGTGTTAGGTGTACATGTGTAGGACAGTAATTAGAGTTTACCTCATAGTAATTATGATTAATTAATGTGAACACTGATTGACCTAGAGTATAGACAACTGGCCTCGTGCACGTATGTTGATAATATGCTAGCTAGGACTTATAATTTAGTATATTACGTAATTAGTTTCGTAACGTATTATTGTATGGACACGTAATGTATGTGGACCCTTGTGTTTGTATAAGTGTACATATTTTATATAAATATTAATGTTTATAATTACCTCATAATAATTATGACTATTTTTAATAAGGAACACTTATGTTGACCTAGGTGTTTAGACACGGACTTGTGCACATTATCCTGTAAGTTAGGACTGGTATTTTGTGTGAGTTGTTATCTGTTATTTTAACATATTTTGGTAATAATTATTTTGTTGTGCACGATATCTGAGTCATGACATACCCGTGCATGGAGACCTAGATGACTACCCACATCAGACGTGTCCTCGAAATAATTAGGATGCCTGGTGCCCATGTGTTAGAGGTGCGACTTAGCACCTACACTAATCCGAGCTGTGACCGTGATTGTAACATGTGAGAATTTATACCATAGAATGACTTGTAAAATGCTGTAAACTAGTAGACTAAGTGTACCCCTAACTCCCTTGACCCGTGACTAGTCTACCATAGCCAACGTATTTAATTACAATGTTTATTTGGTTTGGTATCTGCGTAACTCATGATATTGCGTAGGTCGTACTTGTGTACGTTATTAGCATAGTGTAATGTAGTGAATAATATTTAATGTTATTTATTCGTAGGCATCCAAGACGATACTACCTTGGCTATTGGTTCCGGATCATTGCTTGTGCACACCAGAGTTCCAAGCAAGTATACCTTGCCTTGTTGTACTATTTAAATTCAAATATTATTTAGCTGCATATTTTATTGTTTTAATATTAACTGTGCGCGTCCGAGAAAGACTCGGGTGCAGTCAACGAAGGCATTGACGTTAGGACTTGTGTCTAACCTAGCCTCTAGTGGACTCACCTAAAGTTGTGGAGTTATCAGTATGACTCCCCAGGCCTTGGCACGTATCATTACACGTCACAAAGTGAGTTCATGTGGGGACGCGTGCTTCATGACTGACTGCCCATCAGTTTGAGCAGCACGTGTGACGGTATTTAGCTTAGTTGTATATATCTTTAGCAACTTGCATTGTAGTACGAGATGTCCACGTCGTGTTCACGACTTGTACATTGGCATTGGACGGAAAAGACAATTAGTAGGCATATGGGATAGACATTTGGCTGCCGAAGTTTCAAAGTAAACTACGGGGCCGTGAGCCTCAGTGTTATCCGGTTATGGGCCATGTGTTACCCGGTTATGGGCTCAGGTTACTCGGTTATGGGCTTATATGCTTGTCGATACATCCGGCAGAGATTACTTGCTGCGCGCTATCATGATTGGTGATGTAGTCAGCATATACTCCTGGCATCCAGTTTACAACTAATGCCAGGTACCTAGCCTCTGGCTCGACGCTACTCTTTATACCTTTCACCTACCCATACGTACCAAGGTTATCTTCAAATGCATTTCACTTAGCTGGTTAGATCACCCTCGAGTTTATACAGTATTTACTTTATGGCATGCATTTTTGTATCTTGTTACGTCCCTTTGAGGACCTGGTTCCCTTCCAAATCCGGATGAGCACTTGTACCCGACCATCTACGGAGCAGGAGTAGAGACAGGATTCGTGACTAAGGACTTCGAGGCATTTTCAGAGGAGTTTCCGTGATTTGGGTACGCAACTGTTTCGGACTAGAGCATTCTTATCTAGCTAGTTGATACCCTAGTCTAGTTATCTTACTTCTTTTTGCACTATTATCTCATTGCTGTATTTCAGTGGGTTTGTCCCCATCAGACTTTTCAGATGTATTATGGGTATTCAAACTCTTGTATTTTATTTACTATCACTTGTTTCAGTCATTTATTATATTATATTTTGTGGATGAGATTAGACATTTACCTACTGTATGTTAGCATATTAGACTTGTTAGTATTTTAGGACAACGTAGTATGCTTCGTTGGATCCATTAAATTGGGTAATCCCTCGGAGTCGTATTAGCTGGCCATTGTCACGTGGCCTGGTCCCATGTATTTTGTGACTGGGGCGTGACAGCAGTGGTCGTCCTCATGGCCCAGATGCACCTGAGCGTGCACCTCGTCGAGTACGACGTTGTTGGTCGTGCCCACGGTGGTCTCGACGAGCGTGTACTCATGTGCCATCAGCAGTACGGGCTCATCGTTGTCTACTTGCGTCAGATTGGCGCGCTCATCGCGCTTCGGATTACGGCAGCCCTTTGCCCAGTGGTCGTAGATGCCACAATTGTGGCACTTATCCTTCTTGTCGCGCGTGCCACCGGACACGTTGTCGTTGCCGTAGTTCTTGTTGCCGCGGCCACGACCTCTTGACTTGCCTCGCCTGTGACCACAACTTTTGCCACCGTCGGAGTTGGCCTCGCCTTCCTTCCTCTGCTTCGTGCGAGCGAGCCACGCCTCTTCGGAGAGAATAAGGCGGCTACTTGTGTCGCCGGAGTTGCTGCCAAGATTGTACCGTTCCTCGATGGCTTGAAGACGACCGGTAAGCTCTTCAATTGACAGCGTCTTGAGATCTACTAAAGTCTCAATGGCGATGGCAACTTGCGTGTACTTGGATGGAATGACTTAAAAAAAAATTACTACCTTCTCGTCATCCATTTCGTCGCCGAGTAGTTGCAGGTCGCTGACGAGTCCCGTGAGCCGCATCGTGAAGTCCTTGATGGGCTCTCCGTCCTTGAACTTCATTGATTCGAAGTCAGCACGCAATTTCTGCGCCTTGGCCTCGCGTAGGCTCTCGACCCCCATCCGCATCATCTTCACAGCGTCCCATGCTTCCTTGGTAGTGTCTTTCACTGCCAGTGTCCGCAGCATCTTTGGCGGTACGACACGGAGTATGACGGACAGGGCCATCCTGTCGTCGCGGTAGTCGGCTTTTCCGGGTTCGATCGCCTCTTACAGGCCTTGTGCCTGCATGTTGACTCTCATTAAGAGAGCCCAATCTGCGTAGTTGGTTCGTGTCAGCATGGGGTACTTGAAGGTGAATGAGGTCTCCTTCATAGATGTCGGCGTCGTGGGGCTTTGCTCGTCGTTGGTTGCCATAGGTCTTCACCAAATGTAAGATGAGAGGAGTATTTGATTCTTGAAATGAATAATTTGTATTATGTTCAACCTCAACTTGGCCTTTAAATAGCCATTTACAACTCTAACAGAATGTATAAAAATAGCATCCTCTAACCATATTCTAACTAAGTAATAACAAATTAAAATAAATCAACCGCATAGACCAAAAATACAAAATTCCTAAAGACTAGGAATTTATTGAAATCCAACTAACAACCGCTTCAACCTCCTCAACAGGATTAACTCTAACAGTTTTGGTCCACGGTTTTGGTATGCGGTCCACATAACGCATTTCCATTGGCAGGTCACAGATGTGCAGGCCCACGCAAATAGGAGAGGCTAATGAGGTTCAGACGCGTGGCCCGCGGTCATACCGGCCCCGCGGGTGGAGACCGCGGGCCAAATATCATTTCCGATAATTTAAATTGGTTGTCAGAGTCATGTACGTACGCAATTGGTCGATCCATCTTTCGTCAAACAAAACAAGTAGATAGTACTCGAAAACTTACTTTCATTCATTGCTTGATTTTAATCTTCAGTCACATTTGCTGCTGGGTGAATAATACAAGCTAATCATATAGGCCTGAATTATTGCCCAAAGTATACTGAAGTATATATATATAAACCTTCGTTAAGCAATGTTCTAATGAGATGGCATCTTCTAGGAATATGACCACGCATGCACATTGTTTGTTTATACTGCTGGCTAATTAGTAACGTCTAAAGTAAGAATATGTATAATAAGTGAAGGCAAAGCTAGTGAGGGGTGGAAAAGAGGCATAATTGAACATGGCATACTTACCCATGTTTCTTCAACTAAACAATCTCTTAATAATGCTGTGATCAGATGGTGAGCAATGAGACAGATCCCCCAAATCAAGATATGTACGGTGCTTCAACGAGGCACACACCCCACTTTGAGATTGTTACTAGATGTTATCGACATAGAGACTCCACTAATGGTATGTACTCTCATTTACGTACATATCCCACATACGTACATGCAAACTACCACCATGATACACTAAAATAATAGAATAAGAAAAGAGTGTATTCGTCATAAGTTTGTCCTAATTGAGACTTGTCACGTCCCAGTTCCAAAATGTCGAGGGACTGAGCACGTGAGCAATGGCCAGCAGCACGCTCCGATGGACAACCCAATTTAATGGATCCATCAGGACATGCTTAAGCTGTAGTCTAACAAGAAATAGATCCAATGTTACAAGTCACGGTTTATTCTATTCTCATCCACAACAGATAATCACAGATTAAAAGACTGAGTAATACAAATAAAATAAGCTGATCTCAATAAATATCTCGGAAAACAATCCGAGAATATGTCTGGTACAACAGATACAAATAGACAGGAAATAAACAACTGGAAATAGAAATAACTGACTACATACGGCCAATGCTCAGGAGAAGTCCTCTGGTGCGAGCTTGTCTTCCGGTCCTGGTACAGCTCCTGGAAGTGCTCCTGTACGGTATATTTCTGGATGGATCTCTTCGGCTATACCTGGGGACATAATCCGGATCCAGGTCCTCAGGGGACAGCAAGGTACAGAAAATACAAGCCAAAATAGATGCAGTGCAGCAATAAATAAGCAATAGGGTAAACTAGATAACCAGCTAAGTGATATGCAACATGAGAGCAGTACAAGAACTCAGGCTGAAACTACTACAAGCTCTGTGTCGGGGAGCCGGTAGCAGTGATATCATGTAGTTGTCTAGCTCGTAGTGAGACTTAAGACGCCGGCATAATATAACATCAACCTGTAGCCTGTGTGTCTCTCCCCACCCAATGTAATCACGCATATCATGACCATAACGTCTCATGTCCATGTCAGCGGGATTATAGCTAATGCAACAAGTCATAATGTCTATAAAATATCACCGTCAAGTCCTGTATCCTATACAGAATCACCATGAATGTCTCAGGAAGACTCTGTCTCATGAATAGTGTCAAGTGTCCTGGATTCTGGAGTACTTAATAAGACAAGTACGAGCATTATCGGGTCTCGATATCCATCTCTATGTGACGTTACACAACTCCGCGTACGGAGTTGGCACCCGACTGGTAATCGGACGCTAAGTACGCCACTCGGTCCTAGGTTTTAACAGTTAAACAGGTTTATATGCATTTAAACAAGAATTCAGGCAAGTTCTATAACAAGAATTACTACAATTTGGCAAACTTTACTTGCCCACTGATGTATAAACAAGTCAAGGAAAATAGTAGCAAGCTGCAGAGTTTGGCAAGGTATACTTGCCTGTGGTTCCGGCTCTGATTTCGGCTCTGACTTCAGTTGGATTTGTAGACGGTACTTCGGTTGCTGAAAAAAACATCACCATCTGATCCAGAAAATATCAATCAGCTAGAAATGCCTGTCCTTGGGTCCAATTTGGAGACAAGGACAAAAACGGCAGTTTCGGGTCAAAACGGGGTCCCCATGTGGGCCCGCTTTGCACCGAAAAATGTGTCCGGGTCAAAGGTCTCCAAATTCACCAAAATTAGTGTCAACAGGTCAGGAACGATGATACGAACCCAACGGAACTTCCAGAATTGGATTACGATGAGCCGATCACAAAATCGTCCGTCGAGCGGGGCTGTGGGGCCCACGACACGCGATTTCGTCAACGTTCTCAGAATCGAACCAAACTTGACCCACAGGACCAGCGTATCGCTACGAGTCCTATGGCGTAAGTTTCGTCTCAATCTGACGTGTGTACACAAAGTTAGGGCACATTCCAGAAAGTACGGATACGGGGCGATGTCCGCGGATATGCGTTGATCCCGGTGTGCACGCACACCCGAATCAGCTTCTGCGAAATCCCACACGTCCGTATCGATGACGCGCACGAATCTGTGAAGACCGCACGTGACCAAGTCGTCCCGTTTGGCGGGGCGTACTCGGTTCCGGGGTGAAACAGGGTCTGGTTTTTTTCCTTTTTTGGATCGCGGTGTGCGATCACCACAGGACGCGATGCCCCGAGCGGTTTGTCCGAGCACCGAGAGGGTCATACAGGCTTCGCAACGCAATTTACGGAATCGAAAACAGAGCTACGAGGTGAAAGTTACAAGTACCTGAAGGGGACCCAAAAAACCGGGGGCGAATCGTGTCCGACACGTGTCCGACTCGTGTCGGACACAGGGGATCGAATCTAGGGTTAGGGTTAGGGCTTGCCGGCGAGGGGCGGCGCTGAGGCGGTGCTGAGGCGGAGGGGGCCGGGGTGCTGCGTCGGAGGGCGGCGCGGCGCTCGGGCGGAGGCGGCGGCGGCGGGCAGGGGCTGCTGGCTGTCGACGGCTGGGTGCTGCCGGAGAAGATGAAGAGGGGAAAGGAAGGGGGTGGCTGGCCGCGGAATAGGACGGCGGCGCGGGGTGCTGCGGGTCCGGGCAGAGGCGACGTGGTGGTCGACGGCGGCAGGGTGGCTGGGCAGCGGCGGAGGGCGGTGGTCGTGGGAGCTGTGGGGGGGTCGAAGGAGGAGGAGGGGTTTTAATAGGCCGGGGAGGGCCGAGACGGGCGGAGGGCGGCCGGGAAGGGCGGGGAGACGTGGGGGCGTGGCCGGCCAGCGCGGCGCAAGGCGGGCGGAGCGGCGCCGGACGCGGGCACCGCCGGAGGACGCGGGGGCTGGGGTTCGTGGGTGAGAGAGAGAGAGGGGCCGGGTCGGGTCGGGTTCGGGCGGCCGGATCCGACCCGACCCGCTAGGCAGGGTCTGGGCCGGGCGGGGGAATGGGTTGGGGTCGTGGGCCGGGCCGGGCTCTAAATAATAATAATAATAATAGAAGCAGTAATTATAAATAATAAATAATTAAATAAATAGATAAATACTTTTTAGGTGTTTAAAAATAGGTCCGGGGTCCGATAAATTCCAGAAAAATTGCCCTAAGTCCAGTTTTTCATTTTACACCCAAAAATATTATTTTCATAATATTTTAATATTATTTATTATAAATTAAAAATTATTTAATAATTAAAACCCTGTGTTTAATTACAAAAAATCCCAGAAAAATTCCAGAAAATTGTGAAAATCCAAATTTAAAAATTCTTGAAAAATCAGGGGGTTTACAATCTACCCCCCTTAAGAGGATTGCGTCCTCGCAATCAAAGAATAACCGGTCAGCAGAGATGACACGGTTACAAGTATCGTTCGAAACACATCACAAGATACTTAGGGAAATACCGTTTCCCTAAGAATGAAAGTTATGCACTTTCCAGAGCTAAAGCAAAAGAACTACAAATTTTTTAGAAAACTAGGTTATTATTAACAAGTTACAAATTACTAGGTTGGGGCTGAGGTCACGAACCAAGAGGCACGAGCTAAACAAGACTAGAAACGGATAACTACGAATCACTTACTCGCATCAGCGTCCTCCACAGTTATCGCGTAGGCTTGTCCTCGTCCTTGCAGTCGATTCTTCTGTTGTTGAGCCTGTTGGAAGAGTAGTTCCTGGGGTATCAAGGGTGGCCTCGGCTGATACCCTGCTGAAGCTGGTGGTAGGACTCCTTGAACTTCCGTTTGCGGTACTTCCAACGCTGGAGAGGCTGACCTCGGTACTGGTAACGCTTGCTGGTTACCCTTTGGTGCTCTGTCTCGACGCTCAGGGCATTCCTTTAATAAATGCTGACTCGATCCGCAAACTATGCATAATCTCTTCTTTCGTCTGCACTCGTCTTCAGTATGGCCTCGCTTGCGACAATATGGACAAACAGGTATTGTCTGCGGAGATACTTCTGGTGGCTGGTGTATGTGAGGTCTTTTTGTAACTTCTTCTTGTAGTGCTGAAGTGGAAGTCCGTTTCAGACTAGTCTCTCTCCTGATGACGCGCTCAATGCGTCGCGCTGCAGCAAGAACGTCCGAGTACGAAGTAGGTGCAACGGATCCAATTAGTTTCTGTAGCTCAATGTTTAGTCCGTCGAAGAATTTCTCAGCCTTCTCTTCTTCTGTCGGGATCAATGTTGGAGCGAAGCGACTTAGACGAATGAACTCAGCGTTGTACTCTTCCACCGTCTTAGTATCCTGAGTAAGGTGATTGAACTTGTCCCGAAGTTCTGATCGAGCGATAGCTGAAATGTACATCTCCTGAAAGAGTCTAGAGTACTCTTCCCAAGTGACTCGGTCTGGTCCGAGCCATGCTTCCTCAGATAGCCACCAGTGATATGCATTGTCCGTCAACTGCATTCTGACGGCAGTCATCCAACGTTCCTTTGGAAGCTCAGCTGCTTCTAGTTGATGTTGAGTGTTGGTGAGCCACTCATGAACTTCAGTGGGCTCTTCTTTGCCTGAGAATGTATGGGGCTTCAGCTGTCGAAAGTCGGTGATAGAGCCCGTTGTTGGCCGTCGAGCTGGTAGGTTGGCCTGCTCCAGTGCAGTTATTAGGCTGCGACTCAACGCCTCTTGTTGAGCTTGCATTATTGTATAGACCATTGAAAACATCTGCTGTCCGTCCAAGGCCTGCCCTGGTGGAATTATGGGCATTGATGGAGTAACTGGCGCCGTTGGTGGAATGTCATCGCGCTGGACTCTCGAGGCACGTTGTTGAGCTGATTGTCCCCCATCCACTAGTGTTACTTCATCTTCGTTGGTTACCTCAGCATCTCGTGGTAACGTTATGGGAGTTTCGTCGTTTGCTCGTGAATCCATAACCCTGCAACCAAAATAAACAATAAGAGGCGCACAGGAATCAAGGCAGGATGCAAGTCGAGAAATTAATTCGAAGCCGATATGGATATCAAGAACGTTTCAAGCAAGTGGATGAGATCCTAAAAACTTATCCTATCTTATTTGCAGGCCTGTTCGGTCCCTGAGTTGAAACCGAATAAATTAGTCGTAGACCTGTATAGACCACCACAAAAACCATGTCACGCCCCAGTCCCAAAATGTCGAGGGACTGAGCACGTGAGCAATGGCCAGCAGCACGCTCCGATGGACAACCCAATTTAATGAATCCATTAGGGCATGCTTAAGCTGTAGTCTAACAGGAAATAGATCCAATGTTACAAGTCACGGGTTATTCTATTCTCATCCACAACAGATAATCACAGATTAAAAGACTGAGTAATACAAATAAAATAAGCTGATCTCAATAAATATCTCGGGAAACAATCCGAGAATATGTCTGGTACAACAGATACAAATAGACAGGAAATAAACAACTGAAAATAGAAATAACTGACTACATACGGCCAATGCTCAGGAGAAGTCCTCTGGTGCGAGCTTGTCTTCCGGTCTTGGCACAGTTCCTGGAAGTGCTCCTGTACGGTATATTTCTGGATGGATCTCTTCGGCTATACCTGGGGACATAATCCGGATCCAGGTCTTCAGGGGACAGCAAGGTACAGAAAATACAAGCCAAAATAGATGCAGTGCAGCAATAAATAAGCAATAGGATAAACTAGATAACCAGCTAAGTGATATGCAACATGAGAGCAGTACAAGAACTCAGGCTGAAACTACTACAAGCTCTGTGTCGGGGAGCCGGTAGCAGTGATATCATGTAGTTGTCTAGCTCGTAGTGAGACTTAAGACGCCGGCATAATATAACATCAACCTGTAGCCTGTGTGTCTCTCCCCACCCAATGTAATCACGCATATCATGACCATAACGTCTCATGTCCATGTCAGCGGGATTATAGCTAATGCAACAAGTCATAATGTCTATAAAATATTACCGTCAAGTCCTGTATCCTATACAGAATCACCATGAATGTCTCAGGAAGACTCTGTCTCATGAATAGTGTCAAGTGTCCTAGGTTCTGGAGTACTTAATAAGACAAGTACGAGCATTATCGGGTCTCGATATCCATCTCTATGTGACGTTACACAACTTCGCGTACGGAGTTGGCACCCGACTGGTAATCGGACGCTAAGTACGCCACTCGGTCCTAGGTTTTAACAGTTAAACAGGTTTATATGCATTTAAACAAGAATTCAGGCAAGTTCTATAACAAGAATTACTATAATTTGGCAAGCTTTACTTACCCACTGATGTATAAACAAGTCAAGGAAAATAGTAGCAAGCTGCAGAGTTTGGCAAGGTACACTTGCCTGTGGTTTCGGCTCTGATTTCGGCTCTGACTTCAGTTGGATTTGTAGGCGGTACTCCGGTTGCTGAAACAAACATCACCATCAGATCCAGAAAATATCAATCAGCTAGAAACGCCTGTCCTTGGGTCCAATTTGGAGACAAGGGCAAAAACGGCAGTTTCGGGTCAAAACGGGGTCCCCATGTGGGCCCGCTTTGCACCGAAAAACGTGTCCGGGTCAAAGGTATCCAAATTCACCAAACTTAGTGTCAACAGGTCAGGAACGATGATACGAACCCAACGGAACTTCCATAATTGGATTACGATGAGCCGATCACAAAATCGTCCGTCGAGCGGGGCTGTGGGGCCCACGACACGCGATTTCGTCAACGTTCTCAGAATCGAACCAAACTTGACCCACAGGACCAGCGTATCGCTACGAGTCCGATGGCATAAGTTTCGTCTCAATCTGACGTGTGTACACAAAGTTAGGGCACATTCCAGAAAGTACGGATACGGGGCGATGTCCGCGGATATGCGTTGATCCCGGTGTGCACGCACACCCGAATCAGCTTCTGCGAAATCCCACACGTCCGTATCGATGACGCGCACGAATCTGTGAAGACCGCACGTGACCAAGTCGTCCCGTTTGGCGGGGCGTACTCGGTTCCGGGGTGAAACAGGGTCTGGTTTTTTTCCTGTTTTTGGATCGCGGTGTGCGATCACCACAGGACGCGATGCCCCGAGCGGTTTGTCCGAGCACCGAGAGGGTCATACAGGCTTCGCAACGCAATTTACGGAATCGAAAACAGAGCTACGAGGTGAAAGTTACAAGTACCTGAAGGGGACCCAAAAAACCGGGGGCGAATCGTGTCCGACACGTGTCCGACTCGTGTCGGACACAGGGGATCGAATCTAGGGTTAGGGTTAGGGCTTGCCGGCGAGGGGCGGCGCTGAGGCGGTGCTGAGGCGGAGGGGGCCGGGGTGCTGCGTCGGAGGGCTGCGCGGCGCTCGGGCGGAGGTGGCGGCGGCGGGCAGGGGCTGCTGGCTGTCGACGGCTGGGTGCTGCCGGAGAAGATGAAGAGGGGAAAGGAAGGGGGTGGCTGGCCGCGGAATAGGACGGCGGCGCGGGGTGCTGCGGGTCCGGGCAGAGGCGACGTGGTGGTCGACGGCGGCAGGGTGGCTGGGCAGCGGCGGAGGGCGGTGGTCGTGGGAGCTGTGGGGGGGGTCGAAGGAGGAGGAGGGGTTTTAATAGGCCGGGGAGGGCCGAGACGGGCGGAGGGCGGCCGGGAAGGGCGGGGAGACGTGGGGGCGTGGCCGGCCAGCGCGGCGCGAGGCGGGCGGAGCGGCGCCGGACGCGGGCGCCGCCGGAGGACGCGGGGGCTGGGGTTCGTGGGTGAGAGAGAGAGAGGGGCCGGGTCGGGTCGGGTTCGGGCGGCCGGATCCGACCCGACCCGCTAGGCAGGGTCTGGGCCGGGCGGGGGAATGGGTTGGGCTCGTGGGCCGGGCCGGGCTCTAAATAATAATAATAATAATAGAAACAGTAATTATAAATAATAAATAATTAAATAAATAGATAAATACTTTTTAGGTGTTTAAAAATAGGTCCGGGGTCCGATAAATTCCTGAAAAATTGTCCTAAGTCCAGTTTTTTATTTTACACCCAAAAATATTATTTTTATAATACTTTAATATTGTTTCTTATAAATTAAAAATCATTTAATAATTAAAACCCTGTGTTTAATTATAAAAAATCCCAGAAAAATTCCAGAAAATTGTGAAAATCCAAATTTAAAAATTCTTGAAAAATCAGGGGGTTTACAAGACTATATCATGCGGTCGTCTTATGTGATAGGATAAGCCTATAGAAACATGGATTAAAGAATACATCAGGAATCAAATAGTCAAGCAAAATTATTTGGGATAAAGGATCATACATACATACATACATACATATATAAGATTGATATGAGAGTGTTGTCAAAATCGGACCGGACCGGCGGTTGAATCGGACCGGTGGTTGAACTGGATCGGACCGGATCTGACCAAAAAATTGGTCCGGTCTGATTTAAATCGAATTTTTTAAAGAACCGACAGTTTTTTTTTTTAACCAGAGTTTAACCGGTGAACCTGTTGAACCGGTTCACAATTAAACCGGTCATTTTAGTTTTTTTTGTTTTTTAACTCAAAAAAGTATATCATGTGAGATTTGGACTATTTTGTATTTGATTTGGTTTTGAGAGACCTTATAATTGTAAAACCAAACCAAACTATAGATACTAAAAACCAATTCAAACCAAACCAAAAAGTAAATGTGGATATCTTTATGATTTGGTTCTCGTAATGGAGCTATTTGAACACCGGTTGAACCTAGTTGGGCTCCAGTCCGATGTATACCAAAGATTTTTGGTTCAATCATCGGTCCGATTTTTAAAACATTGTATGGGAGTACTAGTGTAGGAAGTTATTGTTAAGAGATGCTTTAGGTCCCCCGAAGTCATACAAGTAACAAGTTCCTGTTTGGTTTCTCTCAAAAAGTGAGAGAGAGAGAGAGAGAGAGAGAGAGAGAGAGAGAGATTTTGAGGGACTAGATTTTGACTTGTAAAATGTGCCATTCCTCGCAAGCCTAAATAACTATACACAGGTTTGTAAACATAAACTAAGATCTTGTATCTTTATTGAGATGCTCATGGAGATATGGGGAACATGGTGGCCTTGGCCTTAAAATAAGAAAATTTATAAGGGCAATACACATTTTACTCGGACCTAGTCCATTAAAAATTTATAAAAAATTACAAATTTGTCTTCCTAAAATTTACTTGGGACTAGTCTAAATTGTTATCATTGATAATTACAAGTTTACCACTTCCAAACTCGGGACTGTTATAATCAGGACTGTCAAAATTTTAACAGTCCTACCACTTGGAAGGACTGTCAAAATTTTGACAGTCCTACAAATTGTTAGGACTGTCATAAATTTGACAGTCTCACAAGCTATGTGGACTGTCAAAATTTTGACAGTCATAATTTTAACCCACTGAAAATTTTATATAAAACTAGGACTGTCAGGATTTTGACAGTCCCACAAACAATAAGGACTGTCAAAATTTTGACAGTCCTCATTTTAATTGTCAGGATTTTTTTTTAGTTTTTTTTCTATTTAGTTAGTTTTGGATTTTGATTTTTTTTTTTATTTAGTTTAACATCCAAAATAAAATATGATATCATTGAACCCAAAAAAAAAAATCTACCGTACGAATATTACGTCTGCCGTCGATCAGACTTCGAACGGCCATAACTATTTGTTTTAAAATCGTTTTTCGTCACACAATAGGTCGATTTGTATGTTTTCGACGAGAGTAACACAATTCGTGTAGAGAGAATTTTTATTCGAAATAAGACGTACATATTATAGGCAAAAATATAAAATATAAAACTTTAAAGTATCATAACTTTTGACTGGGAGATCGAAACAAGGTCCAATTTGTGCCAAAATGACCGTAAAAAAATACTTCGGGATAAACCGTTTCACTGTTTGACGGACTTCCCAAATTTTAGAATCGCAAAAAAATGATGTTTCGACCTCCAAATTTTACTTTTGATAATTTTTTTCTTTTTTTTACAAAATATTTAATGTACCAATAATAAATTTACTATTTTAAATAACAGAATACTTTAACAAATTTTAAGGATAGAAATTTGGGATTTTGATACATATCGACAACTGAGTTAATTTATTTTAATTTTTTGTTAATTTTAAATTTTCGATACAGTAAATTTACTGTTAATTTATTTTAATTTTATTTCGTTAAAATATATTTTCTTAAATAAAACATAAAATTAACAAAATAAATTGGCTCCCCCACCAATTAACAAAAGAAATTAACATAAAATAAATTTTAGGACTGTCAAAATTTTGACAGTCCTACCAATTGGAAGGACTGTCAAAAATTTTAACAGTCCTAACAATTGTAAGGACTGTCAAAATTTTGACAGTCCTAAAAATTCAACATACATTTTTAGGACTGTCAAAATTTTGACAGTCCTTCCAATTGGTAGGACTGTCAAAAGTTTGACAGTCCTAGAAATATATGTTGAATTTTTAGGACTGTCAAAATTTTGACAGTCCTTCCAATTGGTAGGACTGTCAAAATTTTGACACTCCTAAAAATCAACATATATGTCAAATTTTGACAGTTCTTCTATTTTTTCTTTTTCTTTTTTGGTTTCCTGTGTGCTGTTATTTTTCTTTGTCATTGTGTTATTATTCATGTCTTCCGGCGGCGGAGTGGAGGACCTGGTGGTAGCGACGGAGGAAGGAGAGGAGGGAGGAGCGGCGGACGGGTGCCGAGGTAGTCGAGCAGCGAAATGGGGTCACCGAAATGGTGTACGAGACGGAGGAACGGGAGAGGAGGCGGGGGAGAAGGCAGATGCGACGACGGCGACGGGAGGCGGCGACGGAAGGCGGCGGTGGAGGACGTGGGAGGAGGTGGAGGAGGAGGGCTCCGGCAAGAAAGGGAGGAGGGAGGAGAACTCCGGTGGAGATTATGGGGGTTTGGGATAGTATGAGTAAATAATGGACTAGTGTGAGTAAACTTTGTTTACTAATGGACTAGTTCCAATTCTGGACTAGTCCTGAGTATACTTCGTAGTGCCCTTATAATTAGCCTTAAAAAAAGGGTTGGAGAAGTAGCTTTAAGGTGGCAAGATGTTGTCTACAACAAATAATTCCTACGCACGGTATTATCTTTGTTTCTTCTTCCTTTAGCTTTATGTGAGGATATGATATAATGTTTGTGAGCAGTGCTATTTCCATGTTTTCCTATTGGCGGTGATGCAAATTCTTTGGCTGCTTGCTCAGGAAACAGGCACCCATGAAATCCCCTACTTCCTTTTAAGAAACTTTGTTGACTACTCATTGGGTCTAAAACTGGGAGAATGGTTTCTCCCAGTGGCATGCATGCATGCTAGGTCCACCACCTTTCGACATACTGGCTGACGACTGCGAACCAACAGCAGTAGATTTGTTGGAACGTACAAAGTAGTAATGGTTATGTTAAGATTTGTGAGTTAGTATGTCAAAGTAGAATAATTTACTTCCAACAAAAAAATGTCCAAAAGTAGTACAGAGTTAGAATTTTAGTTTATTTCGTACTGAAATTAAAACATCCTACTTTTAAAAAAATAAATATTTTACCACTATTGTCATATACATATCTTATCGTGACCGTACCGTACTATATCTAGCTAATGTAGAACCGTGTTCAACAAACTAGAAAAATGAGAACCTGACAAAAATATTTAGTTTACCAGGTCCTATTTTAGGCATAAATTTGAACACTTAGAGCCTTTGGAATCATCTTTTATCATCAACAGAGGATCTGCAAAGTGACACAACTCGCCGAGGGTACGGAGGTTCGGACGGCGAGAGAAGTGCCGGCGGCGGGACTTGACGCTGCTATTGTAGCTCCTCCTTCGGCTGTTGTTGCAGTTCGATAAATTTTTTGGTTGAAGATGAAGCAGAGGATAGGAGAGAAGTGTTGGTGTTGGGTGGGTTACCAACCTATATGGAGAGATCCCGGAGTGAGACAAGCGTCATTCGTGTGTCGGAGAAGTTCAGGGAGTGCGATGAGTATCATTCGCGTATCGGAGAAACTCAAAGTATCGAAGCAGGAGTTTCTGCCCATGTCCAGGGAGAATTCAGGCAAAATTCGATCCCAGGAGAATTCGGTGCAAATTTCGTCCCCTTGGGGTTAAAACTTGTTGGCTCGAAAAATCAGAGTTCGGACCGAACTCGATTTTATCGGGATGTGCGAGTTTTGGGATGTCTTATACACCGTTAGATCAAATCTAATGATCCCAGATTGGTTGTAGAATTGAAAAAATTTATATATATGTATTTTCTAACCATAATCCAAAACAACAACTTTACAACTTTTGAGAGAGAGAAATGGGATTGGAGGCTATTGTGAAGGAGATATCATTTCGAATAATTTTTCTCGTCCTCTTGTTCTTCGAAGTTTGTGATCGAATTTTCTTCTTTCAAGTACTTGTGGTGATCCGTGGTGAGAAGTCTGTAAAAAGTCGTTATATTTTCTTATTCCAATTGTGGAGGCTTTTCATTGTTGGACTCTGATCATCCTGTGGTTTTTTTCGTTAGGATTTTCACGTAAAAATTGTTGTGTCTATGTTTGTTGGCTCTTTGTGATTTTGGCAAATTGTGTTTCTACGATTTACTTTGGTTCTCTTGCTGCTTCTTGGTTTGGAAAACCATTTTAGCGTTTCATTTCCAACAAAGTGGTATCAGAACTTTTTGTCACGTCCCAGTCCCAAAATACGTAGGACCAGGAATACATGACATGCCAGCTACGCATTCGACCAGACTCTGGTCTGACTCAAATACGTATAAGCTGTATAATATAAAGGGCACTATCTAGATATCCCATAAATGTAAACCTCTATGTCTCAATCCACAATGTACAGAAGTATACAAGAAAGAGCTATATGTGCTAAAGTCGGTCGCCCAATAACACACTAACTCGAATAGACTCGAGAAGAAGTATGAGTCTATAAAAACTAGGCTACAATAGCAGATGAATAATCAATGTAAAATAAGCATAATGCCGGTAGATATGATGTGAGTACCTGGTACCATGCCCGTAAGACATGCAACTCCAACAGCAACTCCAAATGCTCCGTAATCATCTATGCTGCAAAACTGGCAGGGAATCAGGTCCTCAGAGGGACGTAACAAGGTACAAAAATACAGCATGCCAAGTAAACAGAAAGTACAAGTGCAACGACAGGGTACTCTATCATAACCAAACAAGTGTGACACAGTTTAAAGACAATGTTCGACGCGTGGGCTGTCGAAAATAAAACTGTAGCTCCGAACACAGAGACACACGGGGCGTACCGTAGCTCCGAGCACAGAGTCACACGGGTGATACACTACTCTAGATTACAGGAACACTACATATACATATATAAGCGCGTGCAGAGGAGCCCAAACGTCTAGTAACTGTCTTTTCCTTCCCAAGAGGTCAACGATGGTGCGCTGAACCTGAACCTCTATCTACAGTCTCGACACACAGAAATAACTCAACAGACGCGACCCTAAGGTCGTCCCAGTCTCTGGTCATGATGTCAGTATCAGGATACAGAAATCTGGCACGATCACGGTGTATGAGTGTGTCATGGGGTGTCGATATACTCAGGTACGTACATCGAGGTGATACGAAGCATCTATCAATTATTCTAAGATGTTATGACGAATGTCAGCACCCGGTTGTGATCCGGACGCGACGTATCGAACGTCAACATAAATACGTGCACAATGTACATAAAGAACAACAAGTATCTGTAATCTAAAATATATGGTGGCAAGGTACACTTGCCTGCGTGCGGCTGCTGATGACGAGGTCCCGGTATCGCATCCAAGCCCTCAGGTCCCGCAATACCTAGAGATGAGATACAAATCGATAATCAATAATCTATTCCACGACAGACAGGGATGCGACACACATCTACACCTAAACTCAGTCTCAGCTATGACTCACAGGGACAAGACCCTAGGGGGGTTTGACCACAGTTGACTATCGGTACGATACGTAAATCATCTAGTCATCAGTACCACAGCATCAAACCATCCTCAAAATACAGTTTATGATTTTTAATTCCTTCGTTTAATATCGTTGTTACCAATCACCATGTACTTTCCTAAATTAATCATATTTAGTTTCCAGTCCCCAAATACTGAGTGGGGGTTTTACACTACACATAAGTCCTTCATCAATCCCGTGCTCCTCGGTGTTCATCAATGTTCAATCAAATCAGAACCTTATTTCTCTTAAATTTAATTTTTCGTAAATAAATTAGCATTTTACCACCATGTAATATATATCCCGATTATTTATTTAAAGATCAAAACCTAATTCTCCATGAACACATATCTTAATTAAATTGTTATAAATCATGTAGAAGACAACCCTAATCTACAATCATCCTATCATAAATACACCTCTTTCGACATACCACAAGTCAAATTCCCATGTCCTTGATCATACTCTATATCATCATCACATGTTCTAAGAATAATATCATAATAATATTCTCACAATTTGCATTTACCCTAACCCTAACTAAGTACATCACCCTAATCAAACCTCATTAAACACAAGATACATGAACTACACTACATCTCCATATACACCAACATTATATAAACATTAAATCCTAACAAACTATATATATCAAGAACATAGAGAGGGGGAGGGAGTCGTATACCTTAGAGGGTTTTCGCTGGACGGAAGGGGGATGGAACGGGGTGGAGAGCAGCGAAGTCAGACTGCGACTAGCCGAAGAAGAAGAGTGGGGGAAGTGATGGTGGTGGTGGAACCTGATTCGTGGTGGTGGTAGTGATGATTCGTGGTTGTGGTGATGGTGATGATGGCTGGACAGGGTGGAGCAGGCCGGACGGGGAGGAGGTCCGAAGTGGTGGTTCTGGTGGTGATAGGGAGGAGATCGGATGAGAGAGGCTGCACAGTTGGCCGGACGGGGGGGAGTCTCGGCCGGGGGTTGCAGGGACAGCCGCTAGTGGAGAACGCCGGAGAAGAAGAGTCGAGGGGGGTGGCTGCACAGCCGGAGCTACGCGGGGGTGCACTGCCGGAGTCGGGGGAGCTGTTGTTGGCAGTAGGCGTGTCAGGGTACGGGGAGCTGCACAGCCGGAGCTGTACGGGGGGTGCATTGCCAGAGTCGAGGGAGTTATTGGTGGCAGTAGGCGGGTCCGAAGTGGGAGTAGGCCGGAGTCGGGTGCACAGCAGAGTCGGGGCGCTGCACAGCCGCCGGAGCTGTGTTGTGGGTGCGGTGGTAGCTGCCGGAGAGGGAGTGGGGAGCAGCTCGGGGATGAGGAGACTCGGCCGCCAGAGCTGTAGCCCGTGGAGTAGGGTGGAGTTCTGCGGGTGTGGCCGGAGGGGGATCCGGCCGGAACAGTGCTCGGGGATGAGCTTCTTCAAAGATGAAGGAAGGAAGAAAGAGAAGAAGAAAGGAAGAAGAAGAAATTCGTATGAAAAAATATGGAGGAGGGAGGAGAGAGAGAGAGGGAGTGTGGTTCCCAATGTCTAGGGATTAGGGCCGACTTGGGAGTTGTGAGGGTGATGGTGATGTTTTATAGGGGGTATGTGAGGGATGTGTAGTGGGGATGTTCCCATTTAAATTGGAGGGCTAGAATTTAACATGAAGACTTGGTTTCTTCATGCAAAGGAAGGAGAGAAGGTTGACTACGGTCAACAAATGGTAACCTCTCCATTTTGCCTTGGCCAATGAGGTGAGGACACCTAAATTAATAAATTGCAACTAAGCCCCCTAAATTCAAAAAATTGCACGAACACCTGAAATGATGCAAAAATTATGGAGAAAATGGTGTTTGATGATTTGCATGGTGAGGGGGTGTTGTGTGTGTGGCATGGGTTTAATTAAATAGCCATTGGGATTAATTGGGGATTAAAATAGGATTAGACAAAATTGGTATCCCCGATTTAAATAGAATTAAATTTCTCGCGCTTTTAAATTAAATGGGGGCACTTGGGGTCAAAATTCGAAAATGACACAAAGGTCAAAAATGGTGGGGGCTTGGAATCATTCTTGGACCCTTTAGTTGGTCCGGCTCAACGGGTTAAGTTGGTATCTCAAAATTGAGGGTAACGACACAGGTGTCCGACACAAAATTAAATATGGATTTTAGGATACGGGAAATTGTGCAATTAATTTAGAGCACAATGGATTTGATTTTTGTGTGACAGAAAAGTCCAGTGCCTAAATAGTCGAGTCAAGTCAGAAGTACAATAGTCCGATAGAATTTATGGGCTGATATTGGGCTCCGAATAATTTAGCAATGATAGGGCGCGCCAAGGTTTGAATTAAATAAAAATAACAGGCAACTCTACTCTAAACCTCAATATCTGCTGAAAAATCCAAATTTTCCCAATCCATACCTGACTTTCTATAGAAATAATCGAGGGGGTTTACATTCTTCCCAACTTAGAAAAATTTTGTCCCCGAAATTAAAAGTAAACCACGATAATAGCTATGAAAATTTTAAAACAATTAGTAACCAAAAGCCGTACGTAAATTCGTACCTTGCTCCTCAAATAAGTATGGGAACCGCTACCAAATAGAATCCTCGCACTCCCATGTAGACTCGCCTGGCAAATGATGCTTCCATGCAACTCTAACCAGTCGAATAGTCTGTCCTCTCAAGGTCTTCTCGCTGTGATCGAGGATCTAAGGATCTCAACTAGCTGCTCTACGTAAGATAGACTGGGCCCGACTATAATCTCCGAATGATCAAGCACGTGGCTAGGGTCTGCGACATATCTCCTCAGTTGCGATACGTGAAATACGTCATGCACTCCCTCTAAAGATGGAGGCAATGCAAGACGGTAAGCCACTTCACCAACTAGTTCCAAGATGTCAAAAGGCCCGATGTACCTCGGACTCAGCTTGCCTCTGCCTCCGAATATGATGGTACCACGAGTAGGCGATATCCTCAAAAATACATGGTCACCCTTCCTTGAACTCCAATGGCCTGTGGTGCGCATCTACCCAAAGTTTCTGTCTGTCCTGTGTTGCACGCAGGTGGCTCTGAATCTGCTTGACCTTCTCCACTGTCTGTGTCACCAACTCTGGACCAAGTATCTGACGCTCTCCCACGTCACTCCAACATACTAGTGACCTACATTTTCTACCGTACAATGCCTCATAAGGTGCCATCTGTATGCTAGCCTGGTAGCTGTTATTGTAGGAGAATTCCACCAAGTGTAGGTGGTCCTCCCAAGATCCTCCAAAACCAATCATGCACGCTCTCAACATATCCTCTAATATTTGTATCGTGCACTCTGACTGACCATCATTCTGTGGATGATATGCAGTGCTGAACTTGAGACGAGTTCCTAGGCTCTCCTGCATACTCCGCCAAAAATGTGATGTGAATCTGGAATCATGATCCGATATGATGCTGACAGGCACTCCATGTAGTCATACTATCTTCCTCATATACATGTCAGCTAATATCTCTGTGGACTACCTAACTCTAAAGGACAAAAAAATGGTGTAGAGTTGGTGAGTCTGTCTATGATAACCCAAACTACATCCTTCCCGCTAGGGCTCCGCGGGAATCCTGTGACGAAGTCCATGGTAATGTGTTCGTCTTGCTGACATACCAAGCATCTCGCCACAAATCTCGTAATCTCTCTATTTATCCCATACCACCAGAAATGCTGCCTCAAGTCTCGGTACATCTTCGTACCCCCGAGATGAATGAAATAAATCGAGCTATGTGCCTCGGTCATCAACTCTTGGCATAGCCCGCCACTGGGAACATATAGGCGATCTCCACACCTCAATATTCCATCTTCATGAATCCTGAGTCTCGTCTGCATGCCGGCCTCTGTCCTCTCTCGTAGACGTCAAAATCTCGCATCTGTAGGCAAGGCTGCCCTGATCCTCTCAATCAGTGTAGACTGAACCTCAAGGCTGGCCATCTGTCCATCCATGCCTGGCAATATAATCTTAATCCCAAGCTCCTGGAGATCCTCTAGTAATTGTCGCTGAGTCGTCAAAAAGTATGCCATGGGCTTCCTGCTTAAGGCATCTGCTACAACATTCGTCTTGCCAGGCCGTGGTACTGTAACTCAATGTCATAATCTGTCATCAACTCTAGCTAGCGCCTCTGCCTCATGTTGAGCTTCTTCTGCGTGTAGACGTACTTCAGGCTTTTATGATCTGTGTAAATCTCAACACGCTCACCATAAAGGTAATGTCTCCATAGCTTTAATGTAAATATCACCGCAGCTAGCTCCAAGTCGTACGTCGGATAGTTCTTCTCATGAACTCTCAGCTGTCTTAATGCGTAGGCTATTACCTTGCCGTGTTGCATCAGTACACGTCCCAATCCGCTCCCAGACGCATCACTATACACTATAAATCCTCTTGATCCTGAAGGTAGTGTCAAAATCGGTGCTGATGTCAGACGCTTATTCAGCTCATCGAAAGCCGCCTGACACTTGTCGGTCAAGATAAACTCCTCGCCTTTACGCGTCAGTCGCGTCATAGGCGCAGTTATCCTCGAGAAGTTTTTCACGAACCTCCGATAATATTCGACAAGTCCGAGGAAACTCCTAACCTCTGTAACTGATGTAGGGGTAGGCCAGGTCTCAATTGCAGCTATCTTCTCCAGGTCAACTTATAGTCCATCTCCGGTGATTATGTGCCCCAGAAATGGTACTCTATCCAGGCAGAACTCACATTTGCTGAGTTTGGCGTACAGCCTCTCATGTCTCAGCGTCTCCAACACGATCCTGAGGTGACTCTCATGCTCCTCTTGGCTCTTGGAATATACCAAGATGTCGTCTATAAATACCACCACGAACTTATCTAAGTACTGGTGGAAGACATTGTTCATCAAACACATAAATACAGCTGGCACGTTGGTTAAACCAAATGGCATGACTAAAAACTCATAGTGGTCATACTTCGTCCGAAAGGCCATATTTGGGATGTCCTCTCTTCGTACCTTGATCTGATGATAACCGGATCTGAGGTCGATCTTCGAGAATACACATGCACTACTAAGCTAGTCAAACAAATCATCAATGCGCGGCAGTGGATACTTGTTCTTTATCGTTACAGCATTTAGTGTCCTGTAATCGATACATAAGCGTACCGTCCCGTCCTTCTTAGGTACAAACAGAATGGGTGCTCCCCATGGAGATACACTAGCCCGTATGAAACCCTTATCTAAGAGATCATCTACTTGGACTTTCAACACAACCAACTCCTTCGGTGCTAGTCTATAAACGGGGGAAGTAACTGGCTCGGCTCCTGGAGTCAACTCTATAGTGAACTCAATCTCTCTGTCAGGTGGCAGTCCTGGGAGATCCTCTGGAAATACATCCTCAAACTCTGCTATAAAGTGAGGGTACATCGGTTCATCTTCTGCAATGTGTGTCGCTAGGGTAGGTTGGACACCATGCTATCGGGCTCTCCGAAGAAACTCAAACTCTAGGTGATCTGGTGGTCTAAAAATAATACAACCACGCCGACAATCTGGCGTTGCGTGGTATTGGCTCAACTAATCCATGTCTAGGATAATGTCATAGTCTAGACTAAACCTCATAATAATTTCTCCCGTTATGTTTTCAGCATCAGTCCTCAAAAGAAAAAAATTCTTTGCCTAATGTATAATTTCTCTACTCCTCAAGGTTTTCCCTAAAATTTTATTCCTCAAATTTCTTCTTTTTGTTATTTATCTCTCCAAGTCACATAGTACAATAATGGTATCACTCAACCACATACTAGAATTCCTAGAATCAGATCATTATCTTTCAAGTGAGAGCCTAAAATTTTATCCTCACCATTTCCCAATATCATTCCTGGTATCGCCATCATATACAACAACTAAGTTCTATCATCGAGCTATGCATTCCCATAAATTATTCTAGGTCATGATCAACAATCTTTCCAGCTCCCAGTATTTCCAAGATCACTGCTATCTCAAGCACGGGTAGGGTACTACTGGGTCTAATTCTCTTGCTAGCCTTCCACACTAGTTCTAGAATCCAAAATGAACCTATCATCCTACCCTACCGAGGGTAATAATCTTCTCAGAGATTATTGTACAAATCATGTCTTCTGCCGTCTGAACTACGATCTTCTTCAGGAGGAAACCATCAGGCACAAGCGTTCGCTTTCCCGAATAATAGGGGATGAGAAGCAATGATAACGATACCGACGAAAGTTGAATGAATACAAATTGGAAGTCCAAGGGCGATAATCATATACAAAGAGTTTTTTTAAATCAATTATGGATTAAAATCCTATTCAACAATCATAATATCTATTCCTAATTTGCAGGCTCGCTTGGCACAGTCAGGTGACCAAGGCGATTTAAATCGGACCTGCATGGGCCACCACAAAAATATGTCACGTCCCAGTCCCAAAATACGTAGGACCAGGAATACGTGACACGCCAGCTACGCATTCGACCAGACTCTGGTCTGACTCGAATACGTATAAGCTGTATAATATAAAGGGCACTATCTAGATATTCCATAAATGTAAACCTCTATGTCTCAATCCACAATGTACAGAAGTATACAAGAAAGAGCTATATGTGCTAAAGTCGGCGGCCCAATAACACACTAACTTGAATAGACTCGAGAAGAAGTCTGAGTCTATAAAAACTAGGCTACAATAGCAGATGAATAATCAATATAAAATAACCATAATACCGGTAGATATGATGTGAGTATTGCTACCATGCCCGCAAGATATGCAACTCCAACAGCAACTCCAAATGCTCCGTAATCATCTATGCTGCAAAACTGGCAGGAAACTAGGTCCTCTGAGGGATATAACAAGGTATAAAAATACAGCATGCCAAGTAAACAGAAAGTACAAGTGCATCGACAGGGTACTCTATCATAACCAAACAAGTGTGACACAGTTTAAAGACAATGTTCGACGCGTGGGCTGTCCAAAATAAAACCGTAGCTCCGAACACAGAGACACACGGGGCGTACCGTAGCTCCGAGCACAGAGTCACACGGGTGATACACTACTCTAGATTACAGGAATACTACATATACATATATAAGCGTGTGCAGAGGAGCCCAAACGTCTAGTAACTGTCTTTCCCTTCCCAAGCGGTCAACGATGGTACGCTGAACCTGAACCTCTATCTACAGTCTCGACACATAGAAATAACTCAACAGACGCGACCCTAAGGTCGTCCCAGTCTCTGGTCATGATGTCAGTATCAGGATACAGGAATCTGGCACGATCACATTGTATGAGTGTTTCATGGGGTGTCGATATACTCAGGTACGTACATCGAGGTGCTACGAAGCATCTATCAATTATTCTAAGATGTTACGACGAATGTCAGTACCCGGTTGTGATCCGGACGTGACGTATCGAACATCAACATAAATACGTGCACAATGTACATAAAGAACAAGTATCTATAATCTAAAATACATGGTGGCAAGGTACACTTGCCTGCGTACGGCTGCTGATGACGGGGTCCCGGCATCGCGTCCAAACCCTCAGGTCCCGCAGTACCTAGAGATGAGATACAAATCGATAATCAATAATCTATTCCATGACAGACAGCGATGCGACACACATCTACACCTAAACTCAGTCTCAGCTATGACTCACAGGGACAAGACCCTAGGGGGGTTTGACCACAGTTGACTATCGGTACGATACGTCAAATCATCTAGTCATCAGTACCACATCATCAAACCATCCTCAAAACACAGTTTATAATTTTTAATTCCTTTGTTTAATATCGTTATTACCAATCACCATGTACTTCCCTAAATTAATCACCTTTAGTTTCCAGTCCCCAAATACCGAGTGGGAGTTTTATACTACACATAAGTCCTTCATCAATCCCGTGCTCCTCGGTGTTCATCAATGTTCAATCAAATTAGAACCTTATTTCTCTTCAATTTAATTCTCCGTAAATAAATTAGCATTTTACCACCATGTAATATATATCCCGATTATTTATTTAAAGATCAAAACCTAATTCTCCACGAACACATATCTTAATTAAATTGTTATAAATCATGTAGAAGACAACCCTAATCTACAATCATCCTATCACAAATACACCTCTTCGACATACCACAAGTCAAATTCCCATGTCCTTGATCATACTCTACATCATCATCACATGCTCTAAGAATAATATCATAATAATATTCTCACAATTTGCATTTACCCTAACCCTAACTAAGTACATCACCCTAATCAAACCTCAGTAAACACAAGATACATGAACTACACTACATCTCCATATACACCAATATTATATAAATATTAAATCCTAACAAACTATATATATCATGAACATAGAGAGGGGGAGGGAGTCGTATACCTTGGCGGGGTGTTCGCTGGCCGGAAGGGGGATGGAACGGGGTGGAGAGCAGCGAAGTCGGACTGCGACTCACCGGAGAAGAAGAGTGGGAGAAGTGATGGTGGTAGTAGAAGCTGATTCGTGGTGGTGGTAGTGATGATTCGTGGTGTTGGTGATGGTGATGATGGCTGGACAGGGTGGAGAAGGCCGGACGGGAAGGAGGTCCGAAGTGGTGGTGGTGGTGGTGATAGGGAGGAGATCGGATAAGAGAGGCTGCACAGTTGGCCGGACGGGGGGGAGACTCGGCCGGGGGTTGCAGGGACAGCCGTTCATGGAGAACGTCGGAGAAGAAGAGTCGAGGGGGGGTGGCTGCACAGCCGGAGCTGCGCGGGGGTGCACTGCCAGAGTCGTGGGAGCTGTTGTTGGCAGTAGGCGGGTCAGGGTGCGGGGAGCTACACAGCCGGAGCTGCGCAGGGGGTGCACTGCTGGAGTCGGGGGAGCTGCTATTGGCAGTAGGCGGGTCCGAAGTGGGAGTAGGCCGGAGTCGGGTGCACAACAGAGTCGAGGCGCTGCACAGCCGCCGGAGCTGTGTTGTGGGTATGGTGGTAGCTGTCGGAGAGGGAGTAGGGAGCATCTCGGGGATGAGGAGACTCAGCCGCCGGAGCTGTAGTCCGTAGAGATGGGTGGAGTTCTGCAGGTGTGGCCTCAGGGGGATCCGGCCGGAACAGTGCTCGGGGATGAGCTTCTTCAAAGAAGAAGAAAGGAAGAAAGAGAAGAAGAAGAAGAAGAAGAAGAAGAAGAAGAAGAAGAAATTCGTATGAAAAAATATGGAGGAGGGAGGAGAGAGAGAGAGAGAGAGGGAGTATGGTTCCCAATGTCTAGGGATTAGGGCCGGCTTGGAAGTTGTGAGGGTGATGGTGATGTTTTATAGGGGGTGTGTGAGGGATGTGTGGTGGGGATGTTCCCATTAAATTGGAGGGCTAGGATTTAACATGAAGACTTGGTTTCTTCATGCAAAGGAAGGGAAGAAGGTTGACTACGGTCAACAAATGGTAACCTCTCCATTTGGCCTTGGCCAATGAGGTGAGGACACATAAATTAATAAATTGCAACTAAGCCCCCTAAATTCGGGAAATTGCACGAACACATGAAATAATGCAAAAATTGTGGGGAAAATGGTGTTTGGTGATTTGCATGGTGAGGGGGTATTGTGTGTGTGGCATGGGTTTAATTAAATGGCCATTGGGATTAATTGGGGATTAAAATAGGATTAGACCAAATTGGTATCCCCGATTTAAATAGAATTAAACTGTCCCGTGCTTTTAAATTAAATGGGGGCACTTGGGGTCAAAATTCGAAAATGACACAAAGGTCAAAAATAGTGGGGGCTTGGAGTCAGTCTTGGACCCTTTAGTTGGTCCAGCTCAACGGGTTAAGTTGGTATCTCAAAATTGAGGGTAACGACTCAGTTGTCCGACACGGAATTAAATATGGATTTTAGGATACGGGAAATTGTGCAATTAATTTAGAGCACAACGGATTTGATTTTTGTGTGACGGAAAAGTCCAGTGCCTAAATAGGCGAGTCAAGTCAGAAGTACAATAGTCCGATGAAATTTATGGGCTGATATTGGGCTCCAAATAATTTAGCAATGATAGGGCACGCCAAGGTTTTAATTAAATAAAAATAACAGGCAGATCTACTCTAAACCTCAACATCTGCTGAAAAATCCAAAAAATTTCCAATCCATACCTGACTTTCTATAGAAATAATCGAGGGGGTTTACACTTTTGGTTCTGCTGATACAAACAGAGTGGTATCACAACTTTTGTTTCAAAGTTGGTGTCCTGGTTGACAGTCAATCCAAAAAGAAGAGATGGATACGAAACTGGTGCACATGGTAAACCTAAAGGATTCCAATTATCACTATTGGTGAAGCAAGATAAAAGATTTGCTATTTGTCAAGAAGATGCATCTTTCGTTATTTGCTTCCAAGAGGCACAGCGATAAATCCAAAGAGGACTGGAAGTTCGAGCATATACAGGTGTATGGTATATTCGGCAGTTCATTGACGAGAACGTGTATAATCGTGTAGCAAATATTGAGCACGCAAGGACACTTTTTAGGAGAACTTAGAATCTTTGTATGCGAAGAAGACCGAGATCAACAAGTTCTCCTGATTTGAACGATAATGGGTCTGTGTTACAAAGATATATGGTACGTCCATTACAAATCACCTAAGTAAGTTCCAGGATGTGGTTGACCAGTTATCCTCTATGGGAGTCAAATTCGACGACGAAGTTCAGGGACTGTGGTATATGTACTTTTCCAGACTCGTAGAAGACCATACGAGTGTCCATGATCGCTTCTGCTCCAGAAGGCGTTATTAGTCTAGAGTTTGCCAAGAGTGGGGTGTTGAAGGAAGAGATGCGAAAAAAATCTCAGGACACTTCATATTTATCTCATTTAAAGGCACTTGTTTCAAAGAGTCGTTAAAGGAGTAAAAGCAGGGGTCCGAAAAGTGGCAGATACAAGAGTAGGGACAAGTCCAAGGGTCGGTATAAGGACTCTGAGTGCTACTATTATAGAAAGAAGGGCAACATCAAGCGAAATTATTTTACTTGGAAGAGAGAGAAGAAGTGCAACAAGGGAAAGCACAATGAGAACACTACATCGACTACCTCGGCACATGGAGATGATGTGAACCTCACCTGTGATAATAATTTTTGGCTAGTGTACTTAAGGGCAGTGTACGTATCTCACAACTAGGCATTGTTTGCCACTTACACAATAGGAGAATATGGAGTATTGAAGATGGACAACAGAGATGTGTCAAATGATGTTGCTATTGGAGATGTGCATTTGAGAACCAAGATATGTGCAGTTCTTGTCCACAAAGATGTTCGTCATGTCCCTGATATCTGTGTCAACCTTGTGTCGGTTAAAAATTTGGATGATGATGGATTCTTCAATCTCTTTGGGAACTGTCAGTGAAAGCTTTCCAGGGGTTCTATAGTAATTTCCAGAGGAAGCAAAAAATTTGGTCTCTATTAAATGGAAGGGAGCGTACGTGGGGCACAGACGGTAAACACAGTCAGTGATGTGTCTACCAAGTTATGGCACATGTGACTCATTCATATCAGCGAAAAAGAAATAAGCTACTTATTGAACAAGAAAGTGATTCTTGGGCTCAAGTCTACAAAGTTGGAGAGATGCACGCATTGTTCGACCAAAAAATATTATGGTGTATTTTCATGCTCAGTCATAAAATACGTATGACTAGGATACGTGGCAATGGCCAGCTACTTATCAAGCAGACTGTAGCCCGACTTGAATACGTATATGCTGTCTAAAGGTCATGTATATCTGTCTAAAATGTTAAATCAAATATATCGTAATCCACATAATGAATAATAGCAAAAATAAACAAAGTACATTAAAGTCGGCCGCCTAATAATACACTTGGTTTGATCAAGCTCGAGAAAAGAATAAGCTTACAAATACTAAGCTAAAACAGCAACATGAGTTAATATAGGGCAAAAATATAAACACGGTAGAATATGATGAAGGTATCAACTAAATATACCTGAAATCCTGAATACGCAATCATCAACTATCCGTCTATTCTACGCAACAGCTTAAAAATAACCTAAAAGGAAACCAGGTCCTCAAAAGAAACGTAGCAAGATATATAATATGCATGAAAAAATATAATAGTAAATAAACATGTGAGAGAGACAAGAAAATAAACAAAAGGAAGTACTACATCTAAGACTGTGGCATGCCAACAAGAATAGTGCTATCAAAAGTGACTATAAGTAAATCGAAAATAACCGCAACCAAGTGGGAGCAAACAACCTTGTAGATCGTAGACTAGTGGGCGCTTCTGGTCTATAGTAAGTCTCTACCGCAACTAAGTGGGGTCTAACGATCGAGAGTATTCAAGTATAGACAACGCCTAATAACGGTATCCTTGCCTAAGGATCTAAGGAATTAAGTCAAGTCGAGTTAAGTCAAACTCAAGTTAAGTCAGGTAATACGGGGACACGAGTTTTAGTCAAGTCAAGCACAAGTAAGACAAGAATCTACACAAGCAAAGTGTATCATAAAACGAATAGGAATATGTGAACATATGAGACAAAATAAATATAGGGACACGTGAATTGTGTACAAGTAACACGTGATAACGAATGACGGGATTATGACAAACATGTGACATGTGTAAATAACATAGATAGAAAATTAGCATGCATGAAATAATGTACAAGTCGGACAAGGTATACTTGCATGTTTCTAGAGGATTGTAGTCACAATATCAAGAAAATACAATACAATCTACTAGCTATCCAATCATTCCATCAACCTACGTAACCCCATCGTACAAATTTAACATAAGTTAGATCTACGAATTCACTTATAACCAATATTCCAAACCAATTAATTCTCATAAAAAATATACTAATAATTTTGAATAAAATTAATTTAAATTATATTTTCTCCTCATTAAGTTCTGATTTATAGGTTAAACATAAATTTTAAGTAAAATAAGTCAAGTTTGTAAATATATAAATTATAGCACGCAAATCGAGGCATTCTGTTGACCAAAATGTCAACCAATTCAACTTGAAATTTGAGTGCACAACCATATAATTTTAGCGTTATAAGAAAACTAGAATTGACGGTTTGTACAAATCTCAAATCGATTATGAGATATTGAATTCATAAATTACATATTATGATTTCGGTAGATCCCTAATTGTCTACAACTTTTATTATTTAAAAAATAATAAACTAATAAATTAATTTCTAAAAATTTTATATATTATAGGACTCGGTTTTAAATTTCTAAAACATCAAACGGATCATGAAAATGAGTTTGGGATCTCCCGAAATCTCAAAAAAAGTAAGACTTGGTCATATTTCAGACGACTGATACTAAAATAATTTTACAGAATTATGAGTTTTGTATTAAATCTATATATATATATATATATATATATTATTGTAAACCTTTCACAAAATTATTATTTTTAATTATTTATTATTAGCATTATCTTAATTATTTATTTATTAGCACCAATGCCTAGTTAGCTAATTAAAATATAATTTTCTATTAATCAAATAATTCTATAAATATTTTATATACAACTAAATTTGCCACATATACATATATATTGTGTTATTATAATTTTATTTGTTTTAGAATTTTTTGTCTGAATTTATTCATATATATACATATTTATTATTTTTATATATGTTTGGAATATATATATATAGATATAAAAAAACAACAACAAAAAAACAAACTTTCCCAACTTCACTGTTGCCCGCAAGGAACAGCCTTCAAACTCGTGTCCCCCCTAACCCACGGACCCCTACCTCTTTTTGTTGGGTTATTTGTTTTAAAAATTTTTGAAATCAAATTCTAATGAGTTCAAATTTGTGATTCCTAATCTAGAATTAAATTAATGCTCTTTTATCCTAATCAATACTTTTTTTTGACTTCCCGGCATAACGCACGGGGGCCGACGTAACGCTCGGGACTTTTGTGCACACTTTATTGCATGTATTTGGGCCCATTGCCCCCAACTTCTACCATTTATAAATTGAAGGAATAATATGCCCATATGGCTCGATCCGCTGACCTTCTGCCACCCAGCTGGGGTCTTATACCTCTCCTCGGTAATCACAAGAGTCACTCGAGTTCGGTATCCTAATCAATACATACTAACTAAAAAAACTAAAGTAGATATTATTTAGCCGATCCCTACCATTGTTATGTTCGAATTTTTCCAAGGACCCGTCCTGTCACACAACCCCGAACCCTTCTCCCAACTTCAGGCAACCCCCAACCCACCGTCAGCCGACGACGTCGCTGGAGCAGCGCCCGAACGGCAACCGAAGAACCCCGCACGGACTAGACCGCACAGTAGCGCACCCTGAAACCCCTACATCACATTGTAGTTTCTCCGTCATCTCTCGTCCAAATTTTGATCTACCTCCGTAGGTTTGTTCACAACCTAACCCTTTTCAAACCTCTTCAATTAGTTTATCTTTATCCATATTATTTCTATCAAAAAAAATCATGATCGAATTCGAGAAAAATCGTGTTTTCACTATTTCGAAAACTCACATAAATCAGTCCAATCACCCTTATTGGAAAACTCGTATCTTCTCCCATAATTGGGCAATCGCAGAACCAATTTTATTATCGTATAGACAACCTAACCCTCTTCAATCGTCTTCAAATAGTTTATTTTATTTCATAATATATTGATTATAAATCGAGTTCCAAATCGAGAAAAAAAATATGAATCCTGAATGACCCGAACCTGTCCCAAGTATCCATATTTCGAGGCCAAAATCTTCCAATCCTGTGAAAATCAAATAAGGATTTTCTTCCTTCAGCATAAAGCCTGTATAACCAGGTTTAATTTCCTTCAAATATATTTATTTATTTCAATTTTAATCCCAAGTTATTTTAGCATAAAAATCAAATAAAACATAATTGTTCAAAACCAAAAATTTTGTGATACGGAGTTGGTCCCATCAAACCGAACAACCTCGTCACGTACTGATTGTATCGAAAGATGCATATAGTACTTTTTAACGTGTGGGCTTCGATGGAATTTAATTTGGTCGCATGTACGCAACAAATTTGACCCGTATCCGTCGAAAGTTACCGTATCATGACTTTCTAAAATTATCCAATTACTTTGTGCTCGCTCGTTGTATCACAACAAAATTATACCATTGGACTCGCAGTTTTATGGTGGTCATGTCACCCAAGTTTGGTTCAATTATGAGAACGTTGACCAGAACATTATTTTTTGGACTCCATAGTCCGACTTAACGGGCAATTTTGTGACTGACTCATCCGAATCCAATTTTGGATATTCCGTTGAGTTTGTATCATTGTTATGGTCTCGTTAGACATTAAGTTTACTGGATTTGGAGAAATTTAATCCTGACACATTTTTTGATGCAATGCGGACCGCCTTTGGAATCTACTTTGAGTCGAAACTGTCATTTTTTGTCATGTGACCAACCAAATTGGACTTATGTGTAATTTTGACTATTTCACTCATTCTAAGAACGTTGATAGTGTTATTTTTAGCATCCGAAAGTATTTACTCATATCCTACCTTTTCGGCGGTTGTCGATTTACCTCGTTCGCTATCTAGACTTTGTCATACCACCATTCAGGATCCAAGCAAGTATATCTTGATATGTTACTAGTCTCTTTACTCTACATTTACACTATGCTACTTCTATATTCCATTATTGATTCTATTCTAGATTATATAAACTGTGCATCCAAGCTATACTTCGATGCTAGCGGTTGGATTAGTCGTTCTCGTGTCTTGTGCTTACTTTATGCATGTCAACCTAGTTTTAGGGAACTATCTTATGATTAGGGGATATACTTATATATTTCTTGGCCATGACACCCACATTGCACGATTGAGATATCTTGCTAGGGCACGGACTATGTACTCGACTTGTTATCGATACGTAAGGAACGTATGACGGATAAAGAACACAACTACTATGATTAACGTATTAGAGAATCAAGAAGTTACAAAATTGGACATATTATGGATATTAATTGGTCAGTAGGGGATTATGGGGGAGGACAACTACTATGCGTATGAGATAGTCACATTGGCATACCATAGTCTCCAAACGAAACTGTAGGATTTTATGAGTTATGTAGATGCCCTCTGACGTTCTTAGATCATTATGGATGGATACAGACGATTGTTGACAGTATATGTACACCAATAGTCTTGAGCTACGTAGATTTGTCGAGTTAGTCTGAATCCTACCCATGTGTACGAAAGTTGTCCTCTAAATTGCGCATGTTGGCAGTTAGAATCACCCTTGCATCAGCTATGAGTTTATTATAATTTACATAGCTTGTATATTATGTATCTTGTTATGTTCCTTTGAGGATATGGTTTTCTGCCATATTTGTAGTATTGACTGTCGTTGAGTCCTTCTGGATCTGCTAATGAGTATCATCTCGATATATATGCAGGTATTGTGACAAAGTACTTATATTATATCTTTCGTAGTTACATATATTCATATTGCTTATTTATCTCATGTTATAGCCTAAAATTTGTACTCATATTATTCATTTAAAGTCTATTTAGACAAGTGTTGTATGTGGTGCAGACTATGATACATGTTGTCCAGTCTTATATTTTGTATCCTTGTGGATTCAGACAAAGTACTTATATGATACATGAAAAGTAGGGACGGGTTTTGGCTGATAGGATATGAAGGGAAAGTGAAAGAATATGTTATGTATTTATTTTAAGTTTTATGTACTTATATCTAAGACTCCTAGGAGTTGGTTATTAATGATAATATATGGATGAAGTTGCTTTCCTAACATATTTAGGATTATGATTAATTTAAAATATAGTTAAGATTTAACTACATTATTTATAATCTTATTTAGAATTATAATAGATAACTACATATAATCCATACATGTATATTATTTGAATAATCTATATCTAATCTTATTTATACATGGTATATATATATGAATACTAAATTAACATCTATCATATATTAAGCATATAATACAATCCAAATCAAAAATGAATTATTTATTCCACTGGTTATTTCTAATTACTTATTTTGAGGCCTAATTTAATAATTAAAAATTTTAGATTGTCGTACAAATCTAGATTGTACTTGTACAAGACAAGAAGATAAAATATAATGGTATCTCGAAATGACCATGTTGCAATGGAAGAAATATAGAGTCACAAAGGAAAACATAATAGGGTATATGAAATGAATCTCTTTATTGATAATTACAGCGGTTACAAAGTATCAATAGCCACAATGAATATGTCAATTTGGCTTACAACACTCATGATCTCTCTTGCTCACAAAGGATCTCGTAGTTTCATATATCTTGTCTTCTTATATCCAAGCATGCATCCTCAGCCAAACATCTTCATGTTGCCAATCTGAGCTTCTAGCGCCTTGATACAATCGAGCGGATATTTGTACCTAGGGTGTTAGATATCAGTACACATCTTGTATTTGTGAGTGAATTAACCCACTCGTCTAAACTGACACTAAGTAATCATGTGAAGCATACAGTTATATGGTGGTCTTGCTATTATAACTTATATTGATTTTAAATCATATACATGGCATGTTATGAAAGCAGGAAAGCATGTATGCATGTGAGCATTGACATTACGTAAGCATGTTATACTCGATCGCGTAAGTAAAACGATTATACAAACTAAAGCTCGTCACTCGACCGTGACCTCTTATACCAACACCGATGCACTCACCCTTGTACTGTCCTGCATAAGGCATTCATTAGTGTGCTACCTTATCTATATGAATGTCATTGGTGAAATCAACACCATGAAGGACTAATTCACGGCATTGCGGCGTAGCTTTATCAGTCTGGGTTACTAGCCCCACTGGAGATCCCGCAATATATCGTGCTGAAGCACGATCACATAGTATGTGATGTGAAATGCCCCGCACCCGCATGGTGCATTACATTAAGATTTTTGAATAAAAGAAGGATTGATAGAGTTAGTTTTTTGTGTGCAGGTTATGTGCAAAGTTCAGTGCGATCAGAGTAATGCCTTGCAAAGGATTGAGGCATAGACGATGCGAATGGAATCAATGTGTTCGTTCAGTGCAGTACACGGATAGCAGAATTAGAGCAATAATGCCGTCTTCCTTAGTCCGATCGGGTCGGATGATATGGAGAGCACAGCCTCCTCACACGGTCATACCAATTGAGTAGATCGTGCTTCGCATCGGATAAAGGATTCAAGGAATCGGCTGTATCGGCATAAAAAAGTGCTTGGCAGAGTATCGAGCAGATTCAGACTTGTTGAGTGGGCTCTGTCCCTTCTCCTCTACTGTTTCATGCCTAATAAAATGGATAACACCTTGATATCTTGAACACTTAGTCATAATACTAGAAATACCCTACGGTGGCGTGCTTAGAGTGTGCGTCGTTCGGATAAAAGGAATTTATGGCTTTGAGTTAAACTTTACGATTGGATTTACGGGAATACTTCAACGAGCGTACGTGCCTTGTGCATGAGTATCAATAGTAATGCCTCGTCTATTGAAACATACAGTTGTGGTTTGAAACTAGGCAACTGTGTCGTAGAGGGGTATTGTACCCATGGAACAATGTGTCGAGAAGCGGCATGGTGCCTTGGAATATATTTGAGAATGGTTATGGTAATCAGATGAGACTATTCTGCCCGAAAAACAACCTCAACACATGCTTGAGCTATTCGGTGGAGACAAATACTGGCACCCAAGACTGGAGAATCCCATTCATCGACCACGCAGTCTATGGGATCTTGTCTGAGGACCCAAAGGAGGCCACTTCAATCAGAAGATGGTCCCTCTGATTCCATTAAGATGTAGCTACTAAGATATTGTGTCGTCGTTCCTATAATTGGCTTCTGTTATGATGCTTATCAAATGCGGAGGTGAAGCAAGTACTCCGTGAAGCTCATGAGGTAATTTTGGAACCCATCAGCCCAGACCAAAGCTTCAGGACCGCCTTCGGAGAATGGGTTACTATTGGCCGACAATGGTAGCAGATGCAGTCGACTACGCAAAAAATATCGTATGTACAAATCCATGCAGACTTTATCCACCAACCCTCAGAATTTCTACACCCTACGGTAGCATCTTGACCGTTCGAAGCATGGAGAATGGACATTATTGGACCAATTAGTCCACCATCGTCTAAAGGACATCGGTTTATCTTGGCTATCACCGACTACTTCTCCTAATGGGCGGAGGCTGTGCCGCTTATTGAATTAAAGACATCAAACATGATCAGCTTCATCAAGCATCACGTTATATACCGCTTCAACTTGCCATGAAAGATCATCCACGATAATGGTTCACAGTTTGCAAGCCATGCTTTCTACCAATTTTGTGACAAAAATTGAATTCAGAACGTAACCTCAACTGCTTACAACCCAACAGCAAATGGTCTAGCAAAAGCATTCAACAAAACCATTATAAAGCTCCTCAAAAAGTTTGTGTCATCCAATAAATGCGACTGGAATGAGAAGCTCGGTGAATGTCTTTGGGCCTATCGCACAACGGTCCAAACACCAACCGGTAGTACGCCATTCTCCCTAGTCTACGGGAGGGAGGCACTCCTCCCTCTCGAGATATAAATTTCCTCACTCCGAGTGGCCCTCTCCAATCAGTTAACCGTTGACGATAATTACCGTCGACAGCTAGAAGAATTGGAGGCACTCGATGAGAAGTGTCTCCTGGCTCAACAACGCATTGAGCTGTACCAAGCACGTCTTTTCGGAGCCTTCAACAAATGGGTCAAAGGAAGGGCATTACGGGTAGGTGACCTCATCTTAATAGTAAGAAGACTGATGGTTATGACCCACAAGACGATCGATAAATTTTAACCCAATGGGAGGGCCCGTTTATTGTGGAGTCCATATTCTTCAACGATGTCTACCGGCTAGTGAAACCCAATGGAGACTTTCTCATGATGCCTATCAATAGTAAGTTCCTTAACAAGTACTATGTCTGAACTAGACTTGTACTCCCTTTATCCCCAACAGAACAACTAAGGTATATAGTGTTTACATTCTCCGTTGTTCATCCCCAACAAATGTACTTTTTTTACAAATATTGTAAAATCCATTATCTGTATTCAGGATTCCTGAATACGCAACAGATAATGGATCATCAGAAGCTTCCCAGTGGAGTAACCGTCAATTCTACCTACACTTTCAGGTAGACCATTCAAAAGTCAATTCTTTTTTTGGCATTAGTTCACGTTCATATCACCTCTGAACTAGTAGCCTAATATTTTCTTCTGTAGGGTTTGCCATGTCCACATTACCTCTGAGAAAACTTTGTTATTTGACTATCGATTATCACGTCCACAATACCTCTGATATCGGTCGTCATCTAAACTTATCATCGGTATTTGACCCTAAGTACGCCAGCGGTGCTAAGTCCCTAAAACCTATCACGTCCACATCACCTCTGATAGGGCTTTTCTACCTCAAATCTATTACTTGCACCCAAGTTCGCAAAAGGTCATAGGTCCTCCAAAGATCCCCTAGTGAGATGTCCTCAAAAACTACGATATCATACTACGTCCATATTACCTCTAGTACGATACCCAAAGTTCATATAGATAATTACAACAAAAGGAAAAGCTTTTATTTATTTTGCATAAAGGAAACGGAAAGCAGACTACACTGAGGGACAACTAAATATCCCAATAAAAAAAGTGCAAATTTTAAGGAAATGAGGAATCAAAATCCTCCAAATTATTCATGAACATTGCAAGAGCATGAAGAATGCAAACGTTCGAAGATACAAACAATTAATTGGAGGTGTCTACGTTGGTCTGCTCCTCATGTCTCTTCAAGTTAGCTGAAAGTCCATCCAACGGGGAGCCAAGGAGTTCCTGGAAAATATCTTCCTTATGCACCCGAATAGCGGACGCTTCTTCAGTTTTCTCAACAGGAAGTGACTTGGGTGTAACATGATGGTGATCAGAAGCAACCCTAACTATAGAAAAAGATATAGTTTCCTTGACTTCCCTTGGAATATCCTTAGAATACATCATGCCAAAAGCAAGTTTGTGTGAGGGGTCCGAGGTTCCTCCAGTGCTTACAAGTGAGAAACCGAAGGCTTACTCCCCTGGTCATAATGGTTTACTCCTCAAGTCATGATGGTTCACTCCGCAAGACGCGACAGTTTGCTTCTCAAGATATGACGATTTATTTCTCAGAACGCGACGCTTGACATAAGCCAAAGTTTGACTGTTGAGATTTTCAATATTCTTCTCAGAAACTATTACTGATACAATGGGAATGAACATATCATGCACACATCAACAAGTTAATGGAGAAAGTGGTCTTACTAGTAAGGCGTAACAGCAAAGCATAGCATCAAGCCAAAATTTTATTGGTGTTTAGTCATGATTATATATGATGGAAATCTGTTACATTCAAGGGTTTTCATTAATATTCAAGATCATGAGTAAATATGATAAAAATCTGGTTTTAAGGGTTTCCATGAAGTCTCGCTGATAAGAACCTTTTCCATTAAAGGCGCCCCTCCGTGCTATTTTTCTACCATAGCAAGTAAAGCCGGTAGCAGAACTCAATGCATTCTGGGTATCCTTCCAAAAAACAAACCTCGGTATATGGAAAAGAATTCATATTGATGGATAGCAAGAGAGGGGCGGGATCAGGCGCTCTTCGTCCATACGGGAAGACTGAGGACATGAATGACAATTAATTCAAATCATGTCATCGACACCGCAGGTTCCCGGCCGGTAGCAAGCCACATAAAAGGGAGGAACGTAGCTAGCGTGTTGTATAAACAGGGACAACTCAACACATGATGCATGATGTTTATCCTTGTCTCTTGGATCAGTTCTTGGCAAACTGCCGCAAAAGGTTGGCATTATCTTCGAACGACGGGTTCTATGATATCCTTCCATTCTCCATCATGGGCACTAAGAAAGGAGGTAAAACCTGTATAAAGAAGACATGCATCAAGCTTAAAAAAGTCTGCAAGAAAATGAACACATGTCCCATGTCGCTTCCAGGTTGGGGCCATGAGCAGGGTCGAATGTCTCAAAGATGCATGCTGCAGATGATTCCTCATCTATGCGGCCAAGCCAATGATAGGTTCCGTGTGCATGTCACAGACGATGCCTCGTCCATGCGGCCAAGCTACGGATAGGCTCTGCACGCATGAGGCAGGGCTATGTGAAGACTCTGCGCATATTCAGGATAATTTTTCATCTATGCAGTCAAATTTTGGGGGAGTTTGTACGTGTTATAGATGATTTCTCATCCACACTACGAGATTATGGGACCTTGTACTTGTGTCTCTGAAGATCAGTGTACTCCTTCACCTCCGTATGATCTGCCAGCGTCGGGGGGCCACGGATCAAGTCTACCCCTGATGAACTCCCAGGCGAAAAGGATAACAGCCCCCCATACCACAAAAGAATGAGCAAAAAAAGACGAAGTTCTCTCTCCCCCCAACGGCCTATTTATAGGCTAACAAGAGCCATGTGAAAGGATCGAGACAATGAACCGAGTGGTTCTGAAAATAAATCTGACGCCTTGATTGTCGCGGTCAAACGATTTTCCTTGGTTAAAACCGGCGCCTCAGGTTCCAAACCACACCTCTATACATGTGATATTTGGCAGTTTTTTGGTTTTTATCTCCTAGAAACTGTCGTCGACTCGGAGATCGAGCCAAATCCCCTTCATTAAGGGCAAAGTTGACAGCCTGAAAGCACATGCGGCCCATCATCCATGTGGTCGAATGTTTTCTCCTCCATGCTTCTTATTCAAAGTATTTCAAACTTATCAAAGTTTAAAAACTTTGAAGGGGATCTTGTAGAAGCATAGAAAATCCAAATTCATGCGTCCAACAAACATGCATCCCAAGTTCGACTCAAAAAAATTAGGCCGTAGAATGAATATGCGGTCCAGAAAAATGACATCCATGCGCCCCAAAATTGGCCGCATAAATACCTGATCCTAGATTGGGTTTGATAGAGAATCCTGACAAAAAGAACTTTCTAAACATCTCGAAAGATGTGAGCACGCTAAACAATAGAATCTCATGTCAGCATGAACTTTAATCCTGACAGAAATGCAGCGCCATGTGTAAAACACGACAAAGTCTCTATATGTCCCAAGCGTCTCTGGCCCCATGTGTCCCAGGCTCCATGCATCCCATGCGTCTCTGGCCCCATGCCTTCTAAACTCCATGTGTTTCATGTATCACATGCATCCCAGACTTTATGTGGCCAATGCAGCAAGGTTTCCTGAGATAAAATCTTTCTGTTATGACTGAAGTAATTCTCTTTAACTAAGTATGGGCCACGTGTCAAGCTGACCAAGTCACACACACAAAAGACGAGAATTGTTCAGACCTTCAGCAACAGCAAATTGTAACAAACATCCACGTGGAAGCTCAGCCTGAACTCACTCCCACGGTTGGAACTATATCCTGTTAAGGATGTACACGTGGCAGCTTTCGACATCCATGAGCCTATGGTACATGCGCGCGCATGGTCATATAACATGATGGATATAAATAGCTGGGTGGAATGCCCTCACGGAAGGAGAGGGGCTGGCATAGAGAGGCAGACACACAAGCAGGAGATTGAAAGTATTTTCCTTCTTCAGTAAGATCGTCAACGGAGTAGAGGAGCCACTGCAGTGCTCGATCTCCATCGTCCCACTCCCCATAATCAAAAAACTTGTACTTAGATTTTCTTTGTATTATTTTTCGTGAATTAAATACCAAAGTTTATTCAAACCAGTTTTAATGGCGAACACCCCCCATCATAATTGTTAATACCATTACTCTCCTCCCCCCCCCCATTTTAGAAAAAAATTACTACTACCCCCCAATTTATAAAAGGTAAAAAAAAATTTGGGGGAGGGGGGTTAAATACAATTATGAATAATATGTTATGAAGGAATGGGGGGGTAGTAGTAATTTTTTAAATGGGAGGGTAATGGTATGAGCAATTAGGATTGAGGGGGTAAGTCGCTTATGCTTCAGGATGTGAATCTGGCTTCGGGAAACTCACTTTCTCTTCAGGATGTGAAGCATGTACCGGTGATTGCCAAGAACCTGGTCTCGGAAGTCTTCTCTGCAACGCATGCATGAGGATGGATATCAATGCTAGGCAGATAATGATGTCTTATAAAAGAATATACTTCGAAAAGTATTTTGTATCGAAGGGATGTTCAAACTTCAGCTTGTAACTCTTCAAAATAATGTTAATGTGGTCTCTTCTTCTGGTTATTCTCTTGAGTTATGGCACAATAGACTAGGACATATTTATTGTATAAGAATAAATAAAATGTCTAGTCTAGGACTTATCTCCAAATGTGAGGGTAAGGAGATGGAGAAGTGTGAGGTCTGTGCGCAGATGTAGATCATAAAAAAATTGTTCAAGCTGGTTAATCGAAGCACATATCTTCTAGAGTTGGTGCACTCAGATATCTGTGACTTCAAGCAGTTCTCCATAAAGGCCAAGATGAAGTATTATATTACATTCATCGATGACTAATCGAAGTACGCATTTGTGTATCTGCTCAAGTTAAAAGACAAAGCATTTGAGAAGTTCAAGGAGTTCAGGGCTGAGGCTTAATGTTAAACATAGCAACAACTAAAGAGACTCAAAAGTGATCAAGGCGGAGAGTATAGGTTTATTGAATTCATATTATTCTATACGGAATATAGAATTGTCAATGAGACGACTGCTCCATATTCTCCTCAATCAAATGGAGTAGCTGAAAGAAAGAACGGGACATTGACAGAGATGATGAACTCAATATGGTTGACTGCGGGTCTTTCAAACTATTTTTGGGAAGAAGCTGCGCTCACGGCTACTTTTATTCTGAATAGAGTATCGTGCGCAACTTCTGATTTTATTTCTCATGAACTCTGGTTCAAAGTCAGACCCAACTTAAATGTCATTCGAGTGTGGGAGTGTCTGGCATATGTGAAGCTTCTAGACTTGATAATTCAAAAGCTGGATACGAGGAATACAAAGTCCATCTTCCTGGGTTATACTAAGAAGAGTGATGCTCGGAGGTTTCTTGATATAAAATCAAATCATATCATCGAATCTCGCGATACAAAATTCTTTGAAGATAAATTTGCAAGGCACAAAAATATTGTTATTACGGATATTCTGGGGAATAGTATGAGTACACAAGAAGCTAATGCTTCCAATAAAAATATAGTCCAAGAAAAATTTGTCATTCCAGAGACAACTTTAGAACCAGAACTCGCAGAATCGGTGTTTAAATGAGTGAGGAGACAGAAGAACTTCGGAGAAGATTTTGTCACCTATTATATGAAAGCAGATCCGCTTATCTATAATGAGACGATGAAGACCATAGACACTGTCTTCTGGAGCGAGGCTTTAAATGATGAGTATGACTCAATAACCTCTAACAACACTTGGGTATTGGCCAATCTGCCTGAAGGAGATAAACCAATCAGGTGCAAGTGGATCTTCAAAAAAAAGGGTAAAGGCTGATGGAACAATTGACAAGTTTAAGGCAAGGCTGGTGTCCAAGGAGTTTTCTCAGAAGCAGGAGATTGACTACTTTGGCACATATACTCCAGTAGCGCTGATGACAACCATCAGGATGTTGATTGCTAACAAGCTGGATGTGAAAACAACATTCCGGAATGGAGAGTTGACCGAAGAGATTTATATGCAACAAGCAGAAGGATTTGTCGTCAAAGGGCTTGAAGATAAAGTCTACAAGTTGGTAAAATTATTATACAGTCTGAAACAAGATCTAAATATATGGCATACAAAGTTTGATAAAGTTATAAGATTAAACGATTACAGGGTCAGTGAGACGGACAAGTATGTTTACACAAAGTTCGCTGACGGAAGAGGAGTCACCATTTGTCTGTATGTGGACGACATGCTGATTCTGGGTATGGATCTAGCACGTGTCACTAAGACAAAGAAGTTTCTCTCATCCAAATTCAGTATGAAAGACTTAGGGGAAACTGATATTATCCTGAAGGTAAAGATCATCCGGACGAATACTGGAGTGGTGCTGTCACAGTCTTACTATTTTGAGAATATGCTCACACGCTATGGATATCAGGAAATCAGGGATCAATACTCCTTACATGTGTGACAATAAGCTGAAGTCAAATCCTAGGAAAAGTGTAAGGCAGTTGGAGTACTCAAGCGTCATCGAGAGTTTGATGTATGCAACAACTACCATAAGGAATGGCATAGCTTTCGCAGTAGAAATGCTGAGTCGATTCACGAGCAACCCAGGTATGGAGTACTAGAAAGCTGTGAAGAGAGTGATTAGATATCTCAAGAAGACTCAGAAGTATGCATTACACTACAGTAGGTATCCGATAGTGGTAGAAGGCTTCAGTGATGTAAACTGGTATTTAGAAGTAGAGAGCAAAAGGTCGACAGGAGGATACGTCTTTCCTATAGGTGGAGCTGTTATATCGTGAAAGTCGAAGAAGCAGACAATGCTCTCTCATTCCTTTATAGAATATGAGTTCTATGCACTGGCGGCTGCAGCGGATGTAGAAGAATAGCTTCGAAAGCTCATGTATGATCTTCCAGTAGTTGGTGCACAGATTCTGGCAGTACTGATTTACTGCGACAACCAGGCGACTATAGCTGTAGCATCAAATGACCTCTTCAATGGTAAGAAGAGGACTGTGCGACTGAGATACATAGCAATAAATGATCTTATTAAGACTGGAGTTATTATCGTAATTGATGTTCGGAGCCAAGAGAACCTGGCGGATCCATTCACCAAAGGTCTCAAGCGCCAACTGTTCGAGGACACATCAATCAAAATGGGCTTGAAGATATTCTGATATTGTGTCTTTGTAATTCTACCATAAAATTTTATGCTAAATCTACTAGGCATCTAGCTTTTGGTTCAAAGAAGGATCATTGACTGAGAGAATATCAGGAACAGTAGGTAGTCATTTGAGACATTGAGGGATTACGGACCCAGAACCACTGTTGTTTATTATTTGTTCTTTGTGTAGAACAATTCCTATGGGAGGATGGCTTAGATGCCTTAATGAATTCTCAGGCATTTTAAATATTCGGCGTGCTTTACAAGAAGCACGGGTAGTGCAGCACTACAAAGGAGTGTAAGGACTTTATGCTATAGTGGCATGACTCCATGATGAGGTACCTCAATAGGGTAATGCCTAGGCTTCACGAGTCATATCACACCGACGTAGCACGGCACATAGGCAGGTAGCATAATATTGTAGAATGAAGAGTGGTAGGCAGCACTACAAAGAAGCCGGTGACCTCATATTGCAATGGCGTAATACCACCAAGAGGTAAAATATGTAAAGCCTCCGCTACATGAACCATGTCACAACGGCATAACACCGCAAAGAAGCACAAGGCTTTATGCTGGGTAGTAAGGTACTACATGTAATGCCTCGTTCCCCCTATTCGGGGAGCGCGGCCAAGAAATACTTGATACTGTCCGATCGGGACAGATTGAATCAAGATCATTTTCTCGTTATGGATTGGTTTCTTCGGAATCAGGTCCCATATTCAACAGATCGTGCCTCAAGGAAGGACTCGGCGGCAGAGTCGAGAGGGGCCTTTCTGTTGCGCTGGTTTCCTTGCCCGTTTTCGTTGCGGCTTGGTTGCCTTCTTGTTGGTTTTATGACTTGCGTTTTCTTGAACGGTTTCGATGGTTTTCATTACCTTCGTTCTTAGGATTTCGCATTTTCGTATCGAACCATGGAGACCGAAGCAGGAGATATTGATCATCTGTTGGTGCGTGCAGGTGATAGGGTAGACGACGCACGCGCGGAGTCTTGAAGTTCTCCCTTTTCTCTTCTAGTTCACCAACTTGTGAGTGGCTTTACTTCGATTAGCACCCTCCTTCCAAGTCTTTACTTTTAATAGAATTGGCTCATTTGTGCATCTCGCTCCAACGATATCATAATAAGAATAAAACTGAGTCAAAGGAAAAGAAGAGTTAGACTTGAAACACTTGTAATGCTTGTCATACAAAAATGTGCCCTTCTCGCTGCTACACTTGTAATGCTTGTCATACAAAAGAGCTTTTATGGACCAATGTACTCATCGCCGTTGTCGGACCGAACACATTGTAGCTTCTTGCCCGTCTTCCTTTCAACAGAGGCCTGGAACTCTTTGAAAGTAGGAAGCACCTGATCCTTGGTCTTTATGGCATAGAACCAAACCTTCCTAGAATAATCATCAATAAAAGTCATAAAATAAGAAGCATCACAAATGTACTTTACATTTATACGATCGCAGACATCTTAGTGAATCAACTCGAGCAGCGCCAGCTTCCTTGAACTTGGGTGACTTTAGAAAGATACCCTATTTTGCTTCCCCGCCAAACAGTGCGTGCATCTCTCCAATTTTGTAGACTATAGCCCTGGAATTACCTTCCTGTTCACCAAGTAGCTTATCCCCTTCTCGCTGATATGGCTGAGCCGTCTGTGCCACAACTCAGTAGACGCATCAGTAGCTGCGTTCACCTCATGTGCCACATGTGCGCTCCCTTCCATATAATAGAGTCTGAACTTCTTGCTTCCTCTGGCAATCACTATCGAACCTTTGGAAAGCTTTCACTAACCGTTCCCGAAGAGGTTGAAGAAACCCTCTTCATCTAACCTTCCAACCGACACCAGGTTGAAACGGATATCAGGGATATGACGGACATCTTTGAGAACAAGAACTGTACCCGTCTTTGTCCTTAAATGCACATCTCCAATAGCAACAGCTTTCGACACATCTCTATTGCCCATCTTCAATACTCCACAGTCGCCTGTTGTGTAAGTAGCAAATAGTGGCATGTTGTGAGATATGTGCACTGAAGCACCTGAGTCCACCAGCCAAGAATTATCATCGTAGGCGAGGTTCATGACAACCTTATCACCTACAATGATCACATCGCCTCCATGTACCGAGGTCGCCGCTGTAGTTTTCTCACCTTATTTTTTCTTGTCGCCCTTCTTCTCTCTCTTTCAAGCGAAATAGTTTCGCTTGATGTGGCACTTCTTGCCACAATGGTAACACTTCAAGTCCTCATACCGACCCTTGGATCTTTCCCTGCTTTTGTCTCTGCCACCGCTTGGACCCCTGTTTTTATCCCTTCCGCGGCTCTCTGAAACTAGTGCCTCTGAGTGGGATGTGGATGGAGTTTTCTGAGAACGTCTCTGCATCTCTTCATTCAGTACCCTGCTCTTGACAAACTCCAGACTGACCATGCCTTCCGGAGTAGAAGCGATTATAAACACTCGTACGCTCTCCCACGAGTCTGGCAATGTACACAACAACCAAAGTCCCTGAACCTCATCGTCGAACTTGACTCCCATCGAGGATATCTGGTCAACCACGTCCTGGAACTCACTCAAGTGATCCGTAATAGATGCACCATCTTTGTACTGCAGACCCATCATCGTTCAGATCAGGAACAACTTGTTTACCCCGACCTTCTTCGTATACAAAGATTCCAGCTTATCCCACGTCGTCTCCGCGTGCTCAATATTGGCAACATGATTGTACACGTTCTCATCAACGAACTGCCTGGTATATCCGCACACCTGTATATATATGCTCAAACTTTCAGTCCTCTTCGGATTTGTCACTAGGCTTCTCGAACGCAAATACTGGAAGATGCAGCTTCTTGACGAACAACAAATCTTTTATTTTGCTCCACTAATAATGATAGTTTGTATCGTTCAGGTTTACCATGCGCACCGACTTCACGTCACTCTCTCCTCCCTAGTTTGCCTGTCAACTCCTGACCTCTCTGAACTCCAGAACTTGACTCTGATACCACTTTATTGAGAACAAAAGCGTGAAAATCGTTCCCCAAACCAAGAAGCCCTGTGAGAGAACCGAGTAAAAGCACAAAAATCAAAAATGTCAAATATAAATCGCATAAACAAAATTTTTTACGTGGAAAGCCCAAATGGAAAAAAAAAGTACGAGACGATCGGAGTCCAACCCTGAAAAGCCTCTACTAATGGAATAAGAAATACACCGACTCTTACAAACTTCTCACCGATCCAAACGGATCACTACAACTCTTTGGAATAGAAAATAGATCACAAACAAACGAAGAACGAAGATGACGAGAAAAGAATTACCCGAAACTGATCTCCTATTCAAAATAGCCTTCAATCTCTTTCTCTCTCCTTCCAATGTTGTAAATGCACTCTTGCCTCCTTTTGCATTATTTTTAGATATGAGATATATTTTAGGGCTAGGAGACACATAATATATATAGTCTCAAATTCACAACTATTATTCCTATTATATATAGGAATACCCAATCCAAATCCGAATCCATTGACATATTCCTACTATATGTAGGAATATCCAATCCAAATCTAAATCCATTGACATATTCTTATTATATGCATGAATATCCAATTCAAATATATTGAGGTATTCCTATTATATGTAGGAATACTCAATCCAACTCTGAGATATTTTTCACATAGGTTGGGAACTACACCCACTCCAACACTACCATGGACCATTTCTTTATCAAAAAAAGAAGAAAGCCTAAAATCAACATAACCTACAGTTATTGTTGATGGAAAATAACATGATGGATTGATAATATCTAAAATCTTAAAATCAACAAAACCCTCAAATTAGAGAAAATATGAGGAAAGTACATATGGGTGGGTCGTCGTTGTCCTTTCCGCTTCAACGGTGCTAGAGGTATGGTGCTGGTAACCCTGCTCAAAATCTTGAGATTGTGAGAGAGATGTAAACTCTGAAATACTAATCAACTCGAAATCTTGATATTGTAAGAAGAAGGAGAGGGCGTACCTTCACTGCTTCGTCGGTGATGGAGGAGCACAACACATCTCCTAACACAGTCTTTGGCGAGCGATTTATCACAAGAAGCTCGAGCGAGGGGAAGGAGAGGAGACCATGAAAAAATAAGTGCTGTAAAAATTGGCTTATTTTTTTCCTTTATAACACTTTTCTTCCTCTGAATTTGTCACGATTTTTACTGTCACAAACAATATGAAAATAATAAAATTATATAATAATAATTCTATTAATAGTTATTTACTTATAGTAAGGTATATTCGTTACATGTGTGTCATAACAATAACCATTACTAATTGTAAAAAAAAATGTTATACAAATTTGATGTTTTGATGTAGTGATAAGCTATAGTATTTTGTTCTTATTTTACAGTTTATTGCATATTTGCTACTCTTTGCCTAATATTATCAAACTTTGTTATCCTATGCGAATTTTTTCGATAATTTAATCATCTAGCTTTTGTTGCAGAAATCAATTGCAAGTTTTTTGTATTTTCATAATTTGCATATAAATATATTTTCAATCTGTCTGCAACAATACGGACTCACATCTTTTTATACGAATCTCGAATCACGGCGAGACCTACGCCGTTGGATTTGTAGTATCGAACTACCCATATGAAAGTAGTTTAAGCAAAATTTATAACACTTTCGGAACGTTATCCATGGAGCTTAGGGGTGACGCTCCGAAAAAGAATCATCTTCCTCACTGAAAATAACATCATAGAGACAATCAGGGCCGGCCCTGAGTTCATGGGGGCCCTAGACGAAATTTCAAAAATGGGCCCCCCATATATAACATAAAAAAAAAAAAAATTGAAATAAAAATAAAAATAAGTTTTAAAAGAAGCTACTACCAAGAATTGAATCTAGAACTCCTAGTGTACAAGTTTAACATAATAACTACTACACCACCATTATTTTGTGTTAAAAAAGGTCCATGATATATACTAGTTATATTTTAAATACAAAATTATTAAAATATATATTTTTTAAAATTATATTTTTGGGTCTTTTCAGTCCGTGGGCTTGGGCCAGGACCGGCCCTAGAGGCAATTCGTGGAATCAAGGTAGATTTTGTCGCAATCCAAAATTCTCAAGAAAAAAAAAATGTGAACATGTATAAGTAAGACTGAATTATTTGGACTACCAAATCACTGGAAGTCATCTCACTAACACTTTAACGTCCTTCACTTAATGTTTCCGATTGAGAAGGGGCAAAAAGGAAGAAGAAGAAGAGAGTTTTAAAATTATGTGAAAGGAGGAGATTATTTGTTCCCGAATAGATGGCAAAACGGGCCGGCCTAGCATAACAGCATACCACCAGATTGCAAAAGGCCGAGGATAAATTCGTAAATGCACTTAGCCAGAAAACCCTAACCCTTATAAATCCTCTTCTCGTCTATCTTCTCATCCCTTGCTGGCGGCGGCAGAGGAGTCGAGGAAACCCTAAGGAGGAAGGAAGGAATTAAGAGATGGTGAAATTTTTGAAACCTAACAAAGCGGTGATCCTCCTCCAGGGTCGTTACGCCGGGAGGAAGGCCGTGATCGTGCGCAACTTCGACGACGGGACGAGGGACAGGGCGTACGGTCACTGCCTGGTGGCCGGCGTGTCCAAGTACCCGAAGAAGGTGATAAGGAAGGACTCGGCCAAGAAGACGGCGAAGAAGTCGAGGGTGAAGGCCTTCGTCAAGGTCGTCAACTACAGCCACCTCATGCCGACCAGGTACAACCTCGACATCGACCTCAAGGACGTCGTCACCGGCGATGTGGTCGGTAGCGGGGGCGGCGGCGACAAGAAGGTTACGGCGTGCAAGGAGGTCAAGAAGAGGTTCGAGGAGAGGTTCAAGACCGGGAAGAACAGGTGGTTCTTCACCAAGCTCAGGTTCTGAGTGAGCAACCAATCATTTCCGATGTCTCGTCATCCTCGTTCTGTGGTAACAATCTAGTGTTTTTCATCAATTAGTCGTTTCTTGTCTCTGTTTTAATTTGGGATTTTCATTACTGTTATTATGTTTTTGTTACGGATTTCTGATAGTTGAAACGCACTTGCTTCTCATTCTATGATGAATAATCTCTCTCTCTCTCTCTCTCTATATATATCGTGTCTGCCTCTGTGTTTGTGTTGTATGCTGAGTATATTAATAATTGAATCTAGATTGGATGTTGGGATGGGTGGATTCAATTTGTCATATTTTTAGTGATTGATGAGAGAACGATCACTTTCAGATCTGAAGGAGTGGTCCACTCAAACGTGATGTAATCTACAATTTGGTGGTGAAAACCTAGGTAGGGCTTTGAATTTCTGAGCAAGCATTTCCGATGTCGTCAACTTTCTGTGGTAGCAATCTAGTATTTTTGATCGTCCCCAACAACAATTTTTACTACTATTAGTAGTTTATTACTCCTTTCTTGTCGCAAGGATCTTATCATCTCTTTTAATTTGGGATTATCATTACCGTTATTATGTTTTTGTTATGGATTTCTGATAGTTGAAATGCACTGCTTCTCATTCTATATTAATAATTGAATCTAGATTGGATGTTGGGCTAGTTGGATTCGGTTTGCCATTTTTTTAGTGATTGATTTTAGAATTTAGACCTGAAGTAGGGGTCCACCTAAATGAGGTATAAATCTACGATTTGGTGGTGAAAACCTAGGTAGGGATTTGAATTTCCAAACCTTACTATTTGTTGTTCTTGAGGATTCTCTCTGTTTGGGTTAATTATTATGACTTATGTTATGGGATCCAATGGTCTTGATTTTTAACCGAGGGATGTTTTCTATGGATCCTTAAAATGGGAAAGAGTTGGTGATGGTGTTCTAGCTAGCATGGACACTCCAAAATGGTGTTGACATCTTTGTGTCTGTGTGTTGTTGGACATGAAATTGGCATCCCTACAATACACTATATATATGTACTGTCTTGTGTTTGTGTTGAAGTGTCTATTTCGTGTCATGTGTGTGCTAGAAATGGATTATCTATGACATCGTCTCTTCGCATTGAGATCAATTTCTGTTATTTCTGTGATGATTAACTTTGTTTTTCTTGATTGGTCTTATTTGTAATGTTTTTATTATATAGTGAATGGTCCTTGCTGGCTGTGGTTGCACCTCAGATGGGTTTTATTAGAGATCTGTTGTTACTGTTGGTGTAGTTATGCTCAACAAGTTTTATCTATATGACACAAGTTTAAGGAAAGTCACCATTACATTTCCCCCGAATGTAGTCTGCACCCCTGCCCTCCAAACGTAATCCAAAGCCCTATGCGGAGAATGTTACAGGACATTTTGATGTTTGAGATATGTAGCTTATATAGGTTTTCATATTTTTAACACATTATTAACTCGAAAAAAGGAGCTCAATACTCTCATGTACATATATGTTAGTATATGCATGTTGATACATATGATTTAAATGTTTGATGATCCTTGAAGGAGTTATTATGCACTAGAAGGGTGTTTACATACCAGCTATATTTTTATTGCTGTTGCTTTTAACTCCCCTTTTAATTGGAAGTCCCTTTAAGATTCTCACTAATAATTGGAAGGGTGGCTTCGGACGGTACAAAATAATATTGAGTTAATGGAAATAGCAAGGTTCAAAGTATCGGTACCAATATCAGACATTTGGTATGAGTGTCAGTATAGACGGTATCGGATCGGAGTATCAAATTGTTTGGCATCGGCAATATTAAATAATTATTGTGCCTATAAAAAATATTACATACAATAATATTATACTTATAAAAACGTTACATACAATAATAAATAATGTTACATTGTGTATACGAGTCAACGCACTTAATTAATATATTTAGCCAGTAAAAATTTACATTTATATGAATACTAAAAATATACAAATAAAAGATATATACTATAATAAATACTATATATATATATATATATATATATATATATATATAGTATACACAATACTCGGTCCAACTTTTTTGGTTTAATTTTTTTTATAATGGCTGGTTTTGTCCGGCCAACCCAAACCCTAATCCAACCTAATAAATGAAGAGAGGAGGGGGGAGAGACATAGATTTCTCCTTTCCGCCTGGGTTCTTTGAAACCCTAACCCAACCTAATAAATGAAGTTGATTCTCCTCTCCATTTTTTTCTACTTTCCCTACCTCCTCACCTCCACTTTTTCCTCAACGAGCACATGCGACGACAGCGGAGAAAGGGGTTTGTTGGCGGCCGAGAAAGAGGTTTGTCTTCCCACCTCAATTTTTATTATCAAATTGAATTATTATGTGATTTTTGGATTTTTTTTTTCCGGACTGTATTGGTTATTTATCGGCATGTATGGACCGATACAATAAATTTTGATGGTCTCTCGGCCGATACCGATACGTGTTGGCATACTTTGAACCTTGGGAAATAGCTAACCCCATATTTTTGGGTACAAGTAAAGAAATGGTATGTGGAGTAGCTGCAGACTATATAAGATTTTGTGGATTAGCTAAGCCATATTTATTGGTTTTATTACTGTTGAGTATAATAGAAAAACTAGAAATTTCACCCTGACATCCCCTCAAATTGTTGTGCAGAAAGTGAATTAATCTCACTGATCATTAAACTCTGGTTGGAAAGAGAAATGGATAGGGCGGAGTATAATTATTGTGCTTGGGTTTGAAGGAGGAATGTGAGATAGTACTGCCATTATTTTGAGAGATTAGAGTGTGTGCAACTGAAAGTGCAGCCAACTTTATTTTGAGAAAGACTTCAGGGAGAGTTAGTGCCAATAAACGACATTTTAATGGTTGTAATAAAAAAATGCCTCTTTTCAAATTTACAAAGCACTAGAACTATTTCCCAGGCCCTTTATAAGAGGAGATTAAGTTTTTGAAGCCAGTGATCATCCTCCAGGTTCAGTTTCTTAACGGAAGGCTGTGATTGTCCACAACTTTGATGATGGACCCATGACCGAACTTATGGGTCATGGGCACTGCCTTGACACCAGTGTGTCCAACTGTGCAGAAAAGGTCATAAAGGACCCAACCAAGATGGTTGCCAATAAGTCGAGGTCAAGACCTTATGAGGTATTAAAACAATCTTGTTTTGATTGATAAAATGCGATGCTTTTTATAGATCTTTTAACTAGCTTAGATTATGAGGCCATGTGTTGATTAGATTGATTTATGTTTTTAGTGAAAGTTCTATATATAGTTTGTAGTATCTCATAAGGTCAGCTGTCCTGATGTTTTTTATAGTATAATTTGTAAACTGTCAGCTAGGAAGCATGGAATTTTTTTTCAGGTTTCATTTCATGTTGTGTCAGATGAGTATCAGAGGATTTTGAGTACAATTGGGAAGTACCTGGTCATCATCACCATCCAAGCTTTCTCCCATCATTGTGTGGTCTGATGTGAACCCTTTATTTTGGCACCAAATTCCTAGCCAAGATAGCTAGTTTGCACGCAGGTAAACCTACATTTTGGAATGGAGTTTAATAAGCTCATCCAACAAGGAAATATCCTAGTTTTCCTAGACAGTCTAGACGAAGAGGAAAGATGAAGAGGAAAGATGATATAATTTGTTATAGGAAATTTCATTCTCTATGACAAGTTACACCAAAGAGTATAGGAATGGCAATCCCAAAGGAAAGTTCTTTGGTAAATTCTTTAAATTGTAGAGCTAGTCCACAGTTTGATTTTGCTGGATGCTTGTCTAAGTTTTAGGATATGGTCACTATCCATATGATAGTTTTATTATTATGGATTTACTGCTTTAATGATGGTTGGATTAAATTTCTTTTTTTAAGTTTGATGAAACATATGATCTTGGGCATTTGATTGCATCTAATTGTTGTACTATAATGGAATTAGCTACTGGCATTGGAGTTCTAATATGGAATTTGGTTATTAGCGCTAGAGTTCTAATTTCAAAGTGGACCAACTATTTTGGGTTGATTGACATGCTGTTCTTAGAAAAAGGACAAAAAATAAAATAAAAATAGAAATAGAGGTACTGTTTACTCGGCCAATTTGGCTAAATGCAAACTAGTCCTGCTGCAAGTCTTTGCGCTTCAATATCATAGCTCACGGGAAACTTCAAGATTGTGCAGCAATGTGGCAAAGTGTTCAAAGATATCAACACCTAGCTCTTTGTCCAACATCAAGCAGCGATTGGAGAAGGGACTGGCAGCTGAGAAAGGACTAGGAGTACTCGTCTTGCTATTATCAGGGTTAAAATGACCAACTTCCGTGATTACGTGGAACGCGTACATAAACGCTTCAAGTTCAGCATGCCTAGGCATTTTGGAACAGCAAGATCCATGCCTCTGAAAAGCTCGAGGCTCAACTTCTGGATGAGATGATCCAACAATGTGAGCCTCGATGGCCTTCAGCCCTTTTGGTGTTATCAAATTTGTTTCAACACTACTAAACAATTGTGGAGCTTTCAGTCGATGCTAAACCAGTATTTGGTCGGCAACATATATGTTCTTCTTCCTCCGCTAGGTGTATGGATCGGCCCTTTGATACCAATTTTTGGATGACAAGAAAAAAATGTTACGTACCAGAATTTGGTAAGTACTATCTTTTAGTTTTGAGACAGATCAAAAGATAAAGGAACGGAGACCAGGAATAGAGGTTCAAGTAAACCTTTTGGTATATCCTATGTTAGATCATGAAGTTGTAGTAAAGATAAGAGATTTACGAAAAGTTCACTCTCTGATTACCTCGGTTCCAAAGAAGAGCAATTATATAACTTCCGATTACAACTTGCAAAAAATTAGATTACAACGATACGACAATAAACTTCGTTCTTCCTTACAAACGCAGTTGCAACGAGACATAACGAACAACTACAAAGAAGAAGAAGAGAAAAAAATGACAGAAAACTGTCGGCTTGTTGGGGTGATGACGATCATCGTTACTCAAAGCAAGATTCGTCCTCACATGATCTGCTCCAAGGAACCAACAAGTTCTGAAAAGAACTTTTGGAACGCTCGCTGTCACCTTTGTTTTGACTCACACGAACCCCTGGACTCCAATGGCAACAGCAGCAAAGTACTCTCTACGTCTCTCAATTTCGAAGTAAGTTCTCAAATGGGGCACAAAGAGAGTATTTATAGGGTAGGGAGGAAACCATAATCCTGTCCGTCAACCAATTATGGAAATATATGAATCAATTAAATTCAAATTCCACAAAAATTGGATTTGAATAATTGACTCAATCTTTCCATAACTGTCCAATTTTCGCAATCAGCAGAATTATGCACCAACAACGCTATATGCGCACAGCAGCACAGCCGCAGCTGCTCCTGCATGCATAGGCCAACGACGCATCAACTAATGTGTGCATGCGCGCAGCAGTGTAGCAGCGCATGCGCACATACGCGTAAATGCACATAGCAGCACATACCCCGCTCAACCCCCGCACATGTGCCCGTGCATACACCCGCGCATGCAACTCGAGCAACAACTCGCGCAACAAATACGCACAAGCGCCATACGACGATGCTGATGTACTAAGTGAAAGTGTGCCACCAAAGTGCCACTTTGCGCTATTGAGCCCGAGTCCGAGTCCGAGTCGCTAGCTCCTAAGAAATTTTTTCCAAGAGTAACAAAAAGCATAAATGCTTTCTTGAGAAATTTAACCTTAATCATATTAGAAAAATATTCCACATGGTACCCACTTTGGTCAATATCCCATATGCATCTTTCAACACTCACATGGTATTATATTGAGATACTCAAGAGTGTTTTCTAATGTGGGACTATATTTCTAGCCAAGCAAACGAAAAATCTCCCACAAGTCTAAGAAAAAATTCCAACAATTTTCCACATAGCTCAATATATGGGATGGATTTTCCACACAATGACTGTCCATCATGCATTAGGATAAATGTCGATGACGACTTGAATCTTCCCGCATGGGTCAAACAATAGTTCGATAAAAGAATGGATAAAGGCTTGAATTCTACACCATATCTGCTATTCTTTCCACTCACACAATGACATCAGCTGTGACTCTGGTGCACGTTAAAGGTCATGTGCTAGCATGGTCTCTGTGTATGTATCTTGGGTGTCTACAAGTTTACCCTCAAGAGACGGCCTACATCTCTTTCTATACATTTAGGTGAGTTCTTTCAGAGAGTTTAAAATTCTCCAGCATGATACCTTGCGCTTCCTTTCGGTGCTACGCGCTATGACATGGCCGAAGCCGAGGTCCGCAATCTCTTGTTGGTGTCATACTACCGTAGCATGAGATCATAAGCCTCTTTGTAGTACTGTACTACCCAGCATGAAGCATTGCGCTCCTTTGCAGTGCTACGCCGCTATGACATGACTCAAAGCCGAGGTCTGCAACCTCTTGGTGGTGTTGCTCCACTGTAGCATGAGGTCACTGGCCTCTTTATAGTGTTGTCCTACTACTCTCCACTTATTTGACATTAGGCTACTTGCCTATGTGCGGTTCTACTGTCGCTATAACATGGTCCAAGGCCGAGGCTCTTACCTCTTCGCGCCTTTGTAGTGCCGAGCCACCCGTGCTTCCTTTAAAGCACGTCGGACATTCAAAATGGTCGAGAACTCATTAATGCCCATGGCCGTCCTCTCACAGAACTTGTTCTATACATTAAACAAATAGTAGACAACAGTGGTTCTGGGTCCGTATCCCCTCAATGGCTCAAAGGACTACCAACTACCTGATATTCTCACAGTCAATGATCCTTCTTTGAACTAAAAGCTAGATGCCTAGTAGATATCTCTTTGAACTAATAACATAAAACTTCATGGTAGAATTATAAATACACAATATCAGAATGCCTGCAAGTCCATTTTTCTTGATGTGTCCTCGACTGGCTGGCGCTTGAGGCCCTTGGTGAACAGATCCGCCAGATTCTTCTTGCTCTGAACATCAATCACCACAATGACTCCAGCCTTGATGAGATCATTCAGTGCTCTGTGCCTAAGTCGCACAATTCTCTTCTTACCATTGAAGAGGTCATTTGATGTCATCGCTGCAGTATCGTGGTTGTCACAGTAGATCGGTATCGCCGGAATCTGCGCACCAATCAATGAAAGATCATACATGAGCTTTCAAAGCCTTTCTCGTTCATTTGCTACAACCGCTAATGCAAAGAACTCGGATTCCATGGAAGAACGAGAGAGCATTGTCTTCTTCTTCTACTTCCACAATATAATAGCTCCACCCAAGGAGAAGATGTATCCTCCTGTGGATCTTTTGCTCTCTACCTCTGAGCACCGGCCTGCATCACTGAAGCATTCAACTACGGTCAGATAACCGTTATAGTGCAGTGCATACTTCTGAGTCCTCTTGAGAATTCTCAACTCTCTCTTCACAACTTTCAAGTGACCAATACCTAGATTGCTCGTGAACCGACTCAGTATCCCCACAGTGAAAGCTATGTCCGGATGATCTTTATCCCCATGATAACATCAGCATCCCCTAAGTCCTTCATACTGAACTTAGACGAAAAAAATTTCTTTGTTTCAGTGACACATGCTAAATTCGTACCCAGGATTAGCTTGTCGTCCACATAAAGACAAACTATGACTTCTCTTCCACCAACGAACATTGTGTAAACATACTTATTTGTCTCGCTGACCTTGTAGCCGTTTGATCTAATGACTTTATCAAACTTCTCATGCCACATCTTGGGAGCTTGTTTCAGACCGTACTGTGATTTTACCAACTTGCAGACTTTGTCTTCAAGACCCTTGACAACAAATTCTTCTGTCTGTTGCATGTAAATCTCTTCGGTCAACTCTCCATTCAGGAATATTATTTTAATATTCATCTGATGTGTCATTAGCTTATGAATTGTACTCAGAGCAATCAACATTCTGATGGTTGTCATCCGCGCTACTGGAGCATATGTGTCGAAGTAGTCGATTCTCTGCTTCTGAAAAAATTCCTTGGCTACTAGTCTTGCCTTGAACTTGTCAACAGTTCCATCGTCCTTCATCTTCTCCTTGAAGATCCATTTACATCTGATGAGCTTTGCTCCTTCAGGTAGATCAACCAACACCTAAGTGTTGTTGGAGTTTATTGAGTCAAACTCATTGTTGACAGCCTCCTTTCAGAAGATAACATCTCTGCTTTTTATCACCTTATCATAGGTAAGCGGATCTGTTTCCACATGATAGGTGACAAAATTATCTCTAAAGTTCTTCTGCCTCCTTACTCGCTTAGTCGTCGGTTCTGCGAGTTCTGCTTCCAACGTTGTTTCTTCAATGACAACTTCTTCTTGGACTATATTTTCATTTGAAGCGATAGCCTCCTCTACACCTACACCATTCTTCGGAATATCTGTGAGAACAATGTTCTTGTGCCTTGCAAATTTTCTTCAAAGAATTTTGCGTTGCGAGATTCGATGATATAATTAGATTCGATATCAAGGAACCTCCGAGCATCACTCTTTTCTGCATATCTCAAGAATATAGCCTTCATAGCCCCATTCTCAACTTCTGAATCTTTAAGTCCGGAAGCTTCACATACGTCAGACACCCCCACACTCGAATGACATTCAAGTTGGGTTTGACCTTGAACCAGAGTTCATGAGGAGTAACATTGGAAGTTGCGTACGACACTCTGTTCAAAATGAAAGTAGCCGTAAGCGTAGCTTCTCCCCAGAAGCAGTTTGGAAGTCCCGTAGTCAATAGTATTGATTTTATTATCTCTGTCAACGTCTTGTTCTTCCTTTCTGCAACTTCATTTGATTGAGGAAATAGGAAGTAATTGTCTCATTGACAATTCCAATTTCTTTAAAGAATAATTTGAATTCCAGATACATATACTCTCTACATCGATTACTTCTGAGTATCTTGAGTTGTTGTCCAGTTTGTCGCTCGGCTTCAGCCTTGAAGTCCTTGAACTTCTCGAACGCTTCATCCTTCAACTTGAGAAGATAGTCGAACGCGTGCTTCGAGAAGTCGTCGATGAATGTAATAAAATAATTCATACTGGCCTTTGTGGAATTGTTTGAAGGCACAGATATTTGAGTGCATCAATTCCAGAAGATCTGTGCTTTGGTTTACCCATTTAAACAATTTTTTGGTGATCTTCGTCTGCGCACAGATTTTACACTTCTCTACCTCCTTACCCCTATATTTGGAGATAAGTCATAGACTAGACATCTTGTTAATTCTTTTACAATGCACATGTCACTAGAAGAAGATACTACATTGACATTTTTAGTTAGAGTTACAAGTTGAAGTTTGAACATCCCTTTCGATACAAAATGCTTTTCTGAAGTATGTTCCTTTGTAAGACAACAATCTGACCAACATTAATATCCATCATCAAGCATGCATTACACAACAGACTTCTTAGGATCATATTTTTTGCAATCACTGGTACATGCTTCACATCCTGAAGCATCAGCGACTTCCTAGAAGTCAGATTCAGTACCACCTTCTCGATCCCAAGTATTTCATCTTGTACCTTGTTCGCCATCAAAGCCTTCTCGGAAGTAAACCTGTATGTGGTGAACAACTCCCTCTTTGAGCAAACATGACAGGATGCACCAGTGTTCATCCACTAGTCAGTGTTGACACCAATTGAGTCAACCTGCACAATCATACCAACCAAGTTAGTCTTACCTTGCTCCTTCGGTTTGGACTTGCATCTGTACGCCTTTTTGTAGTGGCACTTCTTGCCACAGTTGAAGCATGTCACATCAGACTTGGACTTTGGCTTGAACAAAGTCGACTTCACCTTCAGATGGTTGAAATCCTTCTTCTTGAAGTGAAAAGCTTTCTACTTCCCTTTGGAGTCTCCAGTATGCACCATGTTGGTCTTGGCCAACTGTTTGGCCAAAGTGTCCACCTTGAGTTGAGTCATTAACTCGTCTTCAACGTGGATCCAGTACAGTAGTGTTCTAATTTAATCTCCATCTTCTTTCGGTACATATTCAAAATAAACTTGTTCTATTCATGCGGGAGCTTGGAGACAATACCCCCAACAGTGAATTTGTCTACTAGGGCCATGCCGTAAGCCTCAAGTTTTTGACGTAACTTGAGAAACTCTTTGACTTGAGTCAACATCGTCTTGTCATCCTGAAACAACATCTTGTAGAACTTGTCTGTGATGTGAACTTTGTTCCTTTCCTTATCAGATTTGTAATGCTTCTCCAAAGGCTCCTAGACGTCATTAGCATGGACCATCTTGCTGTATGATTTTGCCATTGAATTTTCCATTGCGTTCAGAATCAATAATTTGTAGAGGTTGTTGCCTCTCCTCCACTTCTGCTGTAGAGCAATAGCCTCAACAATCCTTTGAGCATTGTCCTTATCTAGAATAACATGCACATGATATGTCAATACATAATTAACGTTCACAAATTGAAGATTGAGAATGATCTTCCTCTTCTAGATATTGTAGTGCTCACCGTCAAACTTCTCAAGTTTGTTAAAACTTGTGTCGAGAAGACTTGCACGGTAATTCTCCATCTTATTCGGATCTTGATTTGAGATTATTATTCCCGAGAAAGATCAAAAGATGGAGGATCGGAGGCCAGGAATAGAGGTTCACGTAAACCTTCCGGTATACCTTCTGTTGGATCATGAAGTTGTAGTCGAGATCAGAGATTCACCCATTAGTTCACTCTTTGATTACCTCGATTCCAAAGAAGAACAATTATGTAACTCTCGGTTACAACTTACAAAAAATAAGATTACTGTCACGACCCACCCCCGGTGTAAGCGCACGAGTATATGGGTACGTCCATCCTATGTCGCAGCATCGTCGTTAGAACACTGTCTAGGTCAACAATACTATACGCACCTCACACAATATATATAAGGTACCTATCATGCTATCTCAACTCCAAATGAAGGACAATATGATAATATGGTAATGATAAACAATACTCAATCACAATAACAAACTAGAGGATGATAAGGCATGATATGAAATAGAAGAAAAGAAAATAAGTCACAAATACATCACAAGTCCAAGTCTAATCTCAACACAAGATATCAAATAATAATACAATACCAAAGTCAAATTGACATATACAAAGAATAAACTAACTATGCCTCAACAACAGCTGGAACTAACTCAACACGCTCTTCGGGTGATAACTCAACTGGCTCATCCTGTGGCCCATAGTGCGTAGGACACCAGTCTTCTAATGAATCATCTGAAAAATATATCCAGTCAGGATTGGAGCGAAGTACAACCCAAATAGCAGTTCCAATAATTGATAGAAACTATGAAACAGTAATAGCAATGAACATAAATGATGTAAGTAACTGAACTAGCATGTATCACAAGAAATATCATCACGATAAATAATGTCAAGAACTGAGAACAATATGGTGAGGAACAATAATATAATGAACTGGAATAGAGGAAACAATATATAAATGTTTCTTGAAATATTAGTAAGATAATGTGATCGGTTTGGGCCTAACACGGACTACATATAAAAGGCGAGCTAGCGTGATCACGCGTGAGTGACATGATCTGCTAACTATCACGAGCTATAAGGTATGATCATATATCCAATAATACTTTTTCAACCCTCGACTAGTACACGGATCCAAATCACAACACGTTATAACACGTATATCATACTGCACGGTCTATAATATCATGCACTATGATCACGGTCTATATAATCACTAAGATATCACGGTAATAATTGAGTAATCACGAAACACGAAACGACGATCACTGAGTAACCACGACAATACCATCTCATGATCAAGATCCACGTATACCAATCCGTAAAACCATCATGTCAAGAATCAAATATCTCAATACTAAATACATGAAACATAGAGGCTATAAAATAAGAAAACTATCAGAGAATGTATTTGCCTGTGGTCCTGAGCAAATGGTATATCTCGGTATCCGAGTTGGTGTCATACACACCTAAATATGAACATCATGTTACTTAGTGTAATGAAGTGAGAAATGAGGCAAAATGCACTAAAGATGATTTTCTAGGTCCATACTAGGTCTCACTAGTCAAGCTATGTCAAGGTTGACTTTTGGGTCAACTCTAGGTCTACACTAATGTATTAGACTCCTTTGAGCTACTAACTAGCTAACACTAATTTATAATAGCTATACTAGGTCTTTACCTTAGAGTATAACTAATATCTTAACTATTACTAACCATATCTAACATACACTAACTAATACACTAATATACGAACATACCAATGACTGATACTAACTTACACTATATATTAACTATCACTCCAAAAACCCACACTAATGAACTAGATACTTAGACACACTTATATCTCAGATATAAACCTATAAGCCTGCACTCCTGATACTTGAGATACACAATCTCTCACACTCACTGATACTCACTAATACATACTTAACACCGATCCATAGGCAACTGAGGTGGGCTACTGATGCTGCCTACTAGTACTGCTGTTGCCCACTTGTGCAGTACACCCACCTCTTACTTACATCAGTTTTCACAATACTAATACACTGCTTCTGCTGTAGTTGCTTCACTTCCTCCAACCAATGTTTGATAGTTAATCAACTTGAGCTACCTGTACCCAACCCCATAGTACACCCTGTACATTCAAAGCCAAACACCAACACAACACTCCATCACACAGGCAATCCCCACTTCAATTAACCCAAGCCACTGCCCGGTGCAGTATGCTGATCCCCCCTTCACAGTGTTGCATGCAGCAGCAATACATTTGCTACCACCTTCCCTTCAATACCCGACTGCAGAAATCTTACCATCTGTAGGTTCTGCACTTACAATGCCTAGCTACTGACTAAACCTCACTCGTTGCATACCCAACACCCTTGCAAGTGCACAGTATTGCCTATGCACTTGAAGCATTGCAGTTAGGTGCAGCAGCAGCAAGATCACCTATATACTTCTCCCTTCGTTCACAGTCAACACCATCACACAACATTAAAATGTATGTATGACCCCCCCACACACATATCACACACACACACACACACACACACACACAATAGAAGCATTAGACCAAACACTTGGCATGTTATCTATGATACACTATGATACGTACCCAATTGGAATGCCAAAACCCCCAAATCTTCATATTACCCTTACTTACATATCATAAACATCATAATACAACTAAAGGAACTTGCTACAAAGAAAATTGAAAGGCATTAACACAAATTACACAAAAATGTGCCCCATATCACACCCTATCACAAATTGCCATGATACGGCCTATTCGTATACATTTGTGAACACATACCTAGTCCCACAACTCTGATCTAAGTCTAATTAGATCTAATTGGTCTCATGACACATAATTGATGTGTCAATCTCGTAATTACCCCTATTTTGACACAAATTACCATGTAACTTTCACAATACAAGTCATATGGACCTAATTCTTGATTCTATGGGTCTAAGCCAAGGGATGATTCCTAATGGTTACATGCATGAATTAGAGTCTCAATTAAGGGTTAAATTCAGAATTTACCTATTGGGAGATTGATTTTCAATAAAATGTTCAATGGACACAATTATGACACGATTCCCTTGCCAAATCCTCCTTCTTCAAGTGCTCCTTGCAATCCAAGCTACAATGCTTCTTTAATGATGAAATTGAGAGGGAATGTGTGAATTGGGTTAAAATTGTGGAGGGATGAGTCAATTTGGGAAAGAACACAATTGCAGATCTAATTGTAATGAACTAATGAAAAGGAGAGAGAATGGAGAGCCTTAAATGGCCGCCCCCTCTTCCTTCCCCTTCAAGCAACAACAAATGTCTATTGTACCCCCACTAGTTAGTTATGAGGGATAATTAGGAAGGGCTATATTAAAAATGCTCTAAACTAATACAAATTAAACTAATCTCCTTAATTAACTAATGAAGAGGGTCTAATGGGCTTGGTCTCATGTTGGGCTCAAAATGTTGTCATGACTAACTAATGGTTCCACTAAGACAAGTCCAATAAACATAGGCTAGCCTACTGATAAATAATTAAATAGCACAAGCATAATTTAAATAAATAGCACAATATAAATAGGTAATAATTACTAAATAATAATTATACTAAATGATCAAAATACTCTCATATAGAAATATGGTAGTGACAAGTCTACCCTCCTTAGAAAATTTTTGTCCTCGAAATTTACGGAAGAACTAGCACTACAACAAACAATCACAGCAAAGAAGAAATAATGATACCTCACGGCTCAAAGAGATAAGGGTATCGCTCGCGCATCTCAGCTTTTCTCTCCCAGGAAGACTCTTCCGGAGAGTGATGCCTCCACGTGACACGTACCAAGGAAATCGTCTTATTTCGCAGCACCTTTCCCCTGCGATCCAGAATCTCCACTAGCTGCTCTGGGTAGCTGGGAGTCAAACCCACCTCGATCTTCGAGGGATCCAATACGTGAGTAGGATCTGCTACGTACCGTCTCAGCTGCGACACATGAAAGACATCATGCACTCCCTATAATGCAGGGGCAAGTCTAGTCTGTAGGCCACTGCACCGACCCTTGCAAGAACACTGAAGGGCCCGATGTACCGTGGACTAAGCTTTTGCCTCCACCAAAGCGAAAAGTGTCTCATGTAGGAGAAATCCGCAAGAACACAAGATTGCAAACCTAGAGAAAAACACAGTCTTAACATTCAATCTAAAATAAAGCAATCACAAGCAAGCAAACAAAATTTATACCTCAAACTCTAAAGGTCTATGGTGGCTGGCCCAATGCCGCTGTCTGTCCTGTGCCACTCGAAGTCTATCCCTGATGAGCTTCACCTTCTCAGCTGCATCCACAATTATCTCCGGTCCCAACAAGACTCTCTCACCAACATTATCCTAAGATAGAGAAGTGCGATATCTCCGTCCATATAAACCCTCGAATGGTGACATCTTGATACTGGCCTAATAACTGTTGTTGTAAGCAAACTCTACCAGGTGAAGATGATCCTCCCAAGAGCCTCTGAAATCCAAAACACAAGTGCGAACCATATCCTCAAGAGTCTGAATAGTCCTCTCTGACTGTCCGTCTGTCTGGAGGTGATATGCGGTACTAAACTTGAGCTGGGTGCCCAAGCTAGCCTGCAAACTCCTCCAGAAGTGAGATGTGAAGCAACTATTTCGATCAGAGACGATGCTCACAGGAACTCCATACAATTTGACAATCTATCGCACATACATCTTCGCTAGCTTCTCCGCAGACGTCCTCACTTTGAATGACAAGAAGTAGGCTGATTTGGTCAACCTGTCTACGATGACCCAAATCGTATCTTTACCTCCTGGATAACGTGGAAGCCCTAAAATAAAATCCATGGTAACATGCTCCAATTTTCACTCTGGAATAGGTAAAGGCTGAAGTAAACCACTTGGCTTTGCTAGCGCACTAAACATTTGTATACAAAGTGCGCTACCTCCCGCTTCATGCCATACCACAATACATGCTCCCTCAGATCTCTATACTGTTGACCCATTGGTCATGCTTGAACCGATTTTGATTATCGATCTAACCTAGACTAGATATAAGCTACTGCGACGCTTTTCAGACGTACTACGACGACTGCAACATCAACTGTTCAGAGCTGCTTTCCGTCGTCATGTTTGTCTTTATTTCCTGTATGCAATATAATTTTTCTATTTTATTGAGTCTAGAAATATACTGTACACCGCGTCGTACTGGCAATTAGGCTACCCTAAATTATTTTCAAAATAGCCCATCTTCTTTTCTAAAAATAGCCTATCTTGAAATAACTAAGTTGGACCCAAAACTCAGCCCAGTTTCTGTTCTGGCCCTGAACTAAGGGAACAGAACTCGGCCCGAGTTCGGCCTTAGTGAACTTTTTGTTCAGAAACTTTGGTCTCCCTGCAGTTTCGGATACAACGGTTATTTTTTGATATTTTGCAAACGAACTCTGGCCGAGTTCTGTCCGAACTCTCCTTTGAGAGATCCTATAAATCGAGAAGAGATTTTACATTCCAAAATATCAATCAATTCACTTTTATCTTCTCTTCTCTTCTGGTATACGAGTTCTAAAAAGCCTTCATTTTCACATCCCAAGCTAGTTACAATTCTCCAGTCTTAGTTGCCAGTACGGTACGGTCTAGAAGTTCAGAGAGTTGTAATTAGAAGCTTGTTCAGAAGTTCTCTACTCCACACTTGAAGTCGTCGAGCTCTTCAGATCAAAGCTCGTGTTTGTAAGAAGTCGACAAACCTTCAGATCAAAGCTTGTATTCTATTCGTATAGTGGATTCCAACTGGGAGCTAGAGTCCTTCCGCCTGGATTAGTTCGCACATTGAGGGATATCAGGATACATCGATGTGTTTGCGTTTGCCTTCTCACTATTTACTTCACTTGTGCTTATACTGTGATAGCTGTGATATACCTGCAACACAATTGCTAGACTGTTATTATAGTTGTGACACATACTTATATCTGTGACACATATATAGCAGCCATGATACTTGTATAACTTGCTATAAATTTTTTAATTGCTAAATTATGTTGCATACTCTATTCACCCCCCTCTAGAGTATATTTTATTATATTTCGATCATACAATTGGTATCAGAGTAGGTTTATAGTATTTATCAATTTGATTATATTCCTATCATCATCCTACTTAGGTATATTTTCACTGTTATTTAGTTAACTGTTATGTACTTGCTTATTGCCTATATATATTTTTAGTGTCACTTATGTCTCATGGCTAACTTTACAAAAGAAAGACAATCCATAGATAGACCTCCACGTTTTGATAGAAATAATTACACTTATTGGAAGACATGAATGAGCTTTTACTTAAAATTACTTGGTTTTGACGTATGGATTAATGTTATTGAGGATTACAGAAAACTTACTTTCATTTCTCCTCTTACTTCCAATATTGTTAACAAACCTTATTATGACTACACGGAAGAAGAAAAGAGATTAGCTAGTCTTGATGCAAAAGCAATGAATGCTCCTTTGCTTTAGACAATAATGAACTTGTCACGACCCACACCCGGAATAATGGCACAAGTAGTGATTAACGTCCAGCCTATGCCGTAACATCGGCGGTAGAACGTTGTCTGGATCAACCACACAATCTAAACATCTCATACAATATATATATGGTATCTATCAATGTCATCTCAACTCTAAACGAAGAAACAATATGGTATATGATAATGATAAACTATACTCAATAACAAAATAAAACTAAAGGAGGATGAAAGCACGATATAGAATAAAAGAGGAAATAAGAGTCATAATACAATCACAAGTCCACAATAATATATACACATACCAAAAGTCTCAATAAAAGTCTAATACTAGTCTAAACAATAAATCTAAGCCTCATCAGTATATGGCACTAGGTCCTCCTACTCTAAAGGAGTATCCTCTAATGGTACGCCGTCCTGCGGCCCGTAGTAAGTGGGACACTGGTCCACAAGCCAATCATCTGAAAAATAATATTCAGTCAGGATTGGAGCGAAGTACATACCTTTGAAAGTAGTTCCAAATACGTAATCGAGCATATATAACAGATAATAGAAAAGAATACAAGATAACTAGCAATAGAAAATGGAATGAACTAGAGTGAACATGTAATATACTGGAATAAAGAATATGTAATATGAATAACTGCAATTTAAATAAAAATAGATAAAACTAGCTAATGTGCCATAGAGTACAAGTTCATTATGTGATCGGTTTGGGTTGAACACGAATACAATATGATAACTCGATTACACGTGTGATATGTAATCGACATGTACACGAATACACTTGGGCTTGATCACATAACCAACTCCTACTCCCCTATCCCAACCAATACTAATAGATCCAATCACGACACGTTACGAACACGAATATGGTCACACTGAACACGAGCAGTGTGTGAACACGAAGTACACGATAATCAATACCCGATACACACGATAAAATACATGTGAATGAGTACCCGCTGAACACGGTAAGGGAATAACATCTGACAAGATCCATATAGTACCGGTCCGTATAACCACTATATCGGAATCAAGTATACAGTTCTAGAACATGCCATATATACACCATCATGAAATAAAAACTAACAGAGAGATGTACTCGTCTCTAGTCCTGAGCAAGGTGTGTCTCTCGATGTCGAAGCTGGTGTCACACAATCCTATTTAGAAAATATCAAGTTAAATGGTGTAAATAAATGATACATAGTTAAAGGATGTACAAAAATGTATTTTTATGCCAATACTAGGTTGTCCTAGCTAACTAGGTCCACACTAAGGTTTTAAGCTCATGGGTCACTAACTAGCTTATGCTAGGTCAATCCTAATTAATATGGTCATTACTCATGTATATATACACTAACTAGTATATAACTAACTAACTAACTAACTAACTAACTAACTAACTAATTAACTAACTAACTAACCTAGAGATGATACTAGTATCTCACTAATTCTTAATACACTAACTGATACTTTTACCTACTAAATGTAGCTAACTATTAATAGTACTAACTTAACTAATACTTACTTACTGACTGACCTCTCAATAGATACTATACTATTTAGTATATTAGTGTATCTCATCACGCCCCCTTGACTGCACTAACTGTCAGTTCCACATAGATACATATTCCCCATATCACTTGATACCTGACACCAAGGGGTATTCCTGAACTTATCTCCTAATTGCTATCAGGTATCAATTTATTGATACCCTGACACCACTGCTACTTCCAGGTAGCTACTGCTACCCAGTCTACTACTTGGCCTACTGCTCGAGCCTACTCCAATTACACAAGCCATAACACAATGTAGCTTGATCACCACTTCTCCATTCACAAGTCACCTGTACATAGATATGCTCACTGCCCATGGCGTTTAGTAATATCGGTTGGCATAGCCAACTGTAATATTTTACACAATCTCCACACAACACTTAAGTCACTGCTGCTAACACTTCTCTGTGTAAACCACTACCCGACTATTATGTTGTGACAAACCCCTCCTTTAACTCTGATACTCACTGCACAGTTTCTAGACTTGATTCCAACCTCTGAAAGAACACACAAACATAGATGGAACCCCTCTAATCCCTCTAGTCCAAAGCTGGACTGATACTCCTACCCGTATCACTGATACTCTTTCCTCTCAGGCAAATCAACACTTAGCTCGAGCCCCTTTTCCTTTGCAGCTATCTGATACTGCAAGTGAGCTGTTGTAATCGCACATACCTGGCCTCAACTGATCATCCTCACACAGGTAATCTCTTGCAACCATTGCAACTGCAAACACTTCCCCAGTTTGTACACTGGCCCGATCCCCATCTGGACCTACTTACACAACCAAGGTACTACTTATTCATGTATGGATACGCAGATAGTTAGATAGATTGATAATTAAATGAATAGGCATACACTAATACAACTCAACTTCCAATCTCAGTTACTGTGAGCTCATCCATCCTCCTCCACACACAACACAACATCCAAATACCTATCATCATCTTATAAATATACACACAAATATGTCATATACATATACACATATAAACCTTCGCATATATACCCAATTGTCCACTGCTATTGTGAATGGCATGTTGCCACTGTCACTGAATTAAACACATTACCAAGTGCTATAATCCTCACTCGAGCCCAGCATGCTTACCTTGCTGCAACCGCAGTTGGCATTGATCCCCAACTTGCAGTTACCCGACCCCATCTCAGCCATAGGTTCACTTGCCAAACTCTCACACACTTGTATGTGATACCCAAACACACATAGACCCAATCTAATATCACATAACCATCTGCACACCTTGCATCACTCGAGCAACAACACACACACACATACAGGTAATAACATCCCCTTTTCAATCCAGATCTGTGCACACATTGCACAAGCATCACCTCACACACAGTCACTAAATCATTCCTCAGATTCAACTCACACACTGAAACACATCATATATATTTAGGTATATATGCATATATAGGCACAAAACACCATATACTTATGTATCTATATGCTTTTCTGTCAATTATTCAAACACCTAGGATGTAAAGTTGTGAAACTTATGATACGTGTCCAATGAAGAACCAAAACCCAAGTTCTTCTACAATTAGCATATATATATATATATATATATATATATATATATATATATATATATATATATATATATAATACATCATAATACAATTAAAATAACTTGCTACTATGAGAATTGAGAAGTAATTTCACAAAACACCCAAAATGAGCCCCGTATCACACTGTATCACAAAATACCGTGATACGGGCTATACATATCCATTTGTGGACACGTACCTAGTCCCACAATCCTGATCTAAGTCTAATTAGACTATATTGGTCTCATGACACACTTGATATGCCAATCTCATAATTTTCTCAAAATTAATATAAAAACCTATCTAAAGACCACAATACTCAATCCAATCAACTAGATTTTGTTCCTCATGATAGCCCTATGACATGTGGTAGTTCCTAGAGGTCTCATGCATGATTTAGAAGATAGAATAAGAGAGAATTCAGAAATTATCAATTGAGAGATTGATTTCCAATAAAAATCAAAGTGAACTGATCAAGACACAATCTCTCCACCCAAGCTCCTTCTCCTTGTGCTCCTTGCTTCTCTAAGCTCCAAAGCTCCTTGAGTGATGGGAATGGAAGTGAATTGAGAGAGAATTTGATGAAGGAAATGATAAAAAATTGGGGATCTAATTTCTAGATCTAAATGAATGCAAATGAGAGAGAGAGAGAGAGAGAGAGAGAGAGAGAGAGAGAGAGAGAATAAAGCCTCTCTAATAGTGGCCGACCCTTGCCCCCTCTCCCAAGAAACTTGGTAAGGTCCAAATTGCCCCTCAATGGTTAATTATTACGGGTAATTAATGAGGTTATAATGGGAAGGCTTCTAACTAATCCAAATTAAGTCTAAACCTCCTAATTAATTAGTGGTAATGAGTCTAATAGGCCTAGTCCATGTTGGGCTGACTACTTGTCATGACAAGTCTAATTGGGTTCACAAGTGTCAAGTCCAATTAACTAAGCTAGCTTACTAATTATAAAAAAATTATACAAAGCACCAAATAATTATATAGCACACTAAATAATATTTTAATTCCTAAAAAATAAAATAACTAGGCCAAATTACTAAACTACCCCTAGTTGGAAAAATGAGGGTGACTTAACTTAATCGTATTTCTTCTTGTGCAACCTCATATGAGATCTGGAAACTTCTTGAAGCTACTTATGAGAACATGCATGAAGAAGAAGATAGCGATATGGAAGTAGACAAAAATGCTAAGACAAGCATATGGCACGAAAGTGAGGCCAGCGACTCAGAAGACGATAGCTCTCAAGAAGCTGCTAATGTGTGCATAATTGTATTTGATCAGGTAACCACTAATTACCTCTATGATAATTTCACATTCGATTAGCTAGGTGATGCCTTTAGTGACCTCTTAGAAGATCATAGAAAGTTGCTTGGTAAATACAAGACCTCTAAGACAGTACTCAAGGAACACAAACTTGAGATAGAAAGGCTAACCCTACTTCTAGCAGATATTAGAGAATCTGAACCTTCTAGTGAGACTAATGAGTTAGCTTCTATCAAGTTACAATTACACGAAGCATCACGCACTCTTGAATAGAAAGACAAAACCATAGCTAAGCTGTAAGAAAGATTTTTAAATTGAGAAAAAGAAGAGTATCAATGCACCGATTAGGAATGATGCCCTAACAACTGATTACAATAGATTGTTTGACACTTCCAAAATGTTGGAATTTGAGTTAGAAAAATAGCCGATGACGACTGCTTCCTCTCCTAACACGTGACGCTTACCCAAAAGGAACACTGTTCAACAAAAGACTATCAAACATATGCCCAAGAGGACAAATTCCACTACCAGAAAAAGTCAAATTAACTAAATGACCAAAAAATATAGCTAATCACATTTAGCGACGTAATTAGTGACATTTTAAAGAAGTCGGAACAAAGCAAGTCGCTAAAAGAAAAAATGTCGCTAAACGTCGCTATGCCGACATTTTTTAACGACTTAAATGTGTCGCTAAAATTAGCGACGTTTAGCGACACAGTGTCACTAATTAGCGACGTTAATTAACATCGCTAAATATCGCTAATTAGCGACTTATATAGCGACGTTACAACGACGTCTTTAATGACCTGGCAATACTGCCATATCAGCAATTTGCGACGTACATCAACGTTTTTACCGACATGTTTAGCGACGTTATTAGTGACGTATTTAGCGACGTGTATACACGTCGCTAATTTTACAGCAAAAATGAAAAAAAGAATACTGAATTGTTTCCAAACTATTATTCCTGTAGTTTATTAAATCATAATCTGTACTAGACCCGGAGCAACCCTCCGTTGAATTTTTAGGTTTGCCAACCCCCTTGGGTTGAACACTCAACACCGGTAAAATAACATATTTAATATAAATAATATAATAAAATTTGAAGAAAAGAAGCATCCAGCAAATCTCATCGTAAAGAATACGACAAATATATATTCATACAATCTCATCCTAAATAATACAAAAAATATAAATATCCAACAACTAGCTATACTACTGCGGATCTGCAAGAGGCTGACCACCGGCGCACATGAAGGATAAGAACAGCTCAAACTGCTCCCGTGAAATCGACACCGATGTCGATGGAGAAGGCAGTGACGTCGGTGGAGTCTGTGTCGATGTAGGCGCACCAGGAGGCTGTACCCGCTCCAAGTCTGCGAGTTACTGGTTGTAAGAATCCATGGTAGATAACAGCCTCGTACTGCTATGAACAATTGAATCCTGCATCATCGTCAGCCTCTCGCCCATCGATAGCTGTGATGCCTGCAGCTCCATAATGTTGCGGTCTATCGAGGCTCTAATATCATTTGTCAAATCCCGGAGCTCCGTGATGCTGCGGTCGAGCATATCGAATCGTGCGATGAGCGTCGGATCGTCCGCCTACGGCTTGGACCGGGGCTGCTCCTCCATCCTTCGCAGCAACTCGTCACGGAGAGACGCAATCTGACGGTCAACGGCCTCCTGGACTCTGGCCGACGACTGCGAGGGCTGTGTAGAATGCGAAGCTGTTGGGGAGGCCCTAGATGACTGCGTTGCAAGCAGGGCACCATAGGATCCCGTACCTTAGTACGTACCCCTCTGGAGACCACCAGCTGCGGTCATCCATAAGTCGTCCGCCGACAGAGCTGTAGCGGGCTGCGAGGAAGTACCAGCCTCTCCAGGTATAGGTGCACTAGCAGTCGCCCGCTCACGCAGCCTAAGATACTCGACCTAGAAATGTTTGGAAACTCGATAATTGCCTAAGTTATATTAAAATTAACACAAAGTAAAGTAATACTTACATAGGTCTGCGAGGCTCTCTCATCAATGAGATTTTCGTCCTTGCGATGGGTGGCCAAGAAGACGGTCACCATGTTTGCATCCTCACCCCTCTATACCTGTTAAAAATATATTATTTAGTACTAAACTTAAACATTTTTTCCTACCACCATTTTATGGTACTTACATTAAAATAATATATTTTAAAAGAAAAATATACCAAACTACGAAAATATTCCGTCATCGGAATTGAGCCACCACACCACTTGGCAGCATTCTGCCTAGCCGCCTTAGCCTTCTCAGACCTTTCCTCGTAGCTCGGATCGTTGAATCTAGCCCTCATCGCAGTCCACTGCTCAGACATGATCCAACCTTGGACCGATTTTCTAGCACGATCACGACCTTCTGGTCATCCAGAGCATCTCGGATAAGCTTGGCGGCAATGGTAGGAAAGAGCCGCTCGATTAACTCAGCCCGGTGCGGAGGATAGAAATACGTTTGCTACAATAAATAATTTAGTAAGTGAGCATCACGGATAAGTTATATAATATGCATAAATTAGAGGATTTATTTAATATACTTTTACCTAGAAGTGCGCAAACCAGAATGCCTTCCTCTCCTCCGGAGCCTCAGAGTAGTTGATCCAAGGGCCACCGTAGTTGTTCCTCAGAAATTGGCCCAGGCGTCTCTGAACCGACGATGGGCGATATCTATACAGAGATAATTATTTTGATCGAAAAAGTCAATATACGATGAATAAAGAAATACACGATATATATTATGCTAAACCATCTAATTGACTTACTTTGTACCGTCGGCCCAAATCTCTGTCCTCGTCTCCTCCGGAGGTGCACATGGAGGATCTTGCTGATGTTGGGACAATGTGGGCACGACCTCCTCGACATGCTCATCTGTCCCCATGGTTCCGTCAGTATGAGGAACGCTGGACGAGGGAGTACTATCACGCCTGGAACTACTCGTCCCAACAGTCGGAGATGTGAGTGATCGATATACTGGAGTACTGGGCGACGATGATCCGGAACCAACAGTAGGCAGTACCGGAGGAGCACACTGTCTACCTCGGGACCTGCCGAATCGTCTACGTCGTCCTGTCATACCTGATAACAACATATGATGAATATAGAAAAACACAAATATATAGTACATTATACAGTCAAAATGTGATGTATATCTCAAAGCATTCTACAGTCAAAATATAATACATATATTCGTTAAAATAATATATTCTACAGTCAAAATATAGTTATATTCTACAGGCAAAATATTTTATTTTCAATCATCTTCAGAAAATTAATCTTGTTCGCCTTCCTCGTCCTCCTCTTCCTCTTCCTCCTCCTCGTCTTCCTCTTCGGATAATTCTATATCTTCTACATTATTACTCGTGTAATGAGTAACTTCCGTTGAGTCCACATCTACAATATTTGTTACAAGAGGTAGATCGTCCTCCTGATAAGTTATTTCGTCAATGTCAAAGGTATTTCTAGCTTTAGTCTTGCATACTGCCCACCAATTCGACCTCGCTGTCCCCCGTCTAGGATAAGTTGTGAAGTACACGAGCTGAGCCTGACTTGATAGGATAAATGGTTCGTAGCCTTGATATCTACGCTTGTAGTTTATATCCACAAGGCCATGCTTGTCAATTTTCTAACCTTGATCTTGAATCAGATCGAACCATTCACACTTGAATAGCACGATATTTGCAGGTTCTGTGCCATAATTATATGTCAACTCCACAATCTCTCGTAAGATGCCAAAGAAATCATTGCCTAGATTGACGTCTTTGTAGTTCGAAGATTTGATACACAAACAACTATTTTTCATGGAATCAAGATCCAGAAAGTTGTCTCTGATAGGAGCATTTATTGACTTGAACCTGAACCCATTCACACAGAAACTTGGCCATATTTTAACGGCAGTAATTGGTCCCTTGGCTAGAGTTCTAATAGATTCAGTCTCGGGTGTTATTAGACGATCGACCTAAATACCAAAGTAGCGATAGTAAGTTATTTGTTTTGCAAGTGCAGAATTAAAAAGTAATTACCAAGCATCTTACATATGCGCTCAACCAAGAAGGAAAATGATATCTCATTTCTTGTTCTACTTCTTCGTCTGTTATGTAGGGTCTAACCGACCTCAACTCATCATTATATGTGCTAAAAAATAATGAAGCAACTGCTGATTAGTAGTATAATAGTATCTTATACTATTACATTAAGATGATGTAAACGTGGACATATTAATTACTTACCCCTCTAGCTTCTCCACTTCATCCTCGTCGCAATTGAGTAATATATGCAACTGAGCAGCCCTTAGCTCATCGTCATTCAAATATCTCTTCTTTATTTTTCCCGAAGGCTTTTCAGACGCATTGAATACTTTGAGTATTGCATCATTAGATTCCTGATATGCGTCATCGTTTCTCGGAGCTTTTGTTCTATTAGTAGCAACATGCGGTTTGAAATACGTCGAGCAAAAGTTTGTAATCTCTTCGAGAACATAAGCTTCACAAATAGAGCCCTCAACCCGTGCCTTATTTTTCACCTTTCTCTTTAGGTGATTCAGATGCCGCTCGAAGGGGTACATCCACCAATAACCGACAGGACTACCAACACGTGCCTCATAGGAAAGATGAATTGGCAAATGCTCCATAAAGTCAAAGAATCCATGAGGAAACACCTTCTCGACCTTACATAGTGTTACCGCAATGTCCTTCTCTTGCTTTTCTAGCCAATCGACGAGCAATTTAGTACAACAAAGATCTCTGAAGAATATGCTGAGCTCTGTCAATGGATCCCAAATGACCTGTGGTAAGAATTCCCGAAATGTAATCGAAATTAACCTCTCCATGAATACATGACAATCGTGGCTCTTCATACCCGCCAGTTTGTTCTCCTTGAGGTCGACGTATCTTCTCAAGTTCGACACGTACTCGTCTGAAAACTTTAGACCCTGAATCCACCTACAAAGTCTCCCTTTATCCTCTTTCTCCAGTGAGAAAACTGACTTAGGTTGCTTTAACTTTCCATTCCCCTCCTCTATCAAATATAATGCAGGACGTCTACATATTTCTTCTAAGTCCAACCTGGCCTTCGGATTATCTTTCGTCTTCCCCTTTACCTCCATTATAATATTAATTATGTTATCAAACACATTCTTCTCGATATGCATGACATCAAGGTTATGTCTGATCAGATTGGTGCTCCAATATGGCAGATCCCAGAATATACTCCTCTTCGTCTAGTTATGGGTGCGACCAAATCCGTCACACTTGTACCCCTTAGAAGGCTCTTCGATAGCACTTGGTAAATTTTTTATCTCTTCCCATATCGTGTATCCGGGCCACCTTGGCTGTGGATTGGCCTTCTCCACAACCCCCGCACGAAAAGCATTCCGGTTCCTCCGGTACGGATGATCCTTCGGCAAAAATTGTCGATGACAATCGAAGAAGCACGGTTTGCCTCCGTGTTTAAACGGAAAGCCTTAGTACGGTCCATGCAATACGGACATGAGAGACAACCATGGGTACTCTATCCCGATAACATTCCATAGGCTGGAAAGTCGTTGATGGTCCACATAAGTGCTGCCCTCATCTAAAAATTCTGTTTTTTATAAATATCATACGTGTTGGCATCTACTTCCCACAGCTGATTCAACTCATCTATCAAAGGCTGTAAATACACATCGATGTTCCTCTTCGGATTGTTTGGACCCGGGATAATAACGGTTAGGAACATATACGGAGTCTTCATGCACATCCAAGGATGTAGATTATACGGAGTGACGATCACAGGCCAACACGAATACTGAGGGCCCAAAAGTCCGAATGGGGTAAAACCGTCAGAGGAGAGCCCCAATATGACATTACGCGGATCTTCGGCAAAATGTGGATACTCTCGATCAAAGTGCTTCCATGCTTCTCCATCGGATGGATGATCCAATACTCCTTCGATCTGTTTTCGCCTGTGCCAACTCATATTTTTGGCAGTCTCCTTAACCATAAACAACTGCTGCAACCGCGGCGTCAAAGGCAAGTAGTGCATTGAATCGGTAGGCTTCCTTGTACCGACAAACTTTACTCTAACAGTGGCCTTGTAGCGATCAACACCACAAAATCTGCACGCATCTTCATTTTTGTCGTCTTTGTAGTACAACATGCACCCGTTGCGACATGCATCGATTTTCTCGTATCCCATCCAAAGCGATCTCACCATGCTCTTAGATCGATAGAAGTCTTTAGGCAACTTTGCACCTTCGGGCAAGATCTCTATAATCAAATCGATCAGTCGATTATAGCATTCTTGCGACATGTTAAAATTAGACTTGATGCTCAATAATCTTGTAACCACCTCCAACGGTGAATGATCCTCACAACCAGGATATAGTGGAGTCCTTGCATTCTCCAGCAACTCCATAAACTTTGCAGCATCGGCATTCGGTGCCTCCTCAGCTGCATCATAATTGTCCGGATTGAAACTAGGTCCTGCCGTATCATAATTGTCCGGATTGAAGCTAGGCCCCGCCGCATCATAAGCCATGTTCACCCACCCGTCGTCGTGGACATCCATATACGGCTCCACATAGGGCTCCGATTCCGATGCTAGAGATACAAGTTCTCCATGCGCAGTCCACTGATAGTAATTCGGCGTGAAGCCCTTCGAGTACAAATGATATGTGACTTCCGATTCTGGATGATATTTTCTGTTGTGACATCTCACACACGGACACTTAATTTTGGTACCGTCCATGTACTGAGGGAACGCCTTGGTGAACTGCAGGAACTACTGTACACCCTCAATGAATTCATCCCGTACACCGCACATGTCATCAGGATGACGGTTGTACATCCACGAACGATGACGCAGATAGTAATTCATATCCATTTCTAGATACTTATGCAAAAATGACAGTATGTATCATATAAATCATTACATACAGTGTGATTCTCTAAAGAAGAAGCTGACAATTAGTTGGCTAGGTAATCTATATTTGAAGTCACATAGAAGAAGCATGCTAGATCCTGTGCAGAGTGTATGCACACCAGCGTAGGTACAATATTTTGTAGGACAGCAGCATGCTAGATCCTGGTAACTATAGCAAACCCAATTCCTAGCCTAGGCCAGGACAGAAGCTGTGGTTTCTTTTTTGTTAGGCTTGGTTTGGGATTATTAAAGCTTATTATAAGATGGTAGGATTAAATTAAAAAAGATAATGAATTTTTAAGTCAAAACGAATTTGATAAGCAACACTTTTTGATGTGATTCAAGTTTCTGCTTTCTTTCCTCAGAGTGAATATATCCACTGGACTACAGTAGCACAATGTAAACTTTAAGTCATAGAAGTATCTTCTTAGATTAAGAACTGCCAGATTAGAAACCTTAACGACATGTCAGACACATTAAATTGTAATAACAAGATACTTCTATGATGTCTTCCATAAGGAAGAGCATCAACCATGTCAAACTATTAGACATGTCAAGATTCATGGAATATGATTTTGTCTAATCAGCATCTCACTCATGCTACCAACTAGGCGCAATAGAAGACTTGTGATGAGACATACAAAATAACTTCCATCTAAGGTTGCTACTGTAGAAACTTACTATACTGAAGCAACAAAAGATTATTAAGATTAGTGTTCATATGCTTCTAAGAAATTGGACCTGTAATAGGTGTTCCCAACAGTTGATCGTTTAATATTCTACGGTAAAGAGCTAAAACATGCATAAATGACCAAACCATAACAAGAGGTTGCCAAATCTATAGCACGATTAACCAAGCTTCTCCAATAAGAGAAGGGTCGGGTATTGACCGGTTGCCAAGCTGACATCAATCTCATATGCTAGTAAGATTAATATTCATGAGCAGATTCTTCATTTTCTAACCCATCTAAAGTTAGATAGAGTTTTGATATCTTTAAAGGAGTACGCATAATTTTAGCTAAACATATATTGAGAAGTGAAGAATGAAGGTCAAGGTAGAAAACTTATTTCTTCCAGCATATTTGCAAATAACCCATAAATTCCCTTTCATGGGTCCTAACTAGTAAGTACTACTATATATAAACTCATCCGAGCCATTAACACGAGAATAAAAAAAATTACAAACGTAAACTTAGTGAACATCAATAATTAATTACATGTAAGCAAAAAGTATATGTATTTAGGCAGGGCAGAGCAGAGCAGAGCAGTAGACAGTGTATTCTAGGATTAAGGTAGTCTTGAATAAGATAGACGCATAGGAATCAATCCTAATAAAAAACCATAACCCTAACCCTAACCCTAACCTTAACCCTAACCCTAACCTTAACCCTAACCCCAGGTCAAAAAACCTAACCCTAACCTTAGGTCCTGATCCCAGGTCATATCAATTTTTGGTTAGGGTTGGTGTCACGTGTGTGTATGTGTGTCGTGTCAGTGTCAGTGTCTGTCAAGTGTGTGTTGTGTCAGTGTCACATGTGTGTCCTGTGAGAGAGAGAGAGAGAGAGAGAGAGAGAGAGAGAGAGAGAGGGTTTACCTAGAGCTCGAGGAGGAGGAGGAGGATGCCGGAGTAGCCTTTGTGGAGACGCCGGTCGCCGAAGAGGGGGGGTGGGGGAAATCGTCGGAGAGAGAGAGAGAGAGGGTTTCAAATATTTCGAAAAATTCGACCGCTGGGGAAAAAAGAAACTGAGCCATAATTAACCAAATGTTAGCGACGTTTAGCGACGTCAAATAAAAATGTCGCTAAAATAAATTTTAGCGACGTCTTAGACGTCGCTAAACACGTTGCTAAATATTTTTAATATTAACGTCGCTAAATACGTCGCTAAACGTCGCTAAATTAGACATATTAGCGACGTTTAGCGACCTTAATTGAACTTATAGCGACTAATCGTTTAAAATCTAAATAAAAGTCGCTAAACGTCGCCATTTAGCGATGTCTAGCGACGGTTTTACATGGAGTCGCTAATTTATATTTTATTACCGACGTTTCATTTGACGTCGCTAAAAAATGTCGCTAATCCTGGTTTTTCTAGTAGTGTCCTAATATACATGCCTTATACTACAACTATCCTACCAAAACCCCTAGACCTACCAAACAAGCACAAAATACTATACTTAACACTAAGCATGCTAGATGTTATTATTGTGGCACTATTAGTCACATTGCTCCTACATGTAGAGTTACAAAATTAGTTGCTTTGAATATTTGTGCATGGATACCTAAAACTAACTTTTTAGGACCCAACAAGAAATGGGTACCAAAAGTTCCATCTGCAAATTATTTTGTAGGTGGAGCACCCTACCCACTCTAGAAGCAAATGGATCCTCGACTGCGGTTGCTTACGGCACATGACCGACGATGCATCTTTTTTTGCAACACTGTCGAAGAAGAAAGAATAACATGTCTCCTTCGGTAACAATCTGAAAGGTTATCTAATAGGTATCAGTAACATTGGTAAGGCTCCCTATCCGGTGATTAAAGATGTTTGTCTAGTAACCGAGTTAAAGCATAACCTACTCATCATAAGTCATTTAGCTGACCATGGTTATGGTATTAACTTTGTTAAAGACAAATGTACTATAGTTGTTAGCTCAACTGGCAGTACTATTTTTGAAGGAATTAGGGAAGATAATATCTATGTTTTCTATCTTTTGATACTAATACTACACATATACACAAAAAATAACGAGAATCAACTATGGCACATAAGGCTAGGATATGCAAACATGGACACAATATCGAGATTATCTACAAAGAAATTGGTAAGAGGCTTACCAGAGATCGCCTTCAAGAAAAATATGGTATGTAGCAATTGTAAAAAGAACAAAGCTACAAAATCAATATTTAAGTTGATCAACACTGTAAACACTACTCGACCTCTACAGTTATTACATATGGACTTATTTAGACCCAATATAGTTGCTAGTCTAAATGGTAAGTTGTATGCATTTATAATTGTAGATGATTACTCTAGATACACGTGAGTATATTTTCTTGCTCACAAGAATGACGCACTCTCAGATCTTGTCATATTTTGTGAAACGGTATAAAATAAGAAAGGATTCATGATCACTCGCATTATAAGTGATCATGGCAACAAATTTGAAAAAGCTGACTTTTAGAAATTTTGTAACACACGGTTATTTGCACAAATTCTCTTGTCCTAGAACTCCACAACATAATGGCATTGTAGAACGTAAGAACATAACTCTTAGCGAAATGGCTAGAGTAATGTTAAATCAATACAGCCTACATAAGTATTTCTGGGCAGAAGCTGTCAATAGAGCGTGCTATGTTTTAAATAGTATTTTAATTCGACCTAAATCGAAAAAATTCCCTATGAATTATGGTTTGATAGAACTTCCTTTGTTTCCTACTTTAAGATCTTTGGATGCAAATATTTCATTCTTAATACCAAAGATAACTTAAGCAAATTTGACGAAAATGTCGATGAAGGTATTTTTCTAGGTTATGCGGCCAAAGAGCAAAGGATACCGAGTCTTCAATAAGAAGTCAATGACGATCGAAGAATCAATCACCGTCAACTTTAATGAGATAAACAATAAAACGAACAATGATAGTGACGATGAAGATATCGGTACATCAAGTAAAGCACCAACTGAAACGGAATTCAGTACAAACTACTTGGAGAATCTGCCAAAGAGGGTAAAATTCATGGCCGATCACCCCAAGGACTTGGTAATAGGTGAGATCACAAAAGGTGTAAGTACTTGTCACGACCCGCACCCGAAAATTTGGGCACGAGTACGTGGGTACGTCCAGCCTACGCCGCAGAGTCGGCGGTAGTACGCTGTCTAGGTCATATCCACAGTTGAACATCTAGCTCATTCACAATTAATGAAATAGGCAAAGATAATAACAGAAAAGAATGCTAAGATTTCAATGAAATAAATGTGACAACAGCTCAAATGTTTAATACAGAATCCAGAAATGAAATCGGGGACAAACCCGATTGCTAAGATAAAGGCATAAATAAAAGCTACTGCTAACTACTCAGCAGAAATAGTCTCCTGTGTGGGAACAGGCTCCACAACTGCATCACCTGCTGCCTCATAGGGGCCATAAAAGGTGGGGGCATAATCCTCATCATCGCCTAAATCAACGAATCCAGTCAGGAAAGGAGCAAAGTACACAATGCACAACAAGATTTAAACTAAATATTTGTGACAAGTAGAAAAGAACTGACTAAGCATCATGTTGAGAATAAGCATAAATAAGTAATAATAATAACTAACAGTTTAACACTAAAAACCAGGAATATAAGTAAAACAAGATTAATTGCTATAAACCAGGAATATGAGTAAATCAGGAATAACAGGAAAATGTAACTGTGACAAGACAACGGGAACTGCAACAAGACAAGAACTATTGTGTGTGAACTTGTGTAGTTAGAATACATAGTTGGCATGTAGGGGCTTATAAAGCTAATAAGGCCGTCATAGACGACTAGCAACTAGGAATAATCAAGTATAAGGCTGATGGTACAGTCGCGTACCAACAGCTAGCAACAATAGGGGGAAGGGTAAACTACATGCCTCCTAGTATTCTCCCTCCCGACACGAAAAGCAAGACATGAAATCCAGTATTCAAGACATGAAATCCAATGTTCTAACTCTACGTGTAATCATCAATGGTACTAATAAAGCAGAGAATTTATTTATCACAATATAAAGATTAAACTTGAAGTGCAGGTACTTGCCTGATGTTTGGATCCAATTACCGTTTTTTGTCTCGGGGAAATTTCCAGGAATGAGTTCGGATACTGAAATAAATATTACCATCATGCTTAGAAGATATCAAATAGCTAGAAACGTCTGTCCTTGGGTCCAATTTGGAGACAAGGGCAAAAACGGCAGTTTCGGGTCAAAACGGGGTCCGCATGTGGGCCCGCTTTGCCCCGGAAAATGTATCAGGGTCAAAGGTCTCCAAATTCACCAAACTTAGTGTCAACAGGTCAGGAACGATGATACGAACCCAACGGAACTTGCAGAATTGGATTTCGATGAGCCGATCACAAAATCGCCCGTCGAGCGGGGCCTGTGGGGCCCACGACACGCGATTTCGTCAACGTTCTCAGAATCGAACCAAACTTGAACCACACGACCAGCGTATTGATACGAGTCCGATGGCGCAAGTTTTGTCTCGATCCGACGTGTGTACAAGAAGTTAGGGCGAATTGCAGAAAAGGCGAATACGGGGCGATGTTTGCGGATACGCGTTGATTCCGGTGTGCACGCACACCCGAATCAGCTTCCGCGAAATCCCTCAAGTCCGTATCGACGGCGCGCACGTATCTGTGAAGACCGCACGCGACCAAGTCGTCCCGTTTTGCGGGGCGTACTCAGTTCTGGGGTAAAACAGGGTCTGGTTTTTCCTGTTTTTGGATCGCGGTGTGCGATCACCACAGGACGCGATGCCCCGAGCGGTTTGTCCGGGCACCGAGAGGGTCAAACAGGCTTCGCAACGCAATTTACGGAATCGAAATCCGAGCTACGAGCAAGAAAATACACGCACCTGAACTGGCCTCCGAAAACTAGGGTTTTCGTGTCCGTGTCTCGGGTCTTGTGTCCACTGCCGTGTCCGACACAGAGGGGAATTGGGGTTAGGGTTTGGTTTTTCTCCGGCGAGGACGGCGGCTTGGGCGGCGGAGGAGGCCGGCCGGGCTAGGGCAGGGCAGGGCGGTGCTCGCTGGAGGAGGCGGCGGCGGTTCGGACTGACGGCGGCGGCGCCGGAGCGAGTTCGAACGGCTGCTGCTGCGGCTGCTGTGCCGTTCGTCGGGGAGCCGTCGTGCGGCGGCGGAGGAAGGAGAGGAAGCCGGAGAGGAGGAGGCTGGTCGGGGCGGAGCTTGTGGCGAGGCTCTGCAGGGCGTCGGCCGGGCACGGGGAGAAGAGCGGTGGAGGAAGGGGTTCCGGTGGAGAGGGGATGGCCGGGCTGGGCTTTTATAGGGGAGAGGGGGCTGGAGGCCACCGGAAATGGCGAAAGAGGGAGGGCGTCGTGGCCGGGGAGTGCGGTCGAGGGGAGGTCGTGGGGGCTGGCCGCCGGATGCGGCGGAGGACGCGGCCACGCGGGGGACAGGGTCGTGGGGAGGCCGGGTTAGGCGGGTCGGGTGGCTCGCGGGTCGGGTCTGGCCGACCCGACCCGACCCGGATGGTAGTTGGGCCGGGCTGACCTAGCCAGGTGGGCCGCGGTCTGGGCTCACAGTATTGGGCCGGATCCGTGGGCTGGGTTTAGACTTAGGGTTTAGGTTTATTCAAATAAATAAATAAATAAATAAATAGTTTTTAGGTAATTAAAAATAGGTCCGGGGTCCAATAAATTTCAGAAAAATTACCCTAAGTCCAGTTTTCCATTTTACACCCAAAAATATTATTTCCATTATATTTTAATATTATTTATTATCAATTAAAAATCATTTAATAATTAAAACCTTGATTTTAATTACAGAAAATTCCCAGAAAATTCCAGAAAATTGCAAAAATCTAATTTTTAATATTTTTTGAAAAAAATCAGGGGCTTACAGTACTCGTTCCTCTAATAGAGATATTGTATCTAGTGTAGCTTTTGTTTCACAGCTTGAGCCTAAAAATATTGAAGAAGCATGTAGTGATAATTACTGGATAGAAGCCATACAAGAGGTATTAAACCAATTCGAACATAATCAAGTTTGGGAACTTGTTCCCAAGCCTAATGATCATCCGGTCATTGGCACTCGTTGGGTATTCCGAAATAAATTAAATGAGAATGGTTTAGTTACACATAACAAGGCTAGACTCGTAGCTCAAGGATACAACCAAGAGGAAGGTATCGAATATGATGAAACTTATGCCCAAGTTGCACGTTTAGAATCCATTCGCATGCTATGTGCATTTGTATATTTTTATAATTTTAAATGGATGTCAAAAGTGCCTTTTTAAATGATTTAATAAAAGAAGAAGCTTTTGTAGCTCAACCACCTAGATTCACGGATTTTAAAATCCCTAATCATGTTATCAAGTTGAAGAAAGCCTTATATGGACTGAAACAAGCCTCTCGTGCTTGGTATGACCGCCTAATCTATTTTTTTACTTGAAAAAGGTTTTTTAAAAGGAAAGGTTGACACTACACTATTTTCTAAATCTTTGAATAAAAATCTTCTTTTAGTTCAAATTTATGTTGATGGCGTTATCTTTGGATCAACTGATGAATCTCTTGTCAAGAATTTTTTGAGTGTATGCAGAGTGAGTTTGAGATGAGCATGATGGGAGAGCTAAAGTTCTTTCTTGGACTACAAATCAAACAAACTCAAAATGGGACGTTCATCAACCAACCCAAGTATACAAATGACCTCTTAAAGAAGTTCGATCTAGAATCTTCCAAGCCCTTTGGTACTCCAATGGCAACTTCAACAAAGCTTGACATAGATGAACAAGGCAAACCGGTCGACATACGTACGTATCGAGATATGATTAGTAGTCTACTTTATTTAACTGCTAGTCGTCCTGATATCATGCTTAGTGTTTGCTTGTGTACACGATTTCAAGCTAATCCTAAGGAATCACATTTGTGTACCGTTAAGCGTATCTTTCGATACCTTAAGAGCACTTCTTCTGTCGGCTTATAGTATCCCAAAACCACGTCTCTTGACCTAGTCGGTTATTCGGATGCTGATTTGCTGGATGCAAAGTAGAAATAAAAAATACTAGTAGTACATGTCATTTTTTAGGCAAATTTTTAGTCTCTTGGTTTTGCAAGAAACAAAATTCGGTCTCATAATCAACTACTGAGGCTGAGTATATCGCCGCAGGACGTTGTTGTGCACAAATTTTGTGGATGAAACAAATCTTAGAAGACTATGACTTGCAATATTCGCATATTCCCATTTAATGTGACAACACTAGCACTATTAATTTGACTAAGAATCCTGTACATCACTCACGCACTAAGCACATCGAGATGCATCCTCATTTTCTTAGAGATCATCAACAAAATAGAGACATTAATTTAGAATATGTAGACACGAAAAAATAGCTGGCTGATATCTTTACTAAACCTTTAGCTGAAGATAGATTCAACTACTTACGTCGAGAATTAGAAATTTTAGATATCAATAATATTAATTAATCTTATCTTATTGAATTACTTCTAATATAAAAAAAATGTTTTGGAGACTAGCTTACAAAGAATCTGTCTGTCACCACGGTTACGGTTAAAGCGAAACAGAACTTAAGTGTCCCCCGGTGGACCTCCGCTAGCTGGGACAGTATCCCTACAACTAATATGAGACAATCGCAGTATACAAAAAGTAATTCGTAAAATAATTATAATTATATTTATTGAAATTTAAAATTAATAATTTTTTAATGAAAAAGTTGAATGGAAGATAAATTTTAAAGTGGAATTTTTTTGGAATTTATTGCAAAATGACCAAAATGAGTTCTAGGCGAACTCGGCCCGTGTTTGGCCCAAACTCTGCTGAGTCAAATTGCAGCAGAATTCGAACATGCCCCACTTTCTTATTTATTATACCATAACATCATCTTCCTTCTCCAATCCGAGCAACAACAGTCGAGAACCCCATAAACCCTAGTTTTTATTTGAATTATATCTCTCCAATTTTCTTCATATTTCTTGCTCAAACTTCAGATTTCGACTCTCTAGATCCTCCTCTACTTCATACTTCATTTCTGGAAGGTATAATTCTCGTCTATCTTTCGTCTCTTATCCATTATCTCGTATATTTTTTTTATTTTCCTGAAATTTAATGGCACCTAAGTTCGCTAATCCTTTCAAGAAAAAAAAGAGAACGAACGACGAAGGTTCATCCCCCGACCCACATCGGGACTCTCTCTTCTCGCCCATTCCCACGGACGATGGTTCATTTAACGGTTCCCTTTTTGGAACTCTTGAACAATCCCTTGCGTGGTTTGCCGACTATGCAACCCGCAATGTCTGTTCCGTTCACCCTGTCTAGTGGACTATCTTTTCACAACATAAGGAATATTTTAACCATTTACAGTTGAATGATCTGGTGACTTACTCTTTTCCTATTGCACTTAATGCAATCAGGATATTTTACTGCAACTTTTCCTTTAAGGAAGAAACTTTTATCGTTTCGTCCCGCGTCGCAGGAAAAAGTATTAAATTTAAGGATATTGACTTAGCCGAAATACTTCGGATCCCAAACGAAGGTCAGACACTGGTTGATATTACTGAATATGAGTTTTCTGCTGGCACAATACTTGACTTTTTTAAGAATCAGATTTGTCACCCTGACCATGTTACCTTTGGCAAATTTAAAGCCAAATTCATGAACATCTATTTCTATGAGCTTCATCACATTATCTTTTCCACTATCTTGCCTAAGTCCACTTCCACAGACGACGTCAGCAACCTTGAGTTGTCTGCCCTATACCATATTCACTTTGGGATACCTTTTTCTGTCCCAAGGACTATCATCGAGGCGATGGTACGATGTCACAAAAATTAGAGAAAGCTTCTTTACGCGATGTACCTACCCCTCATTTTTTATTATTTTGGTATTGATATCTCTCAGTGTACTCTTACTTCTGAGCCAAAACCACTGATGGCATCTCACCATCATTCTTCTTCTACTACTCATGCTTCTCCCACATCTACTACTGCTCCAGTACCTCCTCCACTTGCTCAGGCTTATCCTATAACCATCGGGGGCCTACATCAGAAGATGGATAATTATCATCGAGCTACTCTAGATCAGCTAAATGCTTTGATAACCGAATTGCGTGATACGATCGAGGGATATGAGTTCCGCGATACTATGCAAATTCAAGCACTCTCAAACTCATTTGCTGATTTCTGATTCTTTCACACTCATCAGCCCAGTGCTTTTATTCCCAGAGACCCCTCTTACTCAGGCTTCAGAGTTGATGACGAGGCTGTTCGTCCTTACTTCAACACTGGCAGTACTTGGGATTGGTACCACTCTTCTCCTAGCGTCAGACCACCTAGTGGCGCTGGTTCTTCTGATCTTGGTGGTGTTGCTCCTACTGTTGATGATCCTATTGCTTAGGGTTCTTCTGATGATGAGTAGATATCCATATGTTATGTTTTAGTTTAGGTATTCTTAGTTGAATTTTTTTTACTTTATGTCTATGTATCTTGGAAATGTCTTCTACATTTCAATGATTAGATTTTATTTATGCATTTCCTATTATAGTACTTTGTGTATGGTGAAACTCTTTCAGTTAGCTGTACTCAAAAGTTTATCTATTTACATACATATTAAGTTTTCTTGTCACGTCTCAGTCCAAAAATACCGAGGGACTAGACACGTGGCAATGACCAGCAGCACATACTAATGGGCAAACCCAATTTAATAGACCCATTAGAGTGTACTTAAGCTGTAAAACAACAATAAGGGTCTATGATTCATGCCACATTTCTAATTCTAATCTCATCCACAGAAGATAAACACAATCAATATCAGAATAATCAAGATGAAATAATAATCAACAAGTCTCAATAAAAGTCTCAGGGAACAACCTGATAATGAGTTTGATACATCAGTTCAATAAACAGGAATAAGAGTCTAACAACAGAAATGACTGAGTATAGAATAAGTAGATACTCAGAAGAAATCCTCGACCGTCACCTCCTCCTTTGGTACTGGTACTGCTCTAATGTCTGCTCATGTCCCGTATACCTCGGGGTAGATCTTCTCTGCTAAACCTGGGAACATAATCCGGATCCAGGTCCTCAGGGGATATAGCAAGGTACAAGAATAACTCAAGCCAAATAACTACAGTATAAAAATCAATAGGGTAAACTATGTAACTAGCTAAGTGATATGCAAATGAGAGCATTAATCATACTCAGGCTGAAACTACTATAGGCTCTGTATCGGAGGAACCCATAGCAGCATTTATAACTCGAAGGGCCAGAACTTGTGCCAAAGCTCTGTTCAGAGTTTAAGGCACCTCCAGAAAACTAAATATATATATAATCAGTCTTTAATATGGTAATACTCTCCCCACCTAATGTAATCACACGTCTCATATCCATGACACGCAAGATCATATCTAATGCAACAAGTCATATGATAGCTATACATATATAATATCTATGCCACAAATCCTGTAACCTATACAGAATCACTATGAATATATCAGAAAAGATTCTGTCACATGAATAGTGTCAAGTATCCTATGGTATGACGTACTTGATAAAGCAAGCACAAAAAATATATAGGATCGCAATATTAATTCTCTAAGTGACGTTACACGACTCCGCGTACGACGTCGACACCCGAATATTATTCGAACGCTAATCAACGTCACATGGTCCTAGGTTGAACAAATATATCTCATAAATAAATCAAAGGAATAATATAAAGCAAGTACTGCAAGATTAACAAGGTACACTTGCCTGGGATTTGGATTCCTCCAATTGCTTTGGTAACAGTGAGATCTTCAGGTACTCCTCCGGTTGCTGAAATAAACACTACCATCATTCTCAGAAGATATAAAATAGTTAGGATTGCCTATCCATAAGTCTCATTTAGATACAGGGGCAAAATTGACAGCTTCTGGTCAAAACGGGGTCTACATGTGGCCCACTTCGCACCAAAAAATGTGCCAGAGACAAGGTTCTCCAAATTCTTTAAACTTAGTGTCTACAAGTCCAGAACGACGATACAAACCCAACATAATGTCCAAAACTGGATTTTGATGAACCGATCACAAAATCGCCGGTCAAGTGGAGCCGTGGGGTCCACGATACGGGATTTCGTCAACGTTCTCAGAATCTAACCAAACTTAGGTCACATGACTAGCAAAATGCTACAAATCCGATGGCACAAGTTTTGTTGCGAAATGACGAGCACACACAAAGTTACAACGAGTTTCAGAATAGGCCTGATACGGGGAATTTCGACGGATACACGTTGATTCCGGTGTGCACGCACATCCAAATCAATTTTCGTAAAATCTCACACGTCCACATTGACGATGTGCACCTTTCGATAAAATTTGCACACGACCAAGTCTCCTGGTTTAGCGGGACACACCCAGTTCAAAAAAATATGGGTTTTAAAAACCAAGATTTTGGTCAATTTCACCCACGAATAAAATATAATCTACAGCACATTCAAATAAACTAATTATAGGATTTCAAACTTGGCTATATTATCTAATTTACTGTTAAAGTGAATTTTAGAATTATTAAACAGGTTGGTCGCAAAACGGTCTTGAACTTGTGAGTTCGGGACAATTTCTGAATTTCAGAAATAGGGGTAAATTTTTATATTTTTTGCGTCACGATTTGCGACCGACACAGGACGTGATACCCCAGTCAAATTGTATGGGGTTCGAGAGGGTTACACAGCGAACGTGTTGCAACAGCCGGTTCAAAAAAAAATGACACGACGAGGAGAGAGAAATACTCACTGGGACGAGAAGTCAGAATTGACTGTTCAACGCGTACACAGGGCGACGCGGTGGTGCTCGACCGGCGGTGACTGCGGGTTGCTGCGGCTGCTTGGTCTTTACTGGAGATCGCCGGAGGATGGCGGAGAGTATGCTGCTCATCGGGTCACGGCGGAGCTGCTGTGCTCGGCGGCGGGTAGAGGAGACAACAGGGGCATGGGAGCTCGGCAGATGGCGGTGGCTGGCGTTGGATGTTGGGGGTGTCGGGGTGGCTGGGGTCGGGTGATGGAGAGATGGCGAAGGCGGTGGTGAAGTGGCGGGATCGGTGGAAGATGATGGCAGTGGTGGCCGCCAGTGTGGGCTTATATAGAGGCACGGTGGGGACCGGTACGGGGAGGGGAGAGGTTGACGGTTGCGGGAGGCGAGGGGTCTCGGGGGTTGAGGAGGCGAAGGGGCGGCGGTGACAAGTGAACGGCAGCGGCGGAGAGGAATCGGCGAAGGCGGAGAGTCGAGGTTTTAATTTCATTTATTGTAGCAATAATAGGTCGGGTCAGGTTTTGGGTTCGGGTACGGGTCCAGATCCGACCCGTTAGGGTTTCAGTTCAGTTAGGGTTTGGGTTGGTTTATTTTAGGCTCGGGTTGGTTCGGTTCAAGATGGTTTAAACTGGTTTAGTTTAGTTTATTTAAAAATATTTTTTTTAGGTATTTAAAAATATTTTTTGGTCCAATAAATTCCAAAAAATGACACTATGACTAATTATTTATTTTACACTCAAAAATATTATTTTTATAATATTTTAATATTTAGTTTAATTCTCAAAAATATTTAATCCAGAAGAACATTTATTTTAATCATTTAAAAATCACAAAAAAAATTTGAAAATTCATATTTTTAATTTTTGAAAAAATTCGAGTGTTTACATTTCTGTCTCGCTTAGCATTCATATTTAGCTACTGCATTTTTTTAATGCTCTATTTCTGTGAAATATATGCAATCTATTTTTTTTACTTGTCTGTTTTTTTTGTAAGTACATTTTGCGGGGGAGAAAAAAAGATACAACATCTAGTGACTACAATTGAAATAGTACAATTTATTTTTAAATCAGTTCGATCAAGATGTTATATCGGTCAAGGTTTGTCAGTTATCAAAATGGGAGAGATTGTTGGCCCATTGGTCATGGTCGAACTGAATTTGATTATCGATCTAACCTGGACTCGATATAAGCTACTGTGACGCTTTTCAAATGTACTACGATGACTGCAACATCAACTGTTCAGAGCTTCTTCCCGTCATCGTGTTTGTCTTTATTTCCTGTATACAATATAAATTTTCTATTTTATTGAGTCTAGTAATATATTGTACACCGCGTCGTACTGGAAATTAGACTACCCTAAATTATTTTTAAAATAGCCCATCTCCTTTTCTAAAAATAGCTTATCTTAAAATAGCTAATTTGGACCCAAAACTCAGTCTAGTTTCTGTTCTGGCCCTAAACTAAGGGAACAGAACTCGGCCCGAGTTCGGCCTTAGTGAACATTTTTTTCAGAACTTGGTCTCTCTATAGTTTCGGATACAACGACTATTTTCTGATATTTTGCAAACGAAATCTAGCCGAGTTCTGGCCGAGTTCTGTCCGAACTCTACTTTGAGAGATCCTATAAATAGAGAAAAGATTTCACATTCCAAAATATCAATTAATTCACTTTCATCTTCTCTTCTCTTCTGGTATACGAGTTCTAAAAATCCTTCATTTTTACATCACATGCCAGTTACAATTCTCTAGTCTTAGTTGCCAATACGGTACGGTCTAGAAGTTCAGAGAGTTATAATCAGAAGCTTGTTCAGAAGATCTCTACTCCACAATTGAAGTCGTCGAGCTCTTCAGATCAAATCTCGTGTCTGTAAGAAGTTGGTAAGCCTTCAGATCAAAATTTGTGTTCCATTTGTATAGTGGATTCCAACTGGGAGCTAGAGTCCTCCCGCTTGGATTAGTCCTCACATTGAGGGATACCAGGATACATCGCTGTGTTTGCGTTTGCCTTATCACTCTTTACTTTACTTGTGCTTATACTGTGATAGCTGTGACATACCTGCAATACAATTGCTAGACTATTATTATAGTTGTGGCACATACTTATATCTGTGACACATATATAGAAGTCATGATACTTATATAACTAGTTATAAATTTTTTAATTGCTAAATTTTGTTGCATACTCTATTCACTCCTCTCTAGAGTATATTATATTATATTTCGATCCTACATATACATCTTGCTGGCACCTGGATGTATAGAATACTGCGATCGATGCGCCTCTTGAAGAACCTCCTCGCGCAATGTCCCACTTGGCACACACAATATGGTACCATGCCGTAGTGATCCATCCTCAGCAATAGTGAAGTCCTCGGATAATCCCATCTGAACCTGTGCTCTGATATTCCTCGGAGACTCATTATCATAATGCGTAGCTCGTATCCTGTCCAACAGCTCTGACTGTATCTGCAGTTCCCATATCTGCATCTCGACACCTGGTACTAGCACCTCAATACCCAAGCTCTCAAGATCTGCCAATAAATATCTGTCTGTAGTCAAGAACATAGGCACTTGATACCTGCTCAAGGCATCAGCGACTATGTTGACCTTCCCTGGATGGTACTGCAATGATATGTTAAAGTCCTGCATCAACTCTAATCACCACTGTTGTCTCATGTTTAGCTCTTTCTGGATAAATATGAACTCCAAGCTCTTGTGGTCTCTGAAGATCTTCATACGCTCTCTATACAGATAGTGTTTTCACAACTTTAGAGAAAAAATGACTGCTGCCAACTCCAAATCGTGGGTAGGATAATTCTTCTCATGAGGACGTAATTGCCTGAAAGCATAGGCAATCACCTTCCCGTTCTGCTGCAAGACACAACCCAAAGCCTTCCCTGAAGCATCACTATAGATAGTGAATTCACCTACTCTTGATGGCAACGTCAAAACTGGAGTTGTCGTCAACCTCTTCTTCAGCTTCTCAAAAGCGACATGACTCTCCTCAGTCCAGACAAACTCCACATACTTCCTGGTCAGCCTAGTCATCGGCTCTGCAATCCTGGAGAAGTCCTATACAAATCTTCGATAATAACATGCTGGCCCTAGAAAACTCCTGAACTCTACCACTAAACTCGGAGTAGCCCATGACTCTACTGCTGAAATCTTCTTCGGGTCCACTGAGATCCCATCACCTGTGATCACACGCCCAAGGAATTCAACCTTGTCAAGAAAGAACTCACACTTAGAAAGCTTGCCATAAAGCTTCTCCTTCTTGAGAGTCTCCAAAACTATCCTCAGATGTTCCTCATTCTCCTCTGGGGTCGTCAAATATATCAACATATCATCAATAAATACTACAACAAACTTATCCAGATACTTATGGAACACATTGTTCATCAGATTCATGAATGCCGCCGGGACATTGGTCAACCCAAACGGCATCACCATGAACTCAAACTGGCCATACCGGGTCCGAAAAGCTGTCTTCGAAATATCTTTCTTCTTCACTTTTGCCTAGTGGTAACTTGACCTCAAGTCTTTCTTCGAAAATAATTTCGCGTCATTCAACTGATCAAAGAGATCATCAATCCTCGGCAGCGGATATTTATTCTTGATAGCGAGGTTGTTCAGAGCCCTGTAGTCGATACACGTACCGACCCATCCTTCTTCGGTACAAACAATACCGGAGCACCCCATGGTGATGAACTTGATCGAATGAAGCCTTTGTCTTGTAACTCATTCACCTGCTTCTTCAACTCTATAAGTTCTTTGTTGTTAACTCTATAGACGTGCTGAGATATCGACTTTGCACCTGACACCAAATCTATAGAGAACTTAACATCTCGATCTAGCGGCAAACCTGGCAAATCCTCTGAAAATACATCCATGAACTCTGCTATCAACGGATTTGACAACTCTTTCTCTTCCACGAAAGCTCCACAGATGGTATTCTCGCTCTGCTCCGTTGCTCCTCTGTAAATCTCAAACTCTGGCTCTTTTGGCGGTCGAAACAAAACTCTGCCTCCACGACACTCTATACTAGCATGGTGCCTACTCAACTAATCTATCCCGAGTACAATGTCATAGCTCAAAAGTGGCATTATGAGTAAGCACGCGCTCAACTCCCGGCCTTCCAGTATAACTCTTCGATCCTTGCAAACATCACTGACTAGGATAATACCTCCCCCAGTCATGATCTTGCAGGTCCTAGCCAAAGGTTCAGACTCTAATCGATGCTTAAGAGCAAAATAAACATATACAAAAAATATGAAGCACCAGAATCAAACAAAGCGTAAGCTGGAATAGAATTAAGAAGAACTGAACATGATATCAAATCTTCGACTGGCTCCTCCTCTTCAACTGCCATGGCAAAAACTCGCTCTCGTGGTGTACCTCTCTACTGCTACTGGTACTGGACAAAACACTTTTGTTGAGTCTGTAAATGAGGTCCCCTCTGCTATCCCATAGGTGGTCTCGCTGGTGCTCTCTGAGGTGACGAGGTAACCGACCTCGTTGAAACTGCTCCAGAGCGTTGCGATCGAGTCTTCAGAGGCATCCTAAAGACAGATTCAACAAAAAAAATCAATATTGCGCAAGATACGATAGCATCAAGGAATGACAGTAATATTTCAAAGAAGCAATTATTCTGAATGATAAAGATAGCAATTTTAATAGATTAAAAGTGTTTCCTAGTAGTGATTGAGTATCCTCTCATTCTATATCCTTAGTCATATATCATAAATCAGGCTAGTAGTAATACTCTAAGTCTGAGTACTACAACTGAGAAGACTTTTAGACCTGCATGTGCCACCACAAAAATGTTTTACGACCCACACCCGGTGTAAGGGCACGAGCACGTGGGTACGTCTAGCCTACGCCGCAACATCGGTGGTAGAATGTTGTCTAGGTCAACAATACTATCTACGCACCTCACACAATATATATAAAGTAACTGTCATACTATCTCAACTCCAAATGGAGGACAATATGATAATATGGTAATGGTAAACAATACTCAATCACAATAACAAACTAGAGGATGGTAAGGCACGATATGGAATAGAAGGAAAAAAATAAGTCACAAATACAACACAAGTCCAAGTCTAATCTCAACACAAGATATCAAATAATAATACAATGCCAAAGTCTAACTGACATATACAATCAAGAATAAATTAACTATGCCTCAACAACAGCTGGAACTAACTCAACAGGCTCTTCGGGTGATAACTCAACTGTCTCGTCATCCTGTGGCCCATAGTAAGTAAGACACCAGTCCTTTAATGAATAATCTGAAAAATATATTCAGTCATGATTGGAGCGAGTATAACCCAAATAACAGTTCCAATAATTGACAAAAACTATGAAACCATAATAACAATGAACATAAATGATAGAAGTAACTGAACTAGCATGTATCATGAGAAATATTATTATAATAAATAATGTCAAGAACTGAGAACAATATGGTGAGGAACAATAATATAATGAACAAAAATAGAGAAAATAATATATAAATGTGTCTTGAAATATTAGTAAGATAATATGATCGGCTTGGGCCTAACACAGACTATATATAAAAGGTGAGCTAGCATGATCACGCGTGAGTGACATGATCTGCTAACTATCACGAGCTATACTAAATCACGGGATATAAGGTATGATCACATGTCCATTAATACTTCCCCAACCCCCGACTAGTATATGGATCCAAATCACGACACGTTATAACACGTATATCACACTTCACGGTCTATAATATCATACACTATGATCATGATCTATATAATCACTAAGATATCACAGTAATAACAGAGTAATCACAAAACACGATACGACGATCACTGAGTAACCACGAAAATAATATCTCATGATCAAGATCCACGTATACCAATCCTTGAAATCATCGTGTCAAGAATCAAATATCTCAATACTAAATACATGAAACATAGAGGCTATCAAATAAGAAAACTATCAGAGAATGTATTCGCCTGTGGTTCTGAGCAAATGGTATATCTCGGTATCCGAGTTGGTATCACACACACCTAAATATGAACATCATGTTACTTGGTGTAATGAAGTGAGAAATGAGGCAAAATGCACTAAAGATAATTTTCTAGGTCCATACTAGGTCTCACTAGTCAAGCTATGTCAAGGTTGACTTTTGGGTCAAACTTGGCCAACTCTAGGTCTACACTAATGTATTAGACTCCTTTGAGCTACTAACTAGCTAATACTAATTTATAATAACTATACTAGGTCTTTACCTTAGAGTATAAATAATATCTTAACTATTACTAACTATATCTGACATACACTAACTAATACACTAATATACGAACATACCAATGACTGATACTAACTTACATTATATATTAACTATCACTCCAAAACCCCACACTAATGAACTAGATAGTTGACATACTTATATCTCAGATACAGACCTATAAGCCTACACTCCTGATACTTGAGATACACAATCTCTCACACTCATTGATACTCACTAATACATATTAACACTGATCCATAAGAAACTGAGGTGGGCTACTGCTGCTGCCTACTAGTACTGCTGCAACCCACTAGTGCAGTACACCCCCATTATTTGTATCAGTTTTTACAATACTGATACACTGCTTCTGTTGCAGTTGCTTCACTTCCTCCAACCAATGTCTGATACTTAATCAACTTAAGCTACCTGTACCCAACCCCATAGTACACCCTGCACATTACAAAGCCAAACACCAACACCACACTCCATCACACAGACAATCCTCACTTCAATTAAACTGAGCCACTTCCCTGTGCAATATGCTGATCCCCCCTTCACGGTGTTGCCTGCAGCAATACATTTGCTGTCACCTTTCCTTCAATACTTGACTACATAATTCTAGCCATCTGCAGGTTGTGCACTTGTAATGCCTAGCTACTGACTAAACCTCACTCGTTGCATACCCAATACCCTTGCAACTGCTACCAATACATCTTGATGCTGCTGCTGCTGCTATTGCTACTAATACTGCTATTGCTGCTGCCTATGCTGCTGCTGATACTACTATTGTTGTTGCTTCCTATGCTATTGTTGATACTGCTATATGCTGCTGCTGCAACTCTTTTATCTTCCCTCACAAAATCAGATAAACTCACACCTATACACTCCTCCCTTCGTTCATACTAAAATGTATGCATGACCAAACACACACACACACACACACACACACACATACACACACACACACACACACACACACACACATATATATATATATATATATATATATATATATATATATATATATATATATATATATATATATATATCACACACAATAGAAGTATTAGACCAAACACTTGGCATGCTATCTATGATACACAAAGATACGTGCCCAATTAGAATGCCAAAACCCCCAAATCTCCATATTACCCATACGTTCATATCATAAATATCATAATACAACCAAAGGAACTTGCTACAAAGGAAATTGAAAGGCATTACCATAAATCGCCCAAAAAATAAGCCCCGTATCACAAATTACCATGATACGACCTATTCGTATCCATTTGTGGACACATACCTAGTCCCACAACTCTGATCTAAGTCTAATTAGATCTAATTGGTCTCATCACACATAATTGATGTGTCAATCTCATAATTACCCCTATTTGGACACAAATTATCATATAACTTTTACAATACAAGTCATATGGGCCTAATTATTGATCCTATGGGTAGCCCTTTGTCACGCCCCAGTCCCAAAATATACGGGACCAGGCCACGTAGTAATGGCCAGCTAATACGACTCCGTGGGATTATCCAATTTAATAGACCCGACGAAATGTACTACACTGTCCTAAAATACTAACAAGTCTAATACTAACATACAACAGGTAATGTCTAATCTCATCCATAATATAAACAAGAAGTACTGAAATAAATATTGGAAAATAAATGCAAGTCTGAAATGTCATAGTACAATCCAGAATATTCTGATGGGAACAATTCCACTACTATGATGAAATAAAAGTACTGAAAGACAGATAAGAGAATACAACTAGAGCATCGGCTAACTAGATAAGGAATACTTCAGTCCTAGGCGGAAGGCCTACCAATGATCAAGGGAACTCTGATGGAAGCACCTCTGGCTCCTCCTCGGATGCGTACCTCGTCTCTTGCCCAGGTTCGTACACAGTAGGATAATATGCCTCGTCCAAATCTGGAAGGGAACTATGTCCTCAGAGGGACGTAAAAAGATACAAAAATACATGCCATATATAAATACTGAATAAAATAAAGGTGTGTGCTAACCATCTATGTGAATGCAATATGAGGACAACCTTGGTACATATGGGTATGTGTAGGCATAACGTCCATACTCCGAAGAGCGTGGTATCTGTACATGTAACGTCCATCATTCTGAAGAATGAGATATCTGCAAATATATACGTCTGTATCACTCCGAAGAATGCGGTATCTATATAAAGGAAGTCATTGGATCCGTGGCTCCTCTGGATACTACAGAGTCCAAGTTATGTATCACATACGCCTACTAGTTGTCCTCCCCACCCAATACAGATATACAAGTCGAATACACGATGTACATACCACGTAACTACATACCAAGTCTCAACTAATTATACAACACTGATTACATACTAAACCGTGATGCATGTCACACGCACCGATAGCTAGTCGGGTACGCGAATACGCATCCCAACATGAGTTTGTCAGCGTGATGCATGTACAAGTGTCGGGGTCTAGAAAGATATCTGAATATCCTTACAATGGTGGGTGAGTCTGCTAGTGACTAGGTCAAGTACACTACTCATCGACGCATTCATCGACTACACCGGAGTCAATCTCGGACGCACACAGTTATATGAAATAATGCAACAAGATATCATACAACATTGTATAATTTAAATTAAACAGTAAATATGGCAAGGTATACTTGCCTGGGTCCTCAAGCTGCGGTGCCAATAACCTGCTCCTGAAGTCTCACCTGCACGGTCCAGCGACCCTATACATATAATATAATATAGTAATACTATCATCAGTCACTAAATTAATACGCACAGGAACACTACGCTGCTCTTAGGAACTGATGCAATGGTCACAACTGGTCAACTAACAGGGTCGCGTGTGCACGCAACTAAGTCGTACACGTGTCCTGTCCTCAGTTACCGTGTACACCAAGACAACGAAATATCAGGATACACTACCCAACTAAAGACGTATAATACTAAATTATAAGTCCTAACTAGCATGTTATAGGATTACATGCACAAGGCTACTTGTCCAAACTCTAGGTCAACACAGTATTTTCTTATTAATGAATCATTTATTATTTGAGCAATTACTTAACATTAATTACTAATTAACAATAAACACACATACACACACACACACACACACACACACACACACACACACGCACACACACATATATTACGCTTATGGATTCACTTTACCCGTGTCCGTTCAACGACACGTTGACACCTCGACATATGAAGGAAATGATGAAATACATATATACCTAGTTGTGGCTGAGCAGGGGAGGGGGTATGTTCTCATTGATGTCCTGTTCTCCAGCGAGGGGGTGGAGCTACGGCGTTGCACGGGGAAACAATAGCAGCAACAACAACAGTTGTAGCAACGGCAGCCTCAGCAACAGTTGCAGCAGCGGCAGTTGGCTGGTGCTGGCGGTGGGGCTGGCCATGGGGGACGGTCGTCAGGGTATGGTGAAGAGGGCGGCAGTGGTCGGGACATGGAGAGGGTGATGGAGGGGGTATTGGTGATGGAGATGTGGGTGTTGGTGATGGTATCGGGTTAGCAATAGGCGAAGATGGTGGAGGAGATGGTGGCTGCGGATGGTGGTGCTGGGGACGGGAACGAAGGTGGTGATGTCGGCGATGAAGGTGGCTACGTTGGAGGGGACGATGGAGGGGGTGTTGGTGATAAAGGGGGATGAGAATACGGTTCGGCTAGGGTTTTTTATAGGATTGGGTTTGGAGAGAGAAGTTATATATATATAGGAGAGAGAGAAAGGGGGTCCTCCTAGGAAATTAGGCCGGCTAGGGTTTCTTGGGACGGGAAACATGTTGACATGAAGGAATGTAAGGTATAGATGGGCTAGGTTGGGTCTAGTTTTGGGTGAGGTTGGTCTTCACACTAATTTAAATAAGAATTAGTGCAAGTGATGCTTTTCAATTAATTGGGATTATATGGGATTAAAGTTTTATGGAACGTAGTCGTCATGGACATGGCAGACCCAGAATAAAATAATGTCCTAATTTGGGTTGTATGAAAATAGGTTGGGTTAGTGTCTCCAATCTCGATTGGAACGGACAATTATGCAAGGTTGGATTTATTGGAATTTAAAACTAGACGTTTGTAACAATTATTGCGCGACTAAAATAAAGTACAATATAGAGTATTTAAGAGTTACACAAAGGTCAGAATGGATGGTTGGCACGTCTAGGAAAAGTTTATAAAACTTGTTTGAAGGTCAATGCTAGTGTACCGCTCCAAATATCGAAGCAACGATAAGGTGTACTAAGTGATATAAATATCGCATAATAATTCTAAAGCACTGTGTTCTAATTCTAATTGTATCCAATTTAACCCTAGTCTCTCTATCTAAGCTAAGTAGGCCAAAATTTGATCAAGGGGGTTTACAATCTACCCTCCTTAGAGCATTTTGTCCTCGAAATTAAAGCATACATATGGTAAAACTATTGACTGGAATAAAATGCTACTACATACCTAGGCCTTCGAAAAGATGGGGATAACGCTGTCGAATATCATCCTCTCGTTCCCAGGTCGACTCTTCTAGTGCATGATGCCTCCATGCGATACGAACTAGAGGGATAGTCTGTCCTTGCAATACCTTCTCGCTTCTGTCCAGAATCTTTACAGGCTCCTCTTGATATGATAAACTCGGCCCGACTGTGATCTCTGAATGGTCAAGCACATGACTCAGATATGGTATGTACCTCCTTAACTGAGGTACATGGAAGACGTCATGAACTCTCCTTCTAGTGTCTGTGGCAATGCTAACTGGTAAGCAACCTCTCCGATGTGCTCTAACACATCGAATGGTCCGATGTACCTCAGACTCAGTTTTCCTCTGCCTCCAAACCTGATGGTTCCTCGCGTAGGCGAGATTTTCAGAAACACATGATCTCCAACCTGGAACTCTAGGGGTCGTCGATGCGCGTTTGCCCAATGCTTCTGTCTATCCTGTGTTGCTCGTAGGTGCCCTTGGATCTTCTTTACCTTCTCTACTGTACGAACAACCAACTCTGGTCCAAGAATCTGTCTCTCGCCCATATCGCTCTAACATACTGGAGAACGACACTTTTTGCCATGCAACGCTTCATAGGGAGCCATCTGAATGCTCGCTTGATAGCTATTATTGTAGGAAAATTTGACCAAATATTAATGGTCCTCCCATGATCCATTGAAATCAAGCATGCATGCCCTCAACATGTCTTCCAGCGTCTGAATCGCGCGCTCAGACTGGCCATCTGTCTGCGGGTGATACGATGTGGTAAACTTTAGACGGGTACCGAGACTCTCTTGCATACTCCGCCAAAAGTAAGATGTGAACCTCGTATACCTGTAAGACACTATACTGACTGGCACTCCATGTAATTGCACGATCTCCTTCATATACATGTCTGCTAAGACCTCTATAGAATGCCCAACTCTAAAGGGTAAAAAGTGAGCGGACTTTGTGAGTCTATCCACGATTACCCATACTGCATTACGACCACTAGGACTCCTCGGAAAGCCCCTAACAAAGTCCATAGTGACGTGCTCCTATTTTCACTCAGGTATCGGGAGCGGCTGAAGTAAACCGGCAGACCTTTGATGCTCTGCCTTGACCTGCTGACACACCAGGCACTTCGCCACAAAGCGGGCTATCTCCCTCTTCATTCTATGCCACCAATAGTACTGTCTCAAGTCTCTGTACATCTTCGTGCCTCCTGGATGAATAGAGTATGTTGAACTGTGCGCCACCGACATCAACTCCTGGCGAAGTTCTCCATTCAAAATATATAGACGATCTCCATATCTCAAAGTCTCGTCCTCGTGTATGCACAATCCTGTCTGTATCCCGGCCTCTGTCCTCTCTCGAAGCCTCTGGAATCTTGTATCTGTTGGCAAGTCAGCCTTGATCCTCTCAACCAATGTCGATTGCAACTAAAAACTCGCCAACTGGCCGTCTACTCCAGGCATAATGACCTCTATATCCAACTACTCTAGATCTCACAACAAGTGTTGCTGGGTAGTCAAAAAGAATGCCATGGGTCTTCTGCTCAATGCGTTAGCTACTATGTTGGCCTTTCCCGGATGGTACTGTAGCTCAATCTCAAAGTCTGTCATTTACCTCGAGCCAACGTCTTTGTCTCTGGTTCAGGTCCTTCTCTGTATAGACGTACTTCAGGCTTTTGTGATCTGTGAATATCTTCACTCATTCTCCATATAGGTAATGCCTCCAAAGCTTCAAGGCAAAGATTACTGTGGCAAGATCCAAGTCGTGAGTAGGATAGTTCTTCTCATGGGTCCTCAGCTACCTAGAGGCATAGGCCACAACCTTCCCATGCTGCATCAAGACGCATCATAATCATCCTTTTCCGGATGCATCGCTGTAGATCATGAATTCTCCGAGTCCAGAAGGTATGGTCAAGATAGGTGCCGTAATCAGACGCTTCTTCAACTCATCAAACACCGTCTGACACTCCTCTGTCCAGGTGAACTACTGCTCCTTGCGGGTCAACTGGGTAATTGACTCTGCGATCCTTACAAAGTTCTCTACGAACCTCTGGTAATATCCGGCAAGTCCTAGGAAACTCCTTACCTCCGAGACGTTGTTAGGGGTCGGCCATGTCTCTACTGATGAAATCTTCGCTGGATCTACTGAAATACCATCTCCTGAGATAACATGTCTGAGAAAAGCCACACGATCTAGGAGGAACTCACACTTGCTCAACTTGGCATAGAGCCTCTCACTCCTCAGCGTCTTTAACACTAGCCTCAAGTGCTCTCCGTGCTCCTTATGGATCTTTGAATACACCAAGATGTCGTCGATGAAGACTACCACGAACTGGTCCAGATATTGGTGGAAGACCCTGTTTATCAGGTTCATATATACGGCATGCGCATTCGTCAGTCCAAAAGGCATCACCAAGAACTCATAGTGACCATAACGAGTCCTGATTGCCGTCTTGGAATATCTTCTCTTCGCACCTTTACCTGATGATAACCTGATCTCAAGTCGATCTTCGTGAACACCACTACTCCTGTCAGCTGGTCGAACAAATCATCAATCCGCAACAGGGGGTACTTGTTCTTGATAGTCAAAGCATTAAGGGCTCTGTAATCAATGCACATACGGACTGTCCTATCCTTCTTTGGTACAAACAACACTGGTGCTCCCTAGGGTGATGCACTATGACGGACAAATCCCTTGATCTGCAACTCTTCTAACTGTAGCTTCAGCTCATCCAGTTCCTTCTTTGTCAACCTGTACACATTTGAAGATACCGGCGCTGTTCCGGGCACTAAATCAATAGTGAACTCCACCTCTCTATCAGGAGGTAGGCCTGGCAACTCCTCCGGGAATACATCCTCGAACTCTGCAATAATCGATGGGGGTGCCATCTCCATAGCCATGTAAGCTCCAACTGTCTGTCCTACGCCTCGCTCAATGGTCCCTCGCATGTACTCGAACTCTGGGTGATCTGGCGGTCTAAAAATGATGCTACCCTTCCGACAATCTAGTACGACATTGTACTGGCTTAACCAGTCCATGCCTAACACAACGTCAAAGTTTGGCATCGGGAATACCAAAAATTGTGCTCTCATCTCCCTACCACACATGACTACCGAGCACGTTCTAATAGTGCTAGTAACCGGTATGATGCCTCCTCCAGTAAGAATCTTCCAACTCTTAGGTAAGGGGGAAGTAGCTACTATATGCATAGCTACAAAACTACTAGATATAAAAGATAGTGTAGCACCAGAATCAAACAATGTAGTCGCAGGTAATGATACAACTAAAATGGTACCTGTGATAGCTTCCCCTTATGTTTCTTCCTCAGTCGCTGCTAGTGCAAAGGCTTGTCCGTGCCTCTTTCCTCCGGCCTGCTGTCTGGCTCGATCAAACTGTGCCTCATATGGGGCCAAGGGTGGTCTCCTCTGAAATTCTTCTGGTGATGGTGGACGTTGACCTCCTGGTGGGGGTAGTATCCTAGAGGTTGGTGCTGCTGGCTTCTTTCCTGTCTGCGGTGCTGCATCGCTGCGCTATAGGAAATCTCTGGCAAGGTGCTGACTTGCTCCACATATCATGCACAATCCAAGCTTTTTTCGGCAATCTCTGACAATGTGTCCCTTCTTGCCGCAATGGTGACAAGTCGGAAGCTCCTTGTGCTGGTATGGCACGGTCCTCTGCTGTGTCTGCGCTCCCGGACGACGGATCGGTCCTCCTGCTCTGGGCTGGGTTCTGGCTGGTACAGTCGTGCTGGAATGCCTCGCTCCTCTACCAATGGCCTTCTGGATCCTTGCCTCTGAAAGAACCTCCTCATAAGAGATCCTCGCCTGGGTGGTGGTGTACCTCTGCAGCTTGAAAGTCAGGCCGTGGTGGAATCTCCTGGCCTTCTCCAGGTCATTGGGTATCAAGGCAGCACCAAATCTGCTAACTCGGCTAAACTCCGCGTCGTATGCTTCTAAGGTCATATTCCCTTGTTCTAGATGCAGGAACTGGGAGTACAGGATATTTCTGACTGTAGCCGAGAAATACTTCGCATTGAAGTACTCTAAGAACTGCTCCCACGTCTGGGTCTTGCCGACGCTGCGCTCTATGGAATTCCACCAGTGATGGGCGTTGCCTTTCAGTTGGTCCCTCACTGCGGTCATCCAAAGGTCTGGATGTTGCTGAGAAGCCTCTAGTAGCATCTCCGTATTGGCGACCCAATCGGAGATCTCCTCTGCAGTCTCGTTGCTCGAAAAAGTATCCGGGCCCATCTGGCGGAACCCTCATACAGTACCAACTGTCTGAACTGGTGTAGGTGCTGGTACGGGTGCTGGGGCAGGTGTCCTCTCCAAAACTGCCATCAAGCTCTATCACAAGGTCTCGGTCTGATGCCACTGCGCCTGTATCATAGTCAGGAAGAACTGAAACATCTGCGATTGTCCCTCCGGATGTGGCATCTGAGGTGGATAGGGTGAAGGTTGTGGCAATGGGACCTCCGGATGTGCTGTAGGTGTCTTCTCAGATGTCGGCCTCTCGGGTTGCGACATCGGTGTAGCCACCAAAGTCTGGCCCTCGAAATACTGTGTTGGGATTGTCTGTGAAGTCTGACCCTCATGTTGCTGCGTCGGGCCGTCAGGAGAAGTCTGGGACCAAGGTATCAGCGGGGCTTGTGGGATCACCGGGACCTGTGGTGGTGGCTGCTCCCCGGGTGGTCCCTGGGACGTCTCCTCTCTCGGTGCGGTGGCGGATGGCACTATGGCACCGTATGCCCCGCGTCCACTACACAAGTTTATCTTGCTGCAAGAGATAGAACTTTATTAAAAATGTACGGAACAAGCAAACAAGATGTAGTTTATTTAGAAATAATATGAAGGAGGTTCAAAGGCGTAAGCAAAGTGGATGAGACTTAGTAATTCCTATCTTATTGCAGGCTCGCTGGGCATGTTACCATACCATAAGCGATAAACAAGACCTGTATGGGCCACCACTAAAACTATGCCACGCTCCAGTCCCAAAATACACGGGACCAGGCCATGTGGCAATGGCCAGCTAATACGACTCTATAGGATTACCCAATTTAATGGACCCGACGAAATGTACTACGCTGTCCTAAAATACTAACAAGTCCAATACTAACATACAACAGATAATGTCTAATCTTATCCATAATATAAACAAGAAGTACTAAAATAAATACTAGAAAATAAATGCAAGTATGAAATGTCATAGTATAATCCAGAATATGTCTGATAGGAACAAACCCACTACTATGACGAAATAAAAGTACTGAAAGACAGATAAGAGAATACGACTAGAGCAATAAAAGAATATGACTAGAGCATCGGCTAACTAGATAAGGAATGCTCCAGTCCTAGGCGGAAGGCCTACCAATGATCAAGGAAACTCTGATGGAAGCACATCTGGCTCCTCCTCGGATACATACCTCATCTTCTGTCCAGGTTCGTACACAGTAGGATAATATGCCTCGTCCAAGTCTGGAAGGGAACCAGGTCCTCAGATGGACGTAACAAGATACAAAAATGCATGCCATATATAAATACTGAATAAAATAAAGGAGTGTGCTAACCATCTATGTGAATGCAATATGAGGACAACCTTGGTACGTATGGGTAGGTGTAGGCATAACGTTCATACTCCGAAGAGCGTGGTATCTATACATGTAACATCCATCATTCCAAAGAATGAGGTATCTGCAAATATATACGTCCGTATCGCTCCAAAGAATGCGGTATCTGTATAAAGGAAGTCATTGGATCCGTGGCTCTTTTGGATACTACAGAGTCCAATGTGTGTATCCCATATGCCTACTAGTTGTCCTCTCTGCCCAATACAGATATACAAGTCGAATACATTACGTGCATACCACGTAACTACATACCAAGTCTCAACTAATTATACAACACTGATTACGTACTAAACCGTGATGCATGTCACACGCACCGATAGCTAGTCGGGTACGCGAACCTGCATCCCAATATGAGTTTGTTACCATGATGCATGTACAAGTGTCGGGGTCTAGGACGATATCAAACTATCCTCACAATGGTGGATAATTCTGCTAGTGACTAGATCAAGTACACTACTCATCGACGCATTCGTCGACTACACCCGAGACAATCTCGAACGCGCACAGTTATATGAAATAATGCAACAAGATATCATACAACATTGCATAATTTAAATTAAACAGTAAATATGGCAATGTATACTTGCCTGGGTCCTCAAGCTGCGAGTGCCAATAACCTGCTCCTGAAGTCTCACCTGCACGGTCCAGCGACCCTATACATATAATATAATATAGTAATACTATCATCAGTCACTAAAATAATATGCACAGGAAGACTATGCTGCTCTTAGAAACTGATGCAAGGGTCACAACTGGTCAACTAATAGGGTCGCATATGCACGCAAATAAGTCGTACACGTGTCCTGTCCTCAGTTACCGTGTACACCAACACAATAAAATATCAGGATACGCTACCCAACTAAAGACGTATAATACTAAATTATAAGTCCTATCTAGCATGTTATAGGGTTACATGCACAAGGCTAGTTGTCCAAACTCTAGGTCAACATAGTATTTTCTCATTAATGAATCATTTATTATTTGAGCAATTACTTAACATCAATTACTAATTAACATTAAACACACACACACACACACACACACACACACACACACACACACACACACACACACACATTACGCTTATGGATTCACTTTACCCGTATCCGTTCAACAACACGTTGATACCTCGACTTATGAAGGAAAGGATGAAATCTACATGTACCTAGTTGTGGCTGAGCGGGGGGGGGGGTCTTTTCTCGTCGACAGCCTGTTCTCAAGCGAGGGGGCGGAGCTCCGGCGTTGCACGGGGAAACAGCAGCAACAGCAGTTGCAGCAACGGTAGCCTCGACAGCAGTTGCAGTAGCGGCAGTTGGCGGGTGCTGGCGGTGGGACTGGCCGTGGGGGACGGTGGTGAGGGTGTGGTGAAGAGGGCGGCGGTGGTCGGGACATGGAGGGGGTATTGGTGATGGAGATGTGGGTGTTGGTATCGGGTTAGCAATAGGCGGAGATGGTGGAGGAGATGGTGGCTGCGGATGGTGGTGCTGGGGACGGGGACGAAGGTGGTGATGTCGGCGGTGGAGGTGGCTACGGTGGAGGGGACGATGGAAGGGGTGTTGGTGATAAAGGGGGATGAGAATAGGGTTGAGCTAGGGTTTTGTGTAGGGTTGGGTTTGAAGAGAGAAGTTATATATATATAGGAGAGAGAGAAAGGGGGTCCTCCTAGGGAATTGGGCCGGCTAGGGTTTCTTGGGGCGGGGAACATGTTGACATGAAGGAATGTAGGGTGTAGATGGGCTAGGTTGGGTCTAGTTTTGGGTGAGGTTGGTCTTCACACTAATTTAAATAAGAATTAGTGCAAGTGATGCTTTTCAATCAATTAGGATTATATGGGATTAAAATTTTATGGAACGCAGTCGTCATGGACATGGCAGACCCAGAATAAAATAATGTCCTAATTTGGGTTGTATAGAAATGGGTTGGGTTAGTGTCTCCAATCTCGATTGGAACGAACAATTATGCAAGGTTGGATTTATTGGGATTTAAAACCAGACGTTTGTAACAATTATTGCGCGACTAAAATGAAGCATAATATATAGTATTTAAGAATTACACAAGAGTCAGAATGGAAGGTTGGCACGTCTAGGAAAAGTGTATAACATTTGTTTGAAGGTAAATGCTAGTGTAACGCTCCAAATATCGAAGCAATGATAAGGTGTACTAAGTGATATAAATATCGCACAATAATTCTAAAGCACTTTGTTCTAATTCTAATTGTATCTAATTTAACCCTAGTCTCTCTATCTGAGCTAAGTAGGCCTAAATTTGGTTAAGGAGATTTACACCCTAAGCCAATGGATAATTCCTAATGGTTACATGCATGAATTAGAGTCTCAATTAAGGGCTGGATTCAAAATTTACCTATTGGGAGATGGATTTTCAATGAAATGCTAAATGGACACAATTAGGACAAGATTTCCTCGCCAAATCCTCATCCTTCAAGTGCTCATTGCAATCCAAGCTACATTACTTTTTTGATGGAGAAATTGAGACAAAATTGGTGTGAATTGGGTTAAAATTGTGGAGGGATGAGTCAATTTGGGGAAGAACACAATTGGGGGTCTAATTGTAATGAGCTAATGAAAAGGAGAGAGAATGAAGAGCCTTAAATGGCCGGCCCCCTCTTTCTTCCCCTTCAAGCAACAACAAATGTCTAATGTACCCACACTAGTTAGTTATGAAGGATAATTAGAAAGGGCTATATTGGAAATGCTCTAAACTAATACAAATTAAACTAATCTTCTTAATTAACTAATGAAGTGGGTCTAATGGGCTTGGTCTCATGTTTGGCGCAAAATGTTGTCATGACTAACTAATAGTTTCACTAAGACAAGTCTATTAAACATAGGCTATCCCGCTAACAAATAATTAAATAGCACAAGCACAATTTAAATAAATAGCATAATATAAATATGTATTAATTACTAAATAATAATTATACTAAATGATCAAAAAATCCTCATTTAGAAATATGGTAGTGACAATTATAACAATACGACAATAAATTTAGTTCTTTCTAGCAAACACAGTTGCAATGAGATAGAACGAACAACTACAAAGAAGAAGAAGAAGATAACAAAACTGTCGACTTGCTGGGGTGATGACGATTACCGTTACTCAAAGCAAGATTCGTCCTCACACGATGTGCTCCCAGGAACTAGCAAGTTCTGAAAAGAACTTATGGAACGCTCGTCGTCACCTCTGTCCTGACTCTCACGAACTCCTAGACTCCAATAACAACAACAACAAAGTACTCTCTACCTCTCTCAATTTTGAAGTAAGTTCTCAAAGGGGGCACAGAGAGAGTATTTATAGAGTAGGGATGAAACCCTAACCCTAATCCTGGCCGCTAACTAATTATGAAAAGATAGGAATAAATTAAATTCAAATTTCACAAAAATCGGATCTGAATAATTGATTCAATCTTTTCATAACTGTCCAAATCCTGCAATCAGAAAAATTATGCGCCAACAACGCTATCTGCGCATATGCGTACAACAACACAGCCGCAGCTGCTCCTGCGTGAATAGGCTAGCAGTGCAACAACTAATGTACGCAACTGTGCTGCAATGGATGCGCGTAAATGCGCATAACTGCACATAGCCCGCTTGGCGCCCATACATGCACCCACGCATGCAACTCGAGTAACAAATGTGCTCAAGTGCCATGCGACGATGCTGACGTGTTAAGTGCAAAGTGCTCCATCAAAATACCACTTTGTGCCTTTGAGCCCGAGTCCAAATTGCTAAGCCCCTTTGGGACTTAGCTCATAAGAAAAAATTTCTAAGAGAGTGACAAAAAGTATAAACGCTTTCTTAAGGAGTTTAACCTTAATCGTGCTAGAAAAATATCTCACATGATATCCACTTTGGCCACCACCCCATGTGCATCTCTCAACTCCCACATGGTATTATATTGAGATACCCACTTGGAGTGTTTTCCAATGTGGACTATCTTTCTAGCCAAGCAAGAGGAAAGCCTTCCACAAGTCTAAGGGAAAACTCCAACACTATCGAAGATTAATCCTTTCTTCTAGCCGGGGTTTAAAAGCTGTTTGTCTCCTCTGAGTTCGTGTATAATACTGTGTTCGCTTGTTGGTCAAGAAAGGCTTCATAAATCTTAGGGCTCGGATGAGGGTTTTGTACTCATAGGAATCTATTTCCCATTTATTTTTCGTAGAAAAGTAATTCAACAAATCTATACCCATGTTTGGTTATGTTGGAAATATATAGTTCAATTTTATTTATTTATTTTTTCTATTTTCATGTTTGGTGCATACATGAATAGGAATATTAATTTGTTTAGTTTTTCACAAATATTCTTTCATTAATTTCATGATGTTATTATTACTTAAGTTTAGTTGGTGTCATTGAGAGCATTACTGTCCAATTTTTTTAAAATTAATGTACCCAACCAACATTTCTAGGAAAGCAAAAATATTTTCAAAAGAGGCTTGGGTTTTACTTTCCTACATTTGTGGAAATCTAAAGCCCTCCATATTACCTCCCAATTTTCATTTCCACACTTATCAAACATGGACAAAAAATCACAAACCTAATCCTAGGTCCCTAAAACTTAAACCAAACAGTTCCTTCTTATTTGTGTTCTTAAAAATATGTTCTATTATTAGAAAACCAATCCTTAGGCTACGACCCAAGGATAGAGGCCAAATATGTCGAACTTTCCCACTGATTTTGTAATTATTTTAGCCAATTCGATTCTTAGTATCCTCAAACCACATCATAATAGTTTTTTTATTTTTTATTTATACTAATATTTTCTATATTTTCTATTTATTAAATGAAGTATTCCTATTTTGAATTGGCATTGTCGTCGAGGTTGCCAAATCTAGTAGTAGTGGCTCAGGGCGGAAGAAGAGTGAGTTGAGAGAGGAGGAATCTTAGGATGGGGAATAAATTAATGTTAGGATTAGAACTTTGTGGCGGAGGAGAAGAGACATGATGAAGAGATGGGGTTGGGATGACTGCTCCTTCAGGCCAAAAGAGAAGGGAAGATAAATTTAAGAGGCAGATGATAAAATACACTACAAAATACACTCAGATTGGTCCAAAAAAAATTTTAAAATTTTTTACTTAAAATTTTATTCGGGACTAGTTCAAAAATTTATTTAGGACTGTCAAATTGACAGTCCTTTTAATATGCTGGACTGTCAAAAATTTGACAGTTCATTAAATTGCATATAATATTTGGGACTGTCAAAATTGACAGTCCTAAATATATTTTTGGGCTAGTCCTGAGTAAAATTTTAAGTGAAAAATTTAGAAAAAAAAATTTGGACAGTCCGAGTCATCTTTGTAGTGCCTTTAACAAGAACCATTTAAAATTGGGGTCAATGATACTCTTCTAAGCCGGTATTGATATCCATACACAGATATTTTAGAGTCAAGTATGGCTGAGAGGGACCGAATTCGGACATTGGAGTCAAGTATGGCTGAGAGGGACAGAGTTCGGTCCGAACTTGGTTCCTGACTAAGTTTGGTCCGAATTTGGTACCTATGTTCCAGAACTGGTTTGCAGGATCCAAATCGAACTTGGCTCAAGTTTAGTTGTTGGCGAGGCTGATGAGTTTTTGGGGTATAATCTACACCGTTGGTTGTTTGGTGGACGGTCAGATCTGATGCTGGGTTACTTTTAGGGTTTCCTAAACCCTAAAACTAGATTTCGTATCATATTTATATGGAGTGAGAGTGGAGGCACAAAAAAGAGCATAAGGAGGAGATTTAGGGTGCTTGTTCCCAAAATTTTTAAGAGAAAGTCCATACTTTGTTCTTAAGGCTTGCCATCCAAGATAGAAAAAAAGGAGATCTGATCGAGTAGTCGTCGCCTTCATTCAAGAAGATCACTATGGAGAGGATGGGTGATTTCATTGTAATCTCTGTCTTTTCTTCTTGAATGTGGTGAGATGATTGAACCTATTAGGACAAAGAGTCCAACATTAGTTTTGTCAATCTTGTTATTTCACCTGAGTTATATAGATTTGGATTTGTCTAGGTGAAGTGGTCATCGACCATATACGTTATTTTTACCTATGCTTGGGGTTCGTTAGACTGGAGTTGGTTATCTTAGGTGGGTTGACCTAAGTTTTTGCTGCGGTCAGTTTCAAACACGGTATCAGAGCACTTGTAAGATATGTCTGATCCTAAGGTCTGGTATCAGAGCATCTGACTCTGATGTCTGATTTCCAACAAGATATGGGTGATAGTAATCCACCATCCTTGACTGGAACCTAAATTATTTATTAAATGGGTTAGACATATCTATGATCAATCCTTTAATATCCCAACTCCGCCTGGTTTGACTCGAAGCTGCCCAAGAAGACGAAGTTAGGTTTCTTGTTTGAGTCTAAATAGTCAATTTTATATGAATATTTTTTGAGTTTAGTTATATATAACACAAAACCATTGTATTTACTTACTAGCAAAACAGCCCCACGTTTAGATAATTTAGTACTTTAAAATTATTTTTTGTTGAATATTACTAATTTCGCTTACCATATTATATTTATTTAAATCCAATAGTGGGAAGTGAGGGAGAAGGTTGATATGGTCATTTGGCATATCTAAGCCAATAATTGACTCTTATTCACTGTAGAATTCCACCTCTAACTTTACTCAGTTGGGAGTCAAATACATCTCCAACAAAGAACATGAGACCAACGAGAACAAAACATTTTCGCTTTTGATGACAATTGATAATTTGATAAGACCTCTCCCTATGGTAAAAATTCTATCACAACAAAGTTGTCATTTGTCACTGAAATGCATGTTTGCAATGCCCCTTTGTTGATAACAGCTAATACATTTGGTAACAGATTGAGAATTCATTAGTGATGGTATCACAATTTTATTGCATCGATATATTTTGTTGATAAATAATTGGTGCCAAAACTATTTTTTTTATGTAACTTTGTTGGAAACAAAGTTATTAGTCATAATTGAAACACAAGTTTGGCAACACTTTTTTGTCGCTAAATGACAAAGCATTTAGCAACAAAGTTAAATAATTGTTATTAATAATTACAAGATAATTACCAATAAATTATTTGTTGTTGAATGTTATATCCTAAAGACCCCCTCCATAAGATGATTTTTTTTGTTAAAAAAAATTGTGATTTGTGACCAAAACAGACGTTGACAATGCCACTTTATTGCTAATGGACAATACATTTGAAACAGACTGAGAATTCATTGATGGTGGTGTCAAATTTTTTTGACAACGATTTATTTTGTTGATAGAGTTGGCGATAAAACAATTTTTTTGGAGGGAACTTTGTTGACAACAAAGTTAATAGTCATCGGTAAACCATAAGTTTGGCAACGCCATGTTGTCACTAAATAACAAATCATTTAGCAACAAAGTTAAGTATCCGTTGCTAATAATTACAAGAAAATTTGCAACAAAATAAATAATTTTTGTAGCAAATTTGTGTTTTGTGATCAAAATACTTGTTGGCAATGCCCACTTTGTTGCTAACAGATAATACATTTGACAACAAACAAAAAAAATCATTGTTGATGCTATCGAAACTTTTTGGCAACGATTTATTTTGTTGATAAAGAGTTGATGCCAAAACCATTTTTTGGGAGGAAACTTTGCTTGCAACAACGTTATCACTCATTGCTAAAAAATAAGTTTGGCAATACCATGTTGTCGTTCAATAACAATCCTTTAGCAACAAAGTTATCTGTTGCTAATAATTACAAGATAATTACCAACAAAAAAATTGTTGCTGAAGGTTGTATCCTAAAGACCTCCTCCATAGTCTTTGATGCGAACAGACAATATGTTTGACAACAAATGGGAAATTCAATGTTGATGGTGCAAAACTTTTTGGCAACGATTTATTTTGTTGATAAAGAGTTGGTGCCAAAACCAATTTTTAGGAGGGAACTTAGTTGGCAACAACATTATTACTCATCACTAAACAAAAGTATAGCAAAGCCATTTTGTTGATAAATAACAAACCATTTAGAAACAAAATTAAGTAAAATTAAGTATTCATTGCTAATAGTTACAAATAATTACTAAAATATTGTTTTGTTGCTGAAAGTTAAATTGTAAAACCCCCTCCATAGGATGAAAATTCTTTGCCAATAAAGTTATAATATGTGACCAAAACACATGTTAGCAATGCTACTTTGTTGCGAACAAACAATACATTTGACAACAACCATGAAATCATGGTTGATGACGTCAAAACTTTTTGGCAACACGTTATTTTGTTAGTAAGGAGTTCATGCTAAAATAATTATTTGGAGGAAATGTTTTTGGCAACAAAGAGAAGATATGTTGGTAATACATATGTTTGGCTACGAAGATGTTGTTGCTAATACTTTTTCCACAATCTTGAGTTTGGAGGGAGGATATTAGCAACAAATTTTGGCAATGTCACTAGTGGCCATTTCTAAAGAGTCCACATTTGGCAACGTAAATACTTGTCGTTGCTAAAGAACCTTTAGCCAACAAATTTTGAGAATGTTACTAAAATGTTTCTTGCTATAGGAGTATTTCTTGCAGCATGCACTCATCACCATAATTTGTCAATAAAAAGATTGGTAATGTCACACCCCAATGTTATAGTGCATTTTCCAACAAATAGTACTATTATCACATCATGTTAAGTCACACTACTTAATTATTAATGTACTCTCCCCCACAATATAATATTTTAGTATGTCTTACAATATTAGTATCATACAAACTATATATATATATATCTAACCAACTAGCTTAGTATTAGCTTGACCCTAACAATTATAGTATGGTTTAATTATAAGTATAAATTCTAACTTGCTAATTAATCCATCCAATAACAGACTTGTAACACTTAACCTATTTTATTTATTTGTATGATAAAATATTTGGATTTCCTTTTGGCAATGAATACGTTTGATCATATCGTTTGATGCCAGGACTTCCAGGCCCTTTTGTTTATTGTCAATTTTGGTTCGAGCATCGAGATTCTTTCATGTCCGACATGTTGAGTCTTCGTTAATCGTGTTGGCCCATTAGGTCTCAATCAACTTGATTTTAATAGTTAACTAAACCATGTTTCGATATGTTGCAAATATGATACAGTTGTATGAAACCGAAGACTCGACGATGCTGTGACGATTGCTGTTTGTACTGTGTCAAGTTGTTTATTTCATGAATCTAATCTTCATTTTAATGAGTCTAGGACTTATGTACATTGAGTTGCACTGGCATACTCAAATCCACTCAAATAGCCTAAAATCTATCCACATATGCAAACCCAAATCAAACCAAAACTTGCCCATACACAATTTAGAATATTCTGGAAATTAGCAAACCGAACTAGGACTGAACTCAATTTTGCTATTTACCGAAGATTGGCCAATTGTGTAATCCCTGATTTTATGGCTCCAATATTCGAAAATTCAAATATTTTGACCGAACTCTGGCCGAACTCTGTCCCACAAAACCCTATAAATAGACTTGGATTTTCATATTCCACTCACTCATCTCTTCTTTTCTTTCTATCCTATAGTGAGCAAACCCTCAGAGCCTAAACCTTCCCATCGCCAAGATCAACTCCCCAGCATGCGATCTTAGTTTAGAAGTCTGTCAGAGTTATACGGCTCAGCAAGTTTTTTATCTACCTGTGAAGTTGTAAGCCTTCGTATCAAAGCTTGTGGTTGTAAAGAAGTGACAAGCCTTCGGGTCAAAGCTTGTGATTCCCTATTGGTGATTATAGTGGATAAAACTTCGAGCAAGTGTTCTCGGGATTGGACTAGTCCTCTCAGAGGAAAACCAGTATACATCATGGTATTTGTGTTTGCTCTCTCTCAACTTTACTACTCTACTTTATTTACTGTCATTTGTTGGTAGCTGCATTTACTTAGCATAAAATTTTAATTGGATAGATTATTCCACTGCACTCCATTCATCCCCCTCTAGAGTTCCCTTACGATCCTACAATTGGTATCAAAGCAAGTTCTCTTACTACCGTATTAACCTCCTTAGGGATTTATTGCAACTGTTAGATCTATCCACACCAACAATGGTGAAGACCAGTCCACAAATAGGCCACCCCTATTTGATGGTACCAACTACACGTACTGGAAGACACGTACATATGAGCTTTTATCTTAAGTTACTTGATTTTGATCTTTGGTCTATTGCAGTAGATGGATACAAGAAGACACCTAGAATAGTCATAGATGACGACCTTGTAGATAAGCCCTATGATAAGTACACAAACACAGAAAAAAAATATGCTAGTTTTGATGCTAAAACTATTAACGCTCTATTTTGTGCTGTAGAAAAAACTAAATTTAACAAAGTCTCCACTTGTGGTACTTCATACGAAGTATGAAATTTTTTTGATGTCACTCATGAAGGAACTTCACAAGTAAATGAATCAAAGATAAGTCAAGTGACAAAAGAATATGAAGCTTTCAAGATAAAGCAAAATGAGACGATTACTCAGATGTTCATAAGATTTCTCGACATCGTTATCTCTCTATCCTCTCTTGTCAAAGAGTAAAACTATCATTACTCACAGAACTCACCAAGAATTAGAATCCCAAAGCTACTACAATCATTTAAGGGAATGATCTTACCACAATGACCCTCGAGACGCTCATGGGCAAGCTGATGACTCACAAACTAGATCTCAAGGAATTCAAAGATCCCACACCGAAGGAAAAGCCGATTGAATTCAAGGCACATCACAAGAAAGTCTCCAACTGTGACTTCGACGACGATGAATCCCAAGATGAAGAAGTTGCCCTGATCACCAGGAACTTCAAAAAATTTCTAAAGCTTGAGATATCAAAGAAGGAGTACACCGACAACAGTGATGAAGAACCTGCGTGCTACAATTGTAAGAAGAATGTCAAATAAAGAGGAACTGCCCAACAATAAAGAAAGAAAATTGCCAAGATCGCTCATCCAGAAGGACATCATCAAGGAAGTACGCAAATACAAGTATTTGGCATGAAAGCGAAGCTAGTAAATCTGAAGAAGAAGAAGAAGAAGAAGAAGAAAAGCCTCAAGACATAGCAAACCTATGCTTCATGCCACTAATTGATCAGGTAACAGATAAGAATTCCTACGATGACTTTACATTTGATGAATTAGGTAATGCTTTTAGTGACTTAAGCTTGAGAATTTTAGAAAGATTAAGGATAAGTACAAGCATGCTATAAAAGATAAACAATCATATCAGAATAAAATAGAAAGACTTACCTCTTTATTAAATGAAGTAATTAATACTTCTACTTGTAATGATTCAGACAAGATTTATGAACTCAAGCTTAGTCTTCATGAGGCACTTGGCTGCATAGACAAGTGCACTCAAGAGAATATTAAACTTAAGGAGAAACTTAAATCAGAGAAGAATAAATATTCCATTGTTGCTCGTAGAATAGATGTTTTAACTGCTAAATATGATGAAGTTTATGCTAACTCTAAGAGATTAAAGATTAGATTGGAAAAAACAGGTTGAACAACCCATTACCTAGTCTAACACGAGAAGCGTAGCTAAATGAAAGAACACACACAGCAAAACACTTGCAAGCAAGCCTGATTAAGTATGTAGAACACAATATCATGCACGTAGAACACAATATACTACTTTACACAATCATGGATTCTATTATAGATATACACGTAAAACATAAAGTACTGCTTATATTGCACCAAGCATCAATAACACAGCTATCTGTTACTATTGTGGTAAGAAAGAACATATATCTAGATTTTTTAGAACTAAAACATTAGTAGATATGAATGTATATGCATGGGCACCAAAGACTAACACAGTTGGACCCTCAAGAAAATGGGTACCAAGGGTTACATCTACAACTCATTTTGTAGGTGGACCAACCTTCTCATGCTAGAAGCAAGTGGATTCTCGCGACACATGACTGGTGATGATAACATATTTGCAACGATATCGATGAAGAAAGATGTATACGTCTCCTTCGGGAATAACCTCAAAGGATATATCATTGGTAATGATAATATAGGTATTCCTCCATATCCTGTTATTAAAGATGTTTTTCTAGTAACATAATTAAAATATAACCTACTCAGCATTAGTCATCTAACTGACCATGGTTATGGTATTAACTTCGTGAAAGACAAATGTTCTATTTATGAAAGATCTACAAGTAATATTATTTTTGAAGGTATTAGGAAAGACAATATATATATATATATATATATATATATATATATATATATATATATATATATATATATATATATATATATATATATATATTCTATCTTTCAAAGGACACTAACAATGTAGGAAGATGCCTATATGCAAACAAAGATGAAAGTTGGCTATGGTATATACGTCTAGGACATGCAATTATGGATACTATTGCAAGACTATCCACAAAAAAACTAGTAAGAGACTTACCGGAGATTACTTTCAAGAAGGATATGGTATGTGCTGACTGTGAAAATAATAAAGCTACTAAATCTTCTTTTATGTCAATTAGCGATGTAAGTACCTCTAGACCACTACAACTATTGCATATAGATTTATTTGTACCTAGTAGAGTCTTTAGTTTTTGCGGTAAGCTTTATGCATATGTAATTGTTGATAATTTGTCAAGATATACTTAGGTTTACTTTCTTGCAAACAAAAATGAGGAATATTTTGAATTTGTTACTTTTGCAAAAAAGGTTCAAAAAAAAAAGGTTTCATGATTACTCGCATCCGAAGTGATCATGGAGGCGAAATCAAAAATGGTAATTTCAAAAGTTTTTATAATGCAAATAGTTATCCTCATGAATTTTTTGTCCTAGAACTCCTTAAAAAAATGGTGTTATGGAGCGGAAGAACAGAAGTCTTGGCGATATGTCTAAAGTCATGTTAAATCAGTATAACCTTTTCGAAATACTTTTGGACTGAAGCTGTAAATACAACATGTCATGTCTTGAATATGGTTCTTATTCCACCTATATCGAAGAAGACTCCCTATGAACTTTGGTTTGATAGAATCCCCACTATTAGTTATTTCAAAGTTTTTGGCTGCAAATATTTTATTCTTAATGCTAAAGATAACTTAGGGAAGTTTGACTTCAAGGCCAATGAAGATATTTTTCTAGGTTATGCCACCAAAAGCAAATAATATCGAGTTTTCAACAAGCAATCACTGACATTTGAAGAATCAATCAATGTCACATTCGATGAACTTAACAATCAAGCACCAAACGACAGTGATGACGAAGATGTCAGACCTATATCCAACAAAACTCCTGAAGATATAACTGGAATAAGTTATCTGGAAAGTTTGTCCAAGAGATTAAGATTCTCTACAAATCATCCAAAAGGACTTGGTTATAGGTGATGTATCAAAAGGTAGTGAATTTGATATTAGCATGATGGGGGAACTCACATTCTTCTTAGGATTGCAAATCAAGCAAGATTCACAAGGAACATTCATTAATCTAGCTAAGTACACGAAGAATTTGCTCAAAAAGTTAGATATTGACAATGCAAAATCTATCGAAACTCCAATGGCAACATCAATAAAGCTTGACCTTGATGAAAGTGGTAAACCTACAGACGTTCGTAAGTATCGAGGTATGATTGGTAGTTTATTATATCTAACTGCTAGTCGCCTAGATATCATGTTTCTGTATGTCTCAGTACTAGATATCAAGGTAACCTTAATGAATCACATCTGTGCGTAATTAAGCGTATCTTTTGATACCTTAAAAGAACTTTATTGGCAGGCTTATGGTATCCTAAAATCACGTCCTTTGACCTTATTGGTTACTCGGATGCTGATTTTGCTGCATGCAAAGTCGATCAGAAAAGTATTAGCGACATTTTTTATTTTCTAGGAAAGTCTCTAGTCTCCTAGTTTAGCAAGAAGCAAAATTTTGTTGCATTATCAAAAACTGAGGCTGAGTATATCGCCGCGGGACATTATTGTGCACAAATTTTGTAGATAAAGTAAACCCTAGAAGGCTTTGATCTGCACTACAAGAACATTCATATTTACTGTGATAACACTAGTACTATTAATCTTACTAAAAATTTAATATGCCATTCACGCACTAAACACATAGAGATCAGACATCATTTTCTAAGGGATCATCAACAATACGGAGATATAGGTTTAAAATTTGTTGACACATAACATCAACTAGCAGACATCTTTACTAAATCTTTAGCTGAAGATCGCTTCAACTTTATCCGTCGAGAATTAGGACTTCTAGATTCTGATAAAATATAAGAATACAAGTCTCTTTAAATTCTTATTCAATCTAAGTTCTTTCAAGTTCTAAAATTTTGGATATAAGTCGAAAGGGCCCTTCTGTCAACAAGGCGTAAATAACCTTAAGCGATATGATAATTAAGTGTCTTTGGACCACCGCTAGCTGGGATCCGGCTCCTACAGCTACTCCGAGATAATCTGACTTTACAAGAATTTATGATCTGATAAAGCCCATTTTTTATATATTATATGAAGTCAAGAAATCAAAATTATCGATTAAAGTTGACACTGGAATTCTAGTTCATATTGGAAACGAATTCGGACCGAACTCGGTCTATGACCGAACTCAGTCCGTAATATTCCAGAATATTTAGATCTGGTTGGACGACTTCCTAATTAAGATTTGGATGTTCTATATATACTCTTTTTTGTAGTTTAACCTTCTGACCTACGAAAAACTATCTCCTCCTCCTTTAAACCCTATTTTTTTCCTTCATCCTCTTAAGGATTATTCCACTTTTTTAACCTTTTCTGAGGTATAATCTAAATTTTCTTTTATCCATGGCTCCTAAAAGAAAGTTAGGTGACTCCTATCTGTCTATTGATCTTTTACATTGAACTATTATGCCAAATATTGGATAATTTGATGCCTTTTTTTTAGAAACCTAGAAAACTTCAATGCATGGTTTTGTAACGTGGGAATAATGAGATAAATTTTATTGATGTGGAGACTATATATATATATATATATATATATATATATATATATATATATATATATATATATATTTATATATATAGGAGAGGCTAACCCCTCTCTTTATTATTCTACCCGATGTGGGACTAAAGCCCATTACTAATATAATGCTTAACACCCTCCCTCAAGTTGGAGCATATATGTCAATCATGCCCAACTTGTTACAAAAAAATGAACTCGAGGACCAAAAAGAGACTTCGTGAAGATGTCATCTATCGGATCACCGGTCCTCACGTGATAAAACTTTATTATCCCCTTTTGATACTCATCACGGACGAAGTGGATGTCAATTTCAATATGCTTTGTCCTTTCATGGAACACATGATTGATAGTAATATGGATAGCAGTCTGATTATCACACTATATATCTGCTGCTTTAGATCCTGCTTCTTCGCCCAGTTCTTGTAGTAGATGCTTCAGATATAGCACCTATGCTGTGCCATGAGCAATAGCTCAATATTCTGCTTCGGAACTTGATTGTGGGATCACACTCTGCTTCTTGATCTTTCATAATAACAATTTTTTGCCAATAAATATCGAGTAACCACATGTAGATCGTCTATCCGGCAGGCTTGCACCCTAGTCAGCATCGATAAACCACTCAATATTTGTATGTCCCTGATTTTTTATGCGAATTTCTTTTCCTGGATTTTGGACTAGATAGCGCAAAATTTTAAGAACTGTCTGCCAATGGGGAACTCATGGAGAAGAGATAAATCTACTCACGACACTAACGACAAAAGAAATATCTGAACGAGTCATAACTGCCAAGTAGTTGAGTTTTCCAATTACTCGACGATATTGTTCCAGATTAGTCATCAGTACCCCTTCGTCGGGGAGTAACTTTTCTCCTGGATCCATTGGCTATGTTGCTCCCTTAGCTTGCATCATTTCAGCATCATTTAGTATGTCTAGAACATACTTTCTCTGAGACATGTTAATGTGACTCTTTTCCCGTATGACTTTAGTACCCAAGAAATAGTTCAACGATCCCAAATTCTTGGTCTAAAATTGTTTGCCAAGAAACCTTTTTTAGTCCTGCAATGCCCCGATTGTCATCTCATGTTATCAATATATCTTCAAGATAGACACCAAGTAGTATCCTTCCAGCTGATGTCTGTCGGTAGAACACTGAATGATCCTTCTTCGATTGACACATGTTAAACTGAGTAACAACATGTATAAATTGACCAAACCATGAACGGGATGATTATTTGAGACCATAGAGGGCCTTCCTCAGATGACACAATTTACCCTCCCTTGCAACGAACCTGAGAGATTATACCACATATACTTCTTCGTCAAGATCTCCGTGGACAAATATATTCTTGATATCCAGCTGAAGTAATGTCCAGTCATAGCGAACAACTAAGGCCAAAAGGACTCGTACAGAGGTCATCCTGGCAATTAGGGAGAATGACTTAAAATAATTCTCACCATAGGTCTGAGAATATCCTTTAGTCACCAGACGAGCCTTTAGTCGATCAAGAGTACCATCTGGTTTTACTTTGATCATGAGCACCCATTTGTAACCTACTGCATGTTTACCAGGCGAAAGATCGAACACACAATTGACGGGCAATGCACATCACTGGTGGCTATCTGAGGAGAGATGGCTCAGACCAGACCGAATCACTTGGGTGGAGTTCTCCAGACTCTTTCAAGAGATGTACATTCCAGCTATCGTTCGATCAGAACTGCGGGACAAGTTCAATCGTCTCATTCAGGATACTATGACGGTGAAAGAGTACAATACAGAATTCATTCGTCTGAGTCGCTTTGCCCCTACCTTGATCCCGACAGAAGAAGAAAAGGCTGAGAAGTTCTTTGATGGGCTAAACTTTGAGCTACAAAGAATGATCGGATCCATCGCACCTACTTCGTACACGGATGTCCTTGCTGCAGCTCGACGTATGGAGCGTGTCATCAGACGAGAACCAACCTGAAGAGGCCTTCCACATCAGCACCAGCCAGAGCACCGAATGTAAAAGCTGCCAAGAAACCTCACCTGCATCAAGCACCAAAGGGAGCTGCATCCAAATCCCTAACTCTTCCTACTTGTCACTACTGCGGCAAGATAGGCCATGTTGAGAAGGAGTGTAGACGTAAATTCGGACTATGCTTAGGTCGCGGATCCAGACAACATGCAGTGAGGGACTGCCCTGAGCGTAGAGAAGGAGCACCAAGGGCAAACCAACAAGCACTACCAGCACCAGGAGGGTATCAACCAAGGCCACCCTTGGCACTTCAAGCAGCACCCTTCCAGCAGGCCCAGCAACAGCAGAGGGCACCACCTCAAGGTCGCGGACAAGCTTTCGCGATGACTTTGGAGGACGCTCAGAATCATGGAGTAGCTAATACGCGTAAGTTTTTCATAGTTATCCGTTTTTAGTATTGCTTTAGTTCGTGCCCGTTGGTTCGTGACCTTAGACTTGACCTAGTAATTTTGAACTTACTAATAATTGATAACCTAGTGATAACCTAATATGTTTTTAAAGAATAACCTAGATTTTTTCTAAAAACTGTAATTTTCTAGAGTTCCTACATTCAAGAAATTGTATAATTTCTATTGCTTAGGGAAATGATTTTTCCTATGTGTTTTAAACCCTCAATCTTGACGTTTCTTAATCGTAATGTGCTTCGAATAAATTTTGCAACCGTGTCATCTCTGTTGACCGGTTATTCTTTGATTGCGAGGATGCAATCTTCTTAAGGGGGGTAGATTGTAAACCCCTTATTAATTAAAACTAAGATATTTGAATTTAAATGATTTTTAAATAATGTTAAATAATTTTAAAATATTATAAAAATAATATTTTCTGGTGTAAAATAAAAAACTAGACATAGGATAATTTTTCGAGAATTTATTGGACCCGGAAGCATTTTTACAGCCCTAAAAACTAATTATTTAATTAAACCAAAATAAACCCGGTTTAATTGAACCAAACCAACCCAAACCGGACCGGTTTAACAAACCCAATACAACTCAACCTTAGCGGGTCGGATTCGGGTCTAACCCGCGACCCGAAACCTGACCCGTCCCGCATTCATTTTTTATTGGATCGGGCCGGATTCACCGACCGACCCGACCCGTCACCGACCCGACCCTACCCGGCCGAAACCCTTTCTCTCCTAAACCCGACGCCGCTTCTCCTCCTCCGCCGGCCGACCCGCCGCCGCTCAGCTTCCCCGCTCCCGTAACCACCGCCTCTACCCCTTCTCCTTCCCACCGGCCGTCGTCTCCCCTCCATCAACGGACGACCCGCCTCTTATTTAAACTGCCACCTCCGCCTTCCCTCCGTTCCTCCGCAGCCCCGACCACCGACCAGAAAACCCCCTGCCTCCACCTCCTCCTTCCTCGGCCAGCTTCCCTCGACTCCCTCCGCCACCACCTCCAGTGAGCTGCCTCTCTCCCTCGATCAGCAGCTCCTCGAGCAGCCCCCTTGACAGCTGCAGCACCCGACGCCGCCCGCCTCCACCAGCGAGCCCGGCCGCTTAGCCAGCTCCGCCTTCACCCTCGCCGTCGATGAGCCCAGCCACCTCCGCGAGCTCCTCCGGCGAAGACCCAGCGCCTGAACCCTAACCCTAGACCAGACACGACTCAGCCGGACACAGGATACAACTCGTGTGAAGAGATGCGGATGCAAGAAATTCTCGGTTCACGGAGCCCTGTTCAGGTAACCCGTTCTCTCTCCTTGTTGACCCATTTTCTGTTCTGTCAATTGTGACGCATAGGCTGCATGACCCTCTCGATGCCCGTATAACCCGCTCGGTGTGTCGCGTCCTGTGGTGATCGCGAACCGCGATCCAAAAACAGGAAAACCAACGCCCTGTTTCATCCCGGAACTGAGTACGTTCCGCCAAACGGGTCGACTTGGTCGCGTGCGGTCTTTACCAATACGTGTGCGCCATCGATACGGACGTGCAAGATTTTGCAGAAGTTAATTTGGATGTGCGTGCACTCCGGAATCAACGCGTATCCGCCGATAACGTCCCGTATCCGTCCATTCTGGAACACGTCGTAACTTTGTGTACACATGTCAGATCGAAATGAAACTTGTGCCATTGGACTCATAGCAATACGCTGGTCCTGTGACCCAAGTTTGGTTCAATTCTGACAATGTTGACAAAATCGCGTATCGTGGGCCCCACGGCTCCACTTGACGGGCGATTTTGTGATCGGCTCATCGGAATCCAATTCTGGAAGTTCTTTTGGGTTCGTATCATTGTTCCTGACTTATTGACACTAAGTTGGACGAATTTGGAGAACATTGGTTTTGACACATTTTTTGGTGCAAAGCGGTCCACTTGTGGACCCCGCTTGGACTTGAAAATATTATTTTTGCCCTTGTGTCCAAATTGGACTCAAGGACAAGCGTTTTTAGCTAATTAATATTTTCTGGATATGATGATAATATCTATTTCAGCAACCGGAGAACTGCCTACAAATCCCGCTGCTGCCAGAGCTACAATTGGAGCCGAAACCCCAGGCAAGTATACCTTGCCAACATTGCAGCTATTGTTAGATATTTTTTTGATTTACTTATATGTTGTACATGCTTAAACCTAGGGCCGTGTGACTTGCTTAGCGTCCGAATAATAGTCGGGTGCAAACCCCGTACGCGGAGTTGTGTAACGTCACCTAGAGATGGAAATCGTGACATTTACATTCTAGTACTTGCCATATCAAGTATATTATACCCAGGACACCTGACACTGATCATGAGACAGAATCTTCCTGAAATATTCAAGGTGATTCTGTAATTTATACAGGTTTCATGACATGGACATTATTTTTCTTAGATCTTAATATATGACTTATTACATTAGTTTGATCTTGCGTGACATGGACATGAGACATTATGAAACTGTGACGTGAGATTACATTGGGTGGGAAAAGATTTACCATACAAAAGGATGAATATATATATATATATATATATATATATAATACTTTAATGGATGTGCCTTAGACTCTGACACAGAGCTTTGGTACCGTACTGGACCTTCGAGAAAATACTGCTATGGATTTTTCTGACACCGATCATGTAGTAGTCTCAGCCAGAGTATGACTAAAACTCTCACTTGCATATCACTTAGCTGGTTATATATTTATCCTATTTGTTTCATTTATTGCTGCACTGCATTTAATTTTGGCATGAGTTATTTTGTACCTTGCTATGTCTCTTGAGGACCTGGATCTGGATTATGTTCCCAGGATTAGCAGAGGATATCTATCCTGAGGTGTACGAAATAGAAGCACTTCTCGGAACAGTACCAGACCCTGAGGACGAAGTGATCGCTGAGGACTTTTCCTGAACATCTGCTTCCCTATGCTCAGTTTTTATGGCAATTAAACTCTTTTATTCTTGTTTAAAAGAACAGTTATAACCGACTTAATATCGGGTTGTTCCCCAATTTTAATTACTTGTGACTGGATGTTGTTTATTTTTTTTTGTTGATTTTGTTATATTTATTCTGTGGATGAGATTAGTAAACCCTGATCGTTGTAATACAGCTTAAGTATGCCCCGATGGATCCATTAAATTGGGTTTGTCCATCGGTGTGTGCTGCTGGCCATTGCCACGTGTCTAGTCCCTCGATATTTTGGGACTGGGGCGTGACACTCTCGTTGCCAAAGTTGTCAATCAACACTCTTTGTATGAGCTCTCTTTCTGTCTGTTCTCTTTGATCCTGACCGATCTTGACCTCTCTTTCGACCTTTCTTCTCTTTCCTTTTTTGACCTCCTTTGACCTGTGACCGGAAATCTCTATTTATAGAGCTTGGTCACAGTAACGGACTAGTCGGCGTAGAAACCAAACAGCGGAGAGAGTTGTACCTTTTACGCGACGGTTATAATAACTGCTACCCACGTCTGAATGATCTCCTGAATCTGCGTGTGACGCGTATCCCATTATGATGTAATGCGTATAACTGCTTCGAAGATCACGGCATGCAAGCCACGTAGGTAACTGCCCCTCGCGTAGAGATGGTTGGCATAAAAGCCAAATAACTGTCTCGTTTGGCGTAAAAACCAAATAGTTATCTTGTTGGCGTAAAAGCCAAATAGCTGTCCTATTGGCATAAAAGCCAAGTAGGATGTCTTGATGGCTTAAAAGCCAAGTAGCGTCTGGTTGGCGTAAAAGCCAAGTAGCTGTCTTGATGGCGTAAAATGTAGAGATCTGCCCCCATCTCGCGCATTAACTGCAGAGACGTGCCTCGAGTTCTGTACGAAGAACAGCTTTTGATGTGGCATCTGATTTCGTATCGTCTTGAGCGTAAAAGCTCATGTCTGCCTGTGTAAAATAGGCAGCATATTCTTTGAATGCGTAAACAACGTCTTATATCAAGGATTATGTCACTAAACGACAGCCTGGGTCTCTGTGCAGAATCATCATTACAGCCGTCCTCTTGATCGTCGTGCAGTACTCTTTGTCAGGAGTCAGGTTCATTATTTTGTATGACAGGTTCATTCGAGGAATCCGAAGAGTTCCTCGTACAACTTCACGCTGCATTAAAAGCAGACATATTTTACGCCGAAGTGGCGATGTAGCAACCTTTTTACGCCAAAGAAGTCTGGAAGTACTATTTTACACGGGTTGTTTTAGAGCTCTATTTTATGTTGTATAGCGTTGAAGCGCTGATGTTCGCGGGCTTCATGCATGTTGGGGCTTTTTATGCGTATAATTCCCCAGTATATTTTTCATGCTTCTACAGACGTTACTTTACAGATACCTCATTCGTCGGAATGATGGACGTTGCAGATACCACACTCTAGAGGACGTTGGACGTTATGTCTGCGCCTACCCATACATACCAAAGTTGTCCTCACAGTGCATTCACTTAGATGGTTAGTGCACCCCTTTTATTTATTCAGTATTTACTTTATGGCATGCTTCTATGTATCTTGGTATGTCCCTCTGAGGACTTGGTCCCTTTCCAGGTGTAGATGTTCATGAGTATTCGCAGGAGCGTAGATCCGGACTGGCTACTTATGTTCTGAGGAGGCTTTCTCTGAGTCTCAGTGAATGTTAGTTATTGTACTTATATTGTGTTTGCTTTTATATTCTAGTCGGTAGTGGATTTGTTTCCATCAGAGTACCATCATTAGATACTTTATATTGAGATCTAGTTTTATAGTTATTGGTTATTCATTTCTATTTGATTCTGTGGATGAGATTAGATTTTACACTGTGACTTGTGATAGTTTTTACCACTTGTTAATTATTATTCATTATACAGCATACGCATGTGTTATGGTTCCATATATTGGAGTTGCCATATATACATGCGGCTGGCATGATTACGTGTCCTAGTCCTACGTATTTTGGGACTGGGGCATGACAGCAGTTTCAGGCACCATTTCGGGCATCGGTATAGCAGGCACATCAGGCCCCGAGACCAGCATAGCATGCCCCGTATTGCACTCACTGTGGGAAGACAGGACATACACAGGAGGTCTGCAAGAAGAGGCTTATGGTGTATCTCTATTGTGGGGAAGCAGACCACCAATTGCGAGATTGTGTTCTAGCTCTTGTTTGAACAGGTCAGGGCAGAGGCTAAGCACAGAGAGCACCCGCGAGACCACCAGCAAGACAGCCGAGGGGACCTTCATTATCACCACTGCAGTAGTATTTCGCTCAGCACCAACAGCTGCAAAGAGGTGCTCAGCGCCAGGGACGAGCTTTCGCCATGACGGTCGAGAAGGAGGAGCCAGTTGGAGATGTCCTCTCAGGTTCAATCTATCTTGATTCTTTTTCAGCTCATGCTTTATTGAATCTGGTGCTTCACATAGTTTCATATCTGTATCTTTTGCTCTGAAGCATCATCTTGAGACTGAACCATTGGCGAGGACTTACAAGATCACGACCTGGGGTGGCATTATCCAGGTCAATGTTGTTTGCAAGGATCGAAGAGTTTCTCTAGGAGGCCGGGAGTGAGCGTGTGTCCACTTGTAATGCCACTTTCGAGCTACGACATAGTACTCGGGATGGATTGGTTGAGTAGGCACCATGCTAGTATTGATTGTAGTGGAGGCAGAGTTTTATTTCAGATGCCAGGATAGCCAGAGTTTGAGTTCGCTAGAGGAGCAGCAGAGCAGAGCGATGGAGTCTTTTATGGAGCTTCTGTGGAAGAGCAAGAGCCGCCACATCCTTTGATTACAGAATTTATGGATGTCTTTCTAGAGGAATTGTCGGGTTTGCCGCAAGACCGAGATATTGAGTTCTCTATAGATTTGGTGCCAGACGTAGAGCCAATATCATAGGATATCTATAGGGTTAACAACAGTTAACTGGCCGAGTTAAAGAAGCAGGTGGATGAATTGTAGGTCAAATGCTTCATCTGGTCCAGTTCATCACCATAGGGTGCTCCGGTATTGTTTGTACCGAAGAAGGATGGGTCGGTAAGTATGTGTATCAACTGCATGGCTCTTAACAACCTCACTATCAAGAACAAATATTCATTGCCACAGATTGATGATCTGTTTGATCAATTGAGAGAGCAAAGGTATTCTCAAAGATAGACTTGAGGTCGGGGTACCATCAGGTGAAAGTGAAGAAGGAAGACATTCCGAAGTTATCTTTTAGGACTCGGTATGGGTAGTTTAATTTCTTGGTGATGTAGTTTGGGTTGACCAATACCCCGAAGGTATTCATGAACCTGATGAATAAGGTATTTCATAAGTACCTGGATCAGTTTGTGGTGGTATTAATTGATAATATATTGATTTATTCGAAGACCCCGGAGGAGCACAAGGAACACCTGAGGATAGTTATAGAGACCCTCATGAAGGAGAAGCTTTATAGCAAGCTGTCAAAGTGTGAGTTCTTCCTTGATAAGGGTGAATTCCTTGGGCATGTGATTACAGGAGATAGAATCTAAGTAGACCTGAAGAAGATATCAGTAGTTGAGTCGTGGTCTACCCCGAGTTCAGTGGAGGATATCATGAGCTTTCTTGGATTGGCAGGCTATTATCGAATATTTGTTCAGGATTTTTCCAGGATTACGGAGCCGATAACTAGACCTACCCGAAAGGACGTGGAGTTCGTCTGAAAAAAGAAGTGTCAGGCTGCATTTGAGGAGCTGAAGAAGAGATTGACTACGGCTCCACTATTGGCGTTGCCATCAGGGACAGGAGAATTTTCTATATATAGTAATTCTTCAGGTAAGGGTTTGGGATGTGTGTTGCAGCAGAACGGAAAGGTGATTTCTTATACTTCCACGCAATTATGCCCTAATAAGAAAAATTACCCTATCCATGACTTGGAGTTGGCAGCAGTCATCTTTGCTCGAAAGTTGTAGAAACACTACTTGTACGGAGAGCATATGGAGATCTTTACAGACCACAAGATCTTGAAGTATGTGTTTACTCAGAAAGAGCTCAACATGAGGCAGAGGCGATGGTTGGAGTTAATGAAGGATTTTGACATATCATTGCAGTACCATCCAGAAAAGGCCAATGTAGTTGCGGATGCCTTGAGCAGGTATCCAGTACCTATGTACTTGACGAGAGACAAGCACTTATTGGCAGATCTTGACAGTTTGGGTATCGAGGTGCTACTTTCTGGAGTCACGGCACAAATGTGGGGATTTTAGGTATAGTCAGAGCTGATAGACCAGATTAGAGACGCATAATTTGAGGATGAGTCTCTGAGGAGCATCAGAGCGCGGGTTCAGATGTGATTGGCAGAGGAGTTAAGTATTGTAGATAATGGATCATTATGGCATGGTACTCGATTGTGTGTCCCAAGTAGAACTTTGCACGAGGAGGTTCTTCAGGACGCGTATCGATCTCAATACTCTATGCATCTAGGTGCCAACAAGATGTACAGAGACATGAAAGAGCATGTTTGGTGGTATGGTATGAAGCGGGAGGTGGCGAGCTTCGTATCTAGATGCTTGGTATGTCAGCAAATAAAGTCGGAGAGACAGAGACTGGGTGGTTTGATTCAGCCTTTACCCATTCCAGAGTGGAAGTGGAAGCATGAGAAGATGTATTTTGTATCAGGACTTCCGCGTTCTCCAGGAGGTAAAGACGCAATTTGCGTCATCGTAGATAAGTTAACCAAATCAACCCACTTCTTGCCATTTAAAGTGGTTACGTCTACGAAGAAGATCAAGGGGATGTATGTACGACAGATAGTCAGATTGTATAGAGTTCTTATGTGCATCATCTCGGATCAGTATAGTCAATTCATATCCCACTTCTGGAGGAGTTTGCAGGCTAGCTTGCGCATCCAGCTCAAGTTTAGTACCACATATCACCCTCAGACAGACGGACAGTCGGAGAGGACTATCCAGACTCTCGAGGATATGCTACGCAGTTGTGTTTTGGATTTTGGAGGCTCTTGGGAGGATTATCTTTACTTGGTAGAGTTTACTTATAACATCTACCAGCAACATCTACCAGGCCAGTATCCAGATATCACCATTTGAGGCATTGTATGGACGGAGATGTCGCACTCCGTTATTCTGGGATGATGTTCGGGAGAAAGCCTTATTGGGACCAGAGATAGTCGTGGATGCGGCTGAGAAGGTGAAACTTATCAGGGATAGACTTTGGGTGGCGCAGGATAGACAACGGCATTGGGCTGATAGCTACCAGAGACCTTTAGAGTTTGAGGTATAGATTTTGTTTGCATTGCTTGTGATTGCTTTATTTTGGTTGGAGTGCTTAGGCTGTGTTTTGTGTTAGGTTGGTGATCTGGTGTTCCTGAGGATTTCTCCGACATGGGGTATGATTCGCTTTGGTGCAGGCGGGAAGCTTAGTCCACGGTACATCGAAACCTTCGGTGTTCTTGAGAGAGTCGGTACAGTGGCCTACGGACTAGACTTGCCGCCTATACTAGAGGGAGTGCATACCATTTTTTATGTGTAGCAGCTGAGACGGTACGTGACAGACCCTAGCCATGTATTGGATAACTAGAAGATCCAGGTGGGGCCGACTCTCAGTTATCTAGAGCAGCCGGTGGAGATTCTGGATCGCAGGAAGAAATTGCCGAGGAACCAAACAATTCTCTTAGTACGCGTCGCGTGGAGGCATCACTCTCCAGGGGAGTCTACCTGGGAGAGAAAAGCCAATATGTGCGAGCGATACCCTTATTGTTTTGAGCCGTGAGGTATGATTCTTTCTTGCTTGCTGTGATTGCTTATTGTAGTTAGTTTTTCCTTAAATTTTGAGAACAAAATTTTTCTAAGGAGGCTAGACTTGTTAGTACCACATTCCTAGATAAGGGTATCTTAGTCAATTTCCATATAACTATTTTTAGATATTAATATTTATTTATATAGTGCTAATAATTAATATGGGTGGTTGTGCTTTTTAGTTATATATTAGTGGACTATCCTATTAGTATAACCTATTACCGTACTGAACTGGTCCTATTTTTTAGGGATTGGCATGCTTTCGAAACGAACTTGACACTTGAAACCTAGTTAGACTTATCATGACAAGTAGTGAGCCAACATAGACCAAGCCCAATAAACCCATTCACACTAATTAATTAGGAGGATTAGCTTAATTTGCATTAGTATAGAAACTTCCTAAAATGTTCATCCTTAATTATTTCTCATAATCCATCATGTAGGGGCAAATGAGACTTAAGAATGTGACATGAGGAAGTGGGAAGGGGGAAGGGGCCGGACACACATAAGGGGGGTCTCCTCTCTATCTCTCTCTCTCTCTCTCTCTCTCTCTCTCTCTCCTCATTCATTTGCATTCATTTATATCTCAAATTCTTGATCCCCAATTTTTTATATTTTCCTCCATCAATTCCTTTCTCAATTACTTTATATTTTCTCTTATTTTTATTCCTCAAGCAGCTTTAGTGCTTGGAGAAGCAAGAAGCACAAAGAGGAGGAGCACTGGTGAAGTGATCATGTCTAAATCGTGTCCATTGAACATTTCATTGGGAATCTATCTCATATTTGGTAAATTCTAAAATTTCTTCATTTTAGCTTCTTAATAAAGTATTTAATCCCTAGAAAAACCCCAATGGCATAGGACTACCTATAGGAACAAGTTCTAGGCTATTTGGTTGAGAATTGTGGTCTCTACATAGGTTTTTGTATGTATTTTGAAGAAATTACGAGATTGACACATCAAATGTGTGTCATGAGCCTAATTTAGTTATATTAGACTTAGATCGGGGTTGTGAGATTAGATACATGTCCATAATTGGACACGAGTAGGCCGTATCATGATACGGTACGATATCGTGAGATACGGGCTCTATTTTGAGTGTTTTGTACAATTACTCTTTAATCTTCATTGTAGTAAGTTACTTTAGTAATATTATGATATATTTGATAAGTAGGAAGGATTATTATAGAGAATTATGGGTTTTGATAATTTATTTGGATGTGTATCATAAGTATCCTAAATTATGCACTATAGGTGTTTGGTTTTATGTCTCTATTATGTGTGTATATATATGGGGGTTGCCCTTGGTGTGTTTTACTTTACAGTGAAGTGGGGATCTCGGGCAACTGTGCAAGTTTCTGCAAAATTAAGAGTGTGCACTGTTAAGTGTTTGTACCAGGTTTGTGTACAGTGAGGGGTTGTTGTGAGTGGACTGTTGGTGTATGTAAGGCAATGTAAGGGGTTTACTGGGGTTATACAGGAAGAAGCAGCAGTTATAGCTGCCATGGGTGTACATTAGTGCATGGTGCTTTGTGTGATTTTGAGGTTGGCCTTGCAACAGGTTAGGGGAAGCAATGCAGTCCCTCCAGTCTAGGTGATTGAGACTGCATACCTGCAGTCAAGGGAGGCTCGAGTAGTAGACCATAATCAAAGTGTTGTATCAATAGCCATAAAAAATCACTGATGAGGAGTGAAGAGAGAAAGGGGGCACTGTAGTATAGCAATAGAGATACAGCGGCAACAACAACAGTAAGAAGCATAGCAGTATAAACAACAACAACAACAACTAGGTGATGCAGCAGAATTAACAGTAGCTGCAGAGTGCACCAGCAATAGAAGTAGCAAATAGTAGTGCTTGTATGATGTGAGTGTACCTGTGAAAGGTTAGAGTGTGAGTGTACCTGTGCGAACATAGAGTGTGGTTTATTAGTGAAGGTAAGTGGATGTGTCAGTGAAGTATGCAAGAGAATGATGGCAGTGGTGTTAGGTACTTGCCATTGTTGCATGAATGTGAGTTAAATTGATACTTAAATAGGAGGATGTAGGATATCAGTTTAACATCAAGTAAATTGAAGGTTGGATATGGACTATAAGGGGTCGGGTATCCTTGTAAGGGAGTGTATCAGCTAGTATGTGTGTGTGTGTTTAGTAAATGTGTCACGTCCCAGTCCCAAAATACACGGGACCAGGCCACATGGCATTGGCCAGCTGACATGACTCCGAAGGATATCCCAATTTAATGGATCCTATCAAAGCGTGCTACGATGTCCTAAAATACTAACAAGTCTAATATGCTAATATAAAGTAGGTAATGTCTAATCTCATCCATAGAATACAATATCATAGTAACTGAAAAAAATGTTGATAAATAGAACACAAGAGTCTGAATATCCATAATACATCTGAAATAGTTTGATGGGGACAAACCAACTGAAATACAGAAATGGAAATAAGGTGCAGAAAGAAATAAGATAACTAGACTAGAGTATCGACTAGCTAGATATGAAAACTCTAGTCTGAAACAGCTGCGTACTCAAATTACGGGAACTCTCCTAGAAATGCCTCGAAGTCCTCAATCAGGAATCCTGTCTCTACTCCTGCTCCGTAGATGGTCGGGTACAAGTGCTCGTCCGGATCTGGAAGGGAACCAGGTCCTCAGAGGGACGTAATATGATACAAAAATGCATGCCATAAAGTATATACTGTGTGAACTCAAGGGTGAACTATCTAGCTACGTAAAATGCACTTTGAAGACAACCCTGGTACATATGGGTAGGTGAAAGGTATAAATCATAGCGTCGAGCCAGAGGCTAATTACCTGGCATAGGCTGTAAACCGGATGCCAGGAGTATATGCTGACTACATCACCGATCATGATAGCGCACAGCTAGTAACCTCTGCCGGATGTATCGACAAGCATATATGCCCATAACCGGGAACCTGAGCCCATAACCGGGTAACACTGAGGCTCACGGCCCCGCAGTTTATTCTGAAACTACGGCGGCCAAATGTCTGTCCCATACGCCTACTAATTGTCTTCCCGGCCCAATATCAATGTACAAGTCGCGAATGCGACGTGGACATCTCATACTATGATGCAAGTCGCTACAGAAATAAACAACTAAGCTAAATGCCGTCAGATGTGCTGCTCATGCTGATGGCCAGTCGGTCATGAAGCACGCGTCCCTATATGAACTCACTCGGTGACGTGTTATCATACGTGTCAAGGTCCGGGAAGTTATATTGATAACTCCTCAACTTGAAGTGGGTCTACTAGACACTAGGTCTGACACAAGTCCTAACGTCAACGCCTTCGTTGACTGCACCCGAGTCTTCTCAGACGCGCACAGTTAATATTAAAATAATAAATGGTTCAACTAGATAAATATCTGAATTTAAACAGTAACAACAAGGCAAGGTATACTTGTCTGGAACTCTGGTGTGCACAAGCAATGCTCCAGAACCAGCAGTCAGGGTAGCACCATCTCGGATGCCTACGAACAGATAACCCAATATTATAAATCACTAAATTACACCATGCTTAATTAACTATGTTAACATAGTACAAGTATACATACATAACACATATACATATATATACAATAGATAATTTAATAACATACATACTTATATATACAACTGCATTTGGACATATGTACATATATACATTACATAAATACCTAATATATTAATAACATATAACATATATATATTTGTACATAAATACATATTTAAACATAAATAAAAATACGTATATTTAATAGTACATATTTAAATAGCATCTATATATATTACTTAATAATACACAAATTAATATGTAGATATACACATATTAATTAAATACATTTACATATATAAATAGATAATACCATATATATAATTTAATACATAGTCATATATATTTACATATATTTAAATAATAATTTATGTACATAAGTACACTACACAACATATATATATATTTAAATACATATATATATTTATGTATATACACATAATGCATAAAGTACTCATATATAATATATGCTAATATATACTATATTAATTCACACAAAGTATATATATATTTATATATATTCATATATTTATCTAATACATACTATAAACACTACAATACACTAATTACACAATATATATATATATATATATATATATATATATATATATATATATATATATATATATATATATATATATATATATATATATATATATTATACACTAATATACTAAATACATAAAGTATATATATATTTATATATATACATTTATTTATACACACAAAATATATATATTTATATATATACCATATACTAATATACACCAAATATACATATATATATATATATATATAAATATATATACATATACATATATTCATATACACAAATTATATATTTATATATATATACAATATACATATATATTTTTATACCAAATACATTACATATATATATATATATATATATATATATATATATAATAGACATTAATACATACAATATTTTAAATACGAGTATGTAATATACACTATGTATATACGAAATACATATATATATATATATCTCTATTATATATAAAATACACAGAATATACAGAATACAGTATATTTATACTTAAATACTAAAACAGAATACTTTTATTAGTATATAAACAATGCAATACCAAATATACCATGTATAATACACTGTATTCGTATATTAAATGTATACCTAGGTGCAGGGGGTCGAGGTGGGTCCGCCGGACAGGTCGTCGCCGGCGAGGGAGGCCGGGCGGAGCTCCGGCAGTGCGGGGGAAAGTCGACAGCAATAGAAGCAGTCGGCAGCGGTTGGCGCTGCGGGGGCTGTGCCGGCCGGCTACAGGGATGGCCGGGGCCGAGAAGTGGCGGGGACGGAGGAGATCGGCTGGGGAAGACGTCGGCGGAGTATGGTGGTCGGCCGAGCTGCGGTGGTGAGCTGGGGGGCGCTCGGGGGGTCGGCTTGGGCTGTGGGGGGGTTTATTTGATGGTGAGGATGGTGGTGTTGGAGGCGGCTGTAGGCGGGGTAGTGGCCGGGGTCGGTGGCTGGAGGTAGGGGAGTGGGTGCTGGTCGGAGGAGGATCGTCGCGGGGATGGCCGGAGGCGGTGGCTGGCCGGGGGAGGGCTGCAATAAGTCGGGTAGGGTGGTCGGGCTGGTGAGGGATTTAGGAATTTAGGGTTTTCCTCTTTGTATTTTTGGGTTTTTGTGTAGTTTTAGGTGATGTGACATATAGTATTTATAGGAGAGAGGGAGGGGGTGCCTTGGGATTAGGGACGGCTGGGTACTTTTTTAGGGTTGAGTGAGGGCCTCCACATGTTGAACATGTGGCTAGGATCTAAGGTGTTTGAAATATGGGGTTAGGATGTGTCCTCCAAAAGTGATGTAGAGTACATGAAAATGGGGGGAAATTATTTATGGATCGGTCAAAGGAAGAGGGATCTCTTCTTCATGTGGTTGGGCCAATGAGAGGGGGGCACCTCATTGCTAAATTGCATAAAAGCCCCTGAACAATTAGGAAATTGCACATATACATTAAATTGAGGATTTGATGTGACAAAACACCATGTTTGGTGTTTTGTAGTGGACTAGAATGGTGTATGGTGTTTAGTATGAGGCTTGAGGGTGTGTGTGTGGGTTTGGGTTGGAGTTGGGTCTAATTTGAGTGAGGTTGGGTCACTACATTAATTTAATTACAATTAATGCACCGGGTGTTCCTAAATTAATTTAAAAATATATGGAGTCCAAATTGGGTGGGCACAAGCGTCATGGGCCTGGTAGGCTTAGAGTAGAATAATATCATGATCGGGGTTGGTCAAAACTGGTTGAGGTTGGGTCTCAATTTCGATTGGAACGGACATAGAACGTAAATATGCAATTAATTGAATTTACGTACGGACATTTGTAACGACTTTTGTGCGACTAAAATCAGGCACAAAAACGAGTATCTGTGAGTTACACGAAGGTCATTATGGTAGGTTGGTATGTCTAGGCAAGGTGTATGGAATTTGTTTGAGGGTAACAGCTAGTGTAGTGTCCTAAATATCAGAGCAACGATAAGGTGTCCTAAGTAATATAAGCATTGCACAATATATAAAACTCTGCATAAAAATTCTAATTAGCACCAAAATAACCCTAATTTCTCTATCTAAGTAATTAACTAAATTTTTGGTCGAGGGGGTTTATAATCTACCCAACTTATAAGAATTTCGTCCTCGAAATTAAAATAACACATAAGCTATAAATCATCAAGCAATGCTACGGACATACCTAGGGCTGGTAGGGCTGGCGTTTGTACTTTCTGTCGGGCTTTATCGCTATATTGGGAACACTCCTGAGCTTGATGTTGGGGTAATCCGTACCTCAAGCACAGTCCTAATTTTCTTCTGCAATCTTTCTGGACATGTCCCTTCTTTCTGCAAAAGTGACACGTCGGTAGCTCTCTCTGCTGATATGGCACATTCTTCTGTTGTGTCTGCACTCCTGGATGACCAATCGGTCCTCCTGCTCCGGGCTGAGCTATAGCTGGTGCAGTCATGCTGGAACGTCTCGATCCTCTGCTAATATCCTCCTGGATCCTATCTTCTGACAGAACTTCCTCATAAGAGATCCTCGTATGAGTAGTAGTGTACCTCTGCAGCTCGAAGGTAAGGCCGTGATGGAATCTCCTGGCCTTCTCTAGGTCGTTGGGTATCATGGCGGCACCAAATTGGCTGAGTCGACTAAACTCTGCATCGTAGGCGTCTACGGACAGATTCTCTTGCTCCAGGTGCAGGAATTGGGAGTAGAGGGTATTCCTGACCGTAGCCGGGAAATACTTCACATTGAAGTACTCTAAAAACTGGTCCCACGTCTGCGTCTTGCCTACACTGCGCTCTATGGAGTCCCACCAGTGATGGGCATTACCTTTCAGTTGGGCCCTCACTGCGGTCATCCAGAGGTCTGGGTGTAGCAGAGAAGCCTCTAGTAGCATCTCCGTATTGGCGACCCAATCGGAGATCTTTTTTACGGTTTCGCTGCCCGAAAAAGTATACGGGCCCATCTGACGGAACCATCGTACAGTACCAACTGTCTGAGCTGGTGGAGGTGATGGTACGGGTGCTGGGGCAGGTGTCCTCTTCATTACTGCCATCAAACTCTGTCTCAACGTCTCGGTTTGATGCCATTGCACCTGCATCATAGTCTAGAAGAGTTGGAACATCTGCGGATGTTCCTCTGGACGTGGCATCTGTGGAAATGGTGGTGGTGGTGGTGGTTGTAGTGGTACCTCCGGCTGCATTATTGGCGTCTCCTCGGATGTCAGCCTCTCGATCTGCGATATCGGTGTAGCCCTCGATGTCTGTCCCTCGAAGTGCTGTATCGGGACAGTCTGAGAAGTCTGGCCTGCTGGCTGCAGCGTTCCGTCGTCGGGTGAGGTCTGGTGCCAGTGTATCATCGGGGCCTGGGGAATCACCGGTGCCTGTGGTGGAGGCTGCTCTCCGGGTGGTCCAGGGGGTGTATCCTCCCTTGGTACGGTGGTGGATGGCACAATAGCACCGTATGCCTCGCGTCCGCTGCGCAAGTTCATCTTGCTGCAAGAAATATAACTTCGTTAAAAGAGTACAGAAATAACAAGCATGATACAGATATTCAATTAATCAAATGCGAAGGAGGTTCAAAGGCGGAAATCAAGGTGGATGAGATCTATTAATTTCTATCCTATTGCAGGCTCACTGGACATGTTACCATACCATAAGCGATAAACATGACCTGCATGGGCCGCCACTAAAACCATGTCACGCCTTAGTCCCAATATACATGGGACCAGGCCACGTGGCATTGGCCAGCTGACACGACTCCGAAGGATATCCCAATTTAATGGATCCTATTGAAGCGTGCTGCACTGTCCTAAAATACTAACAAGTCTAATATGCTATTATAAAGCAGGTAATGTCTAATCTCATCCACAGAATACAATATCATAGTGACTGAAACAAATGCTGATAGATAGAACACAAGAGTCTAAATATCCATAATACATCTGAAATAGTCTGATGGGGACAAACCTGTAAACCCCCTGAATTTTCAAAATTATTAAATCTTGGATTTTTTCCAATTTTCTGGAATTTTCTGGGAATTTTTTAAAATTAAAATCAATGTTCTTAATTATTAAATGATTTTTAATTGTTAATAAATAATATTAAAATATCATAAAAATAATATTTTTGGGTGTAAAATGGAAAACTGGACTTAGGGTAATTTTTCTGGAATTTAATGGACCCCGGACCTATTTTTAAATGCCTAAAAACTATTTATTTAATTATTTATTTATTTGTTTATTTATTAAATGTTTTATTATTATTATTAATATTATTTATTTTCTAACCCTAGCCCATGGCCCAGCCCGCGGCCCGCGGCCCGGCCCATTGGGCCGAACCCGAACCCAGCCAGCCCACCGAGCCCAGCCCCTTAGCGGGTCGGGTCGGATCCCCAGACCCGCACCCGACCCGACCCTACCCGGGTCCCCCTCACCCCCCACGACCCTTTCCCCCTCCGCTTCCGGCGCCGCCGCCTCCGCCGCCGGCGCAGCTCCCCTCGGCCCCCTCCGCTCCGCCCGGCCACGTAGCCCCCGACCCCGGATCCTCCTCCGCCTTCCCCGGCCTCGACGCCACCGTCTCCCTCTTTAAAACCCCCCTGGCCAACGCCTCCACCCAGCCACCGCCCTAGCTAGCCCCTCGCCGCCACCGCGCCAGCCGTCCTCCTCCTTCCCCTCGTCTCCTCCGCCGTAGCGCCGTGACTCTCCGCCGTACACACCCCGACGAAGACCAGCCGCAGCAGTAAACAGCAGCAGCTCCGCCTCCGACCGCCCTGAGACGCCGCCGACGAGCCCCCAGCCACGCCGCGCCGCCCTCCGCCGCGTGCCCCGAGCCCGGCGACGTTGCCCTGGCCGCCCTCCGCACAGCTCCGGCGAGGAATCCCCAAACCCTAACCCTAATTCGGTTTCGAATCCGCGTGTCCGACACGAGTCGGACACGAGTCGGACACGACTCGACCCTGATTTTCGGGTCCCCTTCAGGTGCGTGTAACTTTTTGTTCGTAGCTCTGTTTTCGATTCCGCAAATTGCGTTGTGAAGCCTGTATGACCCTCTCGGTGTCCGGACAAACTGTTCGGGGCATCGCGTCCTGTGGTGATCGCACACCGCGATCCAAAAACAAGAAAAACCAGACCCTGTTTCACCCCGGAACTGAGTGCGCCCCGCCAAACGGGACGACTTGGTCACGTGCGGTCTTTACAGATACGTGCGCATCATCGATACGGATGTGTGAGATTTCGTGGAAGCTGATTCGGGTGTGCGTGCACACCGAAATCAACGCGTATCCGCGGATATCGTTCCGTATCCGACTTTTCTGCAATTTGCCCTAACTTCTTGTACACTCGTCAGATCGAGACGAAACTTATGCCATCGGACTCATAGTGATACGCTGGTCCTGTGGGTCAAGTTTGGTTCGATTCTGAGAACGTTGACAAAATCGCGTGTCGTGGGCCCCACAGGTCCCGCTCGACGGGCGATTTTGTGTTCGGCTCATCGGAATCCAAATCTGGAAGTTCCGTTGAGTTCGTATCAGCGTTCCTGACCTGTTGACACTAAGTTTGATGAATTTGGAGACCTTTGACCCGGACACGTTTTTCGGTGCAAAGCGGGCCCACCGGCGGACCCCGTTTTGGCCCAAAACTGTCTTTTTTGCCCTTGTCTCCAAATTGGACCCAAGGACAGGCGTTTCTAGCTATTTGACATCTTCTGAGCGTGATGGTAATGTCTATTTCAGCTTTTGGACTCATCTCTGGAAATTTCCCCAAGAACCATATTAATCAGATCCAAACAACAGGCAAGTACCTGCACCTCAAGTTAATCTTTATATATTGTGATAATTAATTCCCTGCCTTACATGTACCCTTGATGATTACACATAGTGTTAGAAATGCTGGATTTCATGTCTTGAATATTGGAGTTCCTGTCTTATTTTTCATGTCGGGTGGGAGAATACCTAGAAGGCATGTAGTTTACCCTTTCCCTTGTCATGTTTAATAGCTGTTGGTACACGACTGTACCTCAGCCGGATCTCGATTTACCCTGTTTAATAGCCGTTCATGACGGCCGAATTAGCCTTATAAACCCCTACATGCCAACCATGTATTCTAAAAACAAACACTAGTTCACACAGATAGTTTCTGGTCTTGTTATATATCTTGCTGACTGTTGTAGTTTTATTCCCTGTCTCATTTATTTCTGTCTTCTTATATTCCTGCTTACAACTTTAACTCTGAGATAATGATATTCTGTTATGCAGTTTCTTAACATGATATTCAATATTTAATTGTCATAAATATTTAGTTTAACCTTGTTGTGCACTGTGTACTTTGCTCTTTTCCTGACTGGATCTGTTGATTTAGGCGATGATGAGGATCTTGCCCCTACTTATTATGGTCCCTATGAGGGGACTGACGATACCTATGAGAAGCCAGAACCCACCCAGGAGACCCCTGCTGCAGAGTAGCTAGTAGTAGTTATCTTTTGTTTCTGTTCTTATCTTATTAATCGGGTTTGTCCCCGATTTCATTCTGAATTGCTGTACTAAAACATTTGAATCTGTGGTCGCATTTATTTCAATTGCAAATCTTAAGTTTCAGTTCTTATTATTATCTTGCCAATGTTATTTGTGAATGAGCTAGTTAGTAAATATGGATTTGACCTAGACAGCGTACTACCCCGACTCTGCGGCGTAGGCTGGACGTACCCACGCACTCGTGCCCGAACTTCCGGGTGCGGGTCGTGACAAAACCTACTGAAATACAGAAATGGAAATAAGGTGCAGAAAGAAATAAGATAACTAGACTAGAGTATCAACTAGCTAGATATTAAAACTCTAGTCCGAAACAGCTGCGTACTCAAATCACGGGAACTCCCCTGGAAATGCCTTGAAGTCCTCAATCAGGAACCCTGTCTCTACTCCTGCTCCGTAGATGGTCGGTTACAAGTGCTCGTCCGGATCTGGAAGGTATAGAAGCATGAAAAATACGCTGGGAAACTCTACGCAGCATATTGATGCAGAGCTGCGTAAACAGAGGCCTACAGAGCCACCAAGCGTACAACAGTGCTTTTCCGCTAAATACAGCGTGAGATATAATCTCAAAAGACCATCCGCGTAAGGCAGTATGTCCAAGCTGCTTCAGCATAAACAGGGTACTTCATCACCTTTATGCGCAGCATTGAAGTGTACAAGGGAAGCTTCGTGTTCTCCAAAGTGAACCTGTCAGAGCCTGCGATAAACCTGTCAGATCCTGCAATAAACCTGACGTCTGGACTTCTGACAAAGGGATACTGCTCGACTACCCAAGCGACGGCTATAATGATGGAGTGACACTGCAACCCAGGCTGTTATTTACCGCTATTTCCTTTGCGTAAACCGCTTTTACGTATACAGAGGAATGCACTGCCTAGTTTTACACAGGCAGATAAGAGCTCCTTACGCTCCACGGAAGACAAACCGTCTGCCACGTCAAAAGCTGCACATCCCTGCATTTTATGCACAGAGCGGTGACAGGCTCTCAAGGCACGCCTCTGCAATTAATGTGTCGAATATTGACAGATACCCAAGGCACGTCTTTGCGTTCGATGCACAGAAGGGTAACAGACCATCAAAAATATGCCTCTGTATTTAATGCGCAGGATGATGGCAGATCTCTGCATTTAATGCAAGAGATTTGATTATATCTCCAAAGCCGTAATTTCGGCTAAGACGTCCATATCACCTCGGCTTCTACGCCTGCCCGGCCTCTATGACCACTCTGGCACGTTACGCAGCAGCTTCTACGCCCATTCAGCTTCTGTGCCTGCTCGGCCTCTACGACCACTCGGCTTCTACGCCACTCGGCTTCTACGCCATCTCGGCTTCCATGCCCACTCGGCTTCTACGCCTGTTCGGCTTCTATGCCAATTTGATAACTATTTGGCTTTTATGCCATGGTGACAGACATTTGGCTTCTACGCCAACCTCTTCTACACAAGGGATACCTACCTACGTGGCTTCTACGCCGTGATCTCTGTAGCGATTATACGCGTTTTGTCCCTTAGTTGGACCCGCGTCACACGCTCATTCAAAAGATCATCTATACGCAAGCATTGGTTATTTTAACCGTGGGTGTTGTACTTTCCACTACTCATTTTTTACACCGATTGTGTGGTCACTGTCACTAAAACTCTATAAATAGAGGCCTCTATCAACAGAGGAACGGAGGAGAAAAAACTTTGAAATTGAAGATCGAACAGGGTCGACAAAATCGAAGATCGAACAAGGTCGGAAATTGGTCGAGGAAACCAATATCAGATCCAGGGTCGAGAGATCAGAGATTGAAGAGAGGTCGCAGAATCCTTGAGAGAGAAGAATCCAGAGCTAAGGCAAAGAGCGGGGATCAATGACTTTGGCATCGTACATCCATCCTCTTTTGCAACCTTCGGAGCTGTTCTCCGTCTTCCACGGCACTTCTTCGTCATTCGGTGGTCCAAGGGCTAAAGTGATCGGCTACAGATCAGACACCTATAGCAATATTTACCCAGATTAAATAAATTGTACTCCCACATCCTCGTATAGGATTAATATTGTACAAGCTTGTTTGTAAACAAAAGAAGGAAAGGGTTTTCTTTCGCAATAAAGAACCCGTCGTTCGTTATTTCCTTTTAACGACACCCTTTCGTTTATTTTATCCGAAACAAGATGGCGACTCAGCTGGGGACATCTTTCTCTTCTGATGAGGAAGCGATTGCTCAACATGATGCGGTATCCGTGGAATCCGTGAAGAAGACACTGGTCGTCCAGTTCGACCAGTCTGCCTATGAAGACATGCTCCGAACCAGGGGTAGCTCTCACTCTCTCTCCGACCAAAGCAACAGGAAGCTGCACAAAGTCTGGATGCCCAAGACATCCTCTACCATTCCTGTGGATTCTCCGACCTCTCCGATCTCTTCGACCAATGAGGTTGTAGCGTTGCTCCCTCCGCGCCTTGCGCGTAAAATTCAGTCGCATGTCTCTGATAGGACCGACAAAACTTCTGGCAATGCCTCAGTGCTAACCCAGAAGTATACTCCGCACTCTGCGCGTGAAATTCAGTCTCCCGTCCCTGGCAGAATAGACAGAACTTCTGATGATGCCTCAGCACCAAATTAGAAGTACAAAACATGCTCCGCGCGTAAGACAACATTTGACCTCTACGGAGAACCAGATGATCCCTGCGATCTTTGCAAAGGAAAGCAAGCATCGAACTACTTAGCTTATCGGCATTTACGCCAGCAAGGGAACAATCTGCCTGCCCTCCGAATTACGCGAGAAGCTGATGGCCGCCTGAGGACATCCTCAGCCTTATGCCAACCAGAGCGAAGCTCCAAATTATACCAGACGAAGTCCTTAAGCGTAAAAAAGGCTCCAGTTGCGGAAAGACGCCCTCATCGGGGATTATCCGCCACCCAGATGGCCAACCTGTTGTATACGGGTGGCACAGAGAAGACTATGGTCCCCATCATCCGCATGCCCGCCAATGGGAACAGGAGGAACAAGCCATCATCTTCTTCTTCTGTAACTTCTCCTGACCTGCGCAAGTATCTAATCCAGAAACGCAAGGAGAGGGGATCTTCCAGCATGGCTATTACGCCTCCTAGTGAGCACTGTTGTAATAGTCATAGGATTGTAATTAATTGTTGCTGTTCTGAAGCAAAATAGCCAGTTTTTGACCGGCTAAGCTACTCTCCATCTTTCCTAGAAGAATAGCCCAAACATGCATCTGTGAACATGGCTTCATGTATACCTGGAGGAAGCTCAGTCTCAAGACGTCCGTCCTTTAGAACACCGAGCCGAAGGAGATTCGACATGCCCCTTATGGATACCGAAGCTGGGGTATTCCAGAACACTCGTTCGAGGTCACAACAACTGACTTCGTACTCCTCTGATTTCGATTCTGGGGGTCGCCAGCCTCCCGAATCAAATACTGAGAGTATAGAGTCAACTTCTGCAGTGACCTATACGCATGCTTCGATGACGCCCAGGGAGATTGGAGTGTATACCATTGGAGATGAACATGAGGAAGCTACGCCGTCAGGGAACGCTGAGCAACGCATTACCACACTAGAGACATCTCTGAAACAAATACAATCCATGATGGAGGACATGCACCAAATGATGCTAACTCAACATGCGGCTGCTATGGCTCAAACATCGGTCCCGCCAGCGCAGATACGTGTGGGGGTAGACTTACCACCATCCAACACGGTCCAAGAACCTGCTCTAGATCAGGAGTCAGCTGGTCCTCCACTTCCTCACTCAGAGAATGTATTACCTCCTGCGGGAGTCGCGATACAACCGACTCTGCACCAATCCGTGGTCTCGCTACCGGCTGAAAATCCTATGCAAGCAGTACGGGAGTTGAAAGCCCAATTCGACGTCTTGAAGCACAAAGATCAGCTCAAGAAATTGGGAATCAACCAGCCTTACCCAGCTATCTGGGAAGAGGTCCCTTTTCCTCCGAGATATAAACCTCGGACTATGGCTCTGTTCGAGGGAAAAACATCACCAAGTTATTACATGAACTATTTCAGTATGATGACGGTGTTGCTACAAAGGCTGTCTCTCAGGAGTCGCTTACCAATGGTACCGCAGCCTGGCGGACAACTGCATTGCGTCCTTCGAAGACTTCAAAGCTCTATTCTTTACACGATTCTACGAGGGAGGAATGGACATGTCTATGTCCTCTCTCATCGAAGTCAAGCAGAGGGAAAAAGAGGACGTTCGTACATTCGTCGAACGTTTTCGTCAAGCCACTTTGCAGATGCCTCCTGGAGTTCCAGACTCTGCGTTGGTAGACATTTGCAGGAAAAACCTTTTTTTCGTGATCTCGGTGTTCACAGGACCATATCAGTTCCATGATTGGCCCTCGTTCATCATCTCAACGGTAGCCGCCGAGGATAATAGTCGTAAGGCGCGCGACAATGGCATCATGATCTCTACCTCCGACAGAGGCAAAAGGTCATCCCCCAATGGCGACCATCCTCGCAGTTTCAAAGGAAAAGAAGCTCTGGCAATCAACACGTCCAGACAGAAGACTGTAGCGACCATGCAGACGAAACCTGGTATTTCCAGACCCGTCGAAGTATACTCCTTCGACGACGACGATATTCCGAGTATATTCGAGTGTCTCGTCAAAAGTGGCAAAATTACCCTTCCAGAGGAGAGGCGGCCCAGTAAAGCCGGCAGTGCCAACAACCCCAAGTACTACATTTTCCACAGATACGTACACCACCCGACAAAGGCGTATTACATACTGAAAAGGAAGATCCAGGAGCTGATCGATGCTAAGGCCATCACTATGTGCAATAGCGAAAAGACGGTCACGGCCAACATGATCTCTCTGTAATTTGGCAATCTGCCTCCCCAAGAAGTACCGGACAGTGTTACGTCTATTTCCCGGACGACGATGAACATCGTTAATCTCCCTCCGGCTAGGGGTCGAAATCACGACCTATTACCCCTAACTACCCAGCGAGGCGAGATTATGTGGGTTCACCCAGACTTGGTGTCGGAGCTCGAAAAAGAGACTAACGCTACTAAAGCTAAGTCCAGGAAGAACTCCAAATGCAAGTCATGCCATATAGTTATAACTTCTTCGAAATCAGACGAAGACGAGGTCTTTGCCACAGCAACCCGTTCAGGGAAGGCTTACCTCAAGGACTACGGAGCAAGTCAGGAAGATGCACCTGCAGACGCTTCAGCTACCAAGCCTTCAGAACCAGAGCCCGCCGTACCAGAGGCCGGTCCTTCGAGACCAACTTCGGCGGACAAGGAAAAGCAAAAAGAAGTGCGCTTTGATAAACCTGTGATAAATATTCAAAACAAAGGTTTAGAGAAACCGTACAACTTCGACATCCTGGCCCAATTGGCTAATACACCAGCCAGGTTGTCCATCTTCGAGCTACTCAGGCTCTCCCAAGACACTTATGTAGCCCTGAGTGAAGCATTGATGCAGGCAGATACATACTTGACCCAACTCAAGTCCCCCGACGAAGAACCCGTGGCGTGTCCTCGATGCCACAGTGTGATGGAGGTGGTCCCAAACATCACTTTCACTCAAGACGACATGATGTTAAAATATAACAGTCATGACAGGCCCCTCTACCACACCGGGTACGTCGGTTCCATGGAGGTCGACCGGATTCACCTAGATCCAGGATCCTCAATCAGCATCATTCCTTATAATCTGCTCAGACCGCTGAGGATTCCTACCGGCGAACTGGCTTACACCACCACTACTATCGTGGGTTTCAACGCCGGAAGAAGTAAGTCATTGGAAAAAATTCGCCTAAAGAGAAAGAATGCTTGGCTCTGATGTTCGTTATTCAGAAAATGCGACACTATGTCACGGGCCAAACCATTCATATCATCTCCAAGATCAATCCTCTTCAGGTACTGATGAGCAAGCCAAGTGTTCTTAATTCTTGACTCGCGACTTGGGCGATATTGTTAACGCCATATGACATGGTATACATCCCTCAGAAGTCCATCAAAGGCCAAGCATTGGCTGACTTTCTAGCTGCTCATCCGATCCTGGAGGTCTCCAAACTATACGACGACATTCCCGACGAAGTTACAGAATGTAATTCCACAATGGAAGGTGATACATGGCAACTGTTCTTCGATGGCGCCTCAAGGACTGGTCCCAGGGGAAACGTAGTTTCAGGAGTAGGGATCGTCCTAGTTACTCCGGATAAACTCGTCATCTATCGAGCATACTCTCTTAGCGAGCCCTGTTCCAACAATATCGCGGAATACAATGCTCTATTAATCGGGCTCCAAGTTGCCAAAGAGCTGGGGGTCGAATCTCTAGAAGCATTCGGTGATTCTCTGCTGATCGTCAATCAAGTCAGAGGAATATATGAAGTCCAAAATCCAGACCTCATACCCTATCACCAAGCAACGGTCGAGATAGCCGTGACGTTCAAAGGATTCTTCCTTGAGCATGTACCTCGATCTCAAAATCTGAAAGCTGATGCCCTAGCCAGTCTAGCTGCAGATTTAGCTACTCCTATAAGAAGGCATAATTCGGTAATCCTTCTTAACAGAGATCTATTTTGTGTGAAGAACAACTTCCACATCGAACGCAGCCACGCTGTGAACGTCGATCCTCCTACGAGAGATTGGAGAAGTCCCTTTATAGATTTTGTAGCATACGGAATCTTGCCGGAGGACCCTAAAGAAGCAATATCTGTCAAAAGACGATCATTACGCTTCTACTTCAACGCATCATCACAATGCCTATATCGTCGGTCTTATGACGGAATATTATTATGATGTCTCTCTGGTGATGAAGTACAGCGGGTTATCCGTGAATCTCATGACGGCATATGTGGAGCGCATCAACCCGGTCCTAAGCTGCAGGATCGCATCAGGAGAATAGGCTATTACTAACCCACTATGATCGCGGACGCAATCAAGTATGCCCGACAGTGCTGACCTTGTCAGGTTCATACGGACTTCATACATCAACCGTCCGAACATCTACATCCTACGGTTGCATCCTGGCCTTTCGAAGCATGGAGTATGGATATCATTGGTCCTATTCACCTGTCTTCTTCCAGAGGTCACCAGTTCATACTGGCCATCACGGATTACTTCTCCAAATGGGCAGAGGCAATCCCTCTGGCTGAGGTAAAGACATCTAATGTGATCAGCTTCATCAAGCATCACGTCATTTATCGCTTTGGGGTTTCCCGAAGGATAATCCACGACAATGGACCTCAGTTCATCAGCCATGCATTTCATCGATTTTGCGATAAAAATTGGATACAAAATGTCACCTCTACGGCGTATTATCCAGCTGCTAATGGTTTGGCGGAAGCCTTCAACAAAACCATTATCAAACTCTTGAAAAAGTTCATCTCTTCGAACAAAAGAGATTGGAACGAGAAGCTGGGAGAATGTCTTTGGGCGTACCGCACAACGGTCCGAGCACCGACAGGATGCACGTCATTCTCATTGGTCTACGGGAGTGAAGCAGTTCTTCCCATCAAAATTCAAATTCCGTCACTCAGGATAGCCGTGACTAATAAGTTGACTCAAGAAAAGAATGACCTGTTAAGGCTTCAAGAGCTAGAAGGATTAGACGAGAAACGCCTCCAAGCTCAACAGCGCATAGCGCTCTACCAAGCACGTATTTCTAGAGCTTTTAATCAAAAAGTAAAGGAATGAGTGTTCAAAGTCGGCGAGCTAGTCCTAGCCGTGAGAAGGCCGATGATTCTTACTCACAGGAGTAAAGGCAAATTCTAGCCCAAATGGAAAGGCCCTTACGTGATCGAGACAACGTTCTCAAACGGCGCTTACAGGTTAGCCCAGCCCAACGGAGACCTCATAATGGCTCCTATCAATGGCAAATTCCTGAAAAGGTACTATGCTTAAACTTCTCTGCTCAAGTGGAATAAGGCGATCTCATTTTGACAAACTACTTCCAAAAAACAAACTTTAGTCCAAGCATATCCTATCATAGGTATGCCCTGCTAAAATTCACCGAGAGTATATCACGTCCATATTACCTCTGATATCACTTTCACCCAAACCTGTCATTTATATTTTGAAATGATCGGTCCACAAAAGTCAAATGAAAAGCCTCTTTATTATTTCCAAAAGAGAGCAAGAGTACATTAGCAAAAGCAAAAGTACATCACTTAGGGGGAGCGGTCAGATCACGAAGCTGCTACACCAGTACGGCCATCCTCTCATCCCGAGAGTTCAAAACGTCGGCACGAGCCCGCGCCAACCTTGCTGCATCATCGTTCAGAGCAACTAACTCAGACCGAGCCTGCACGAAATCAGCATAGATGACGCCCACACGCGTCAGATTCAGCTGAACAGCCGCTCGTCGTTCCTTCAGCACGTCACGGGCCACCAACAAAGAGTGAGCCTTCGCCTCTGCTCGAGTGAGCTTATCCTTCAAAATGCGGACCCTCGCTGCCTCTTCCTCATACTCGGCTTCGCACCGGGTCAACTCGGGGACGATATACCCCAACTGGACGTGCTCATGATCCATCTCCTACAGCTGAGCCGCGATGGACTTATTCAAAGGCTCTATATGTTCAACAAGATGCGCAGTCAAGGAGTCGTATCTGGCCTGGACCATATCTTCGACGTTGTCTTGAGCCAGCTGCAAGTATACGTTAATGGGTTGCTCCAAACCATTAACCATTGCCTCCAGCGCATCAGCTACCCCGGGGTTGCCGAATTCCCTGATCGCCTTTATCAAGAACCGAGAGGACCTCTTCAGCTGCACAAAGTCCAGCTTCTTCGCCAACACCATTGACATTAGCATTCTCAGAGTGGTGTAGAAGATGCCGGTGTACTGCTCGGTCAGCGCGACTAGGTCCACATGAACGCGGGGAGTGTCTGCAATGATGGCGACTTCCCCACCAAGAGTAACCACAGACGATGTCGCCACGGCCGTCGCCTCAACAGGAGGTGCGACGAAAGCTTCTTCGCTAACACCGAACGAAATGACCGGCATGCTCAAAAGAGGCGTTGTCGCAATGACAGGCTCGTCCCCCTCTTGGGATATCTCAGGAATCTCCTCTACAGGCGATCCAGCACCCGAAGATATCTCCTCTTCAAAATCAGGCACCTCCGTGTCACCGCTAGGACCTGACACAGAACCGAAGTACGCGTCTACATCACCCTCTCCGAAGAGGTCTTCCCCTGAAAAGAAGACAGAAGGAAGTTAATTAATTTTCCTAAAGAAGAGACATAAAAGACGATATTTACCCACGGCCGACGGCATGTGTATCGTATCTGCAGCCTGTACAACTAAATCATTTCTTAATAATGTTAGGCGAGCTGTCATACCTGGAGAAAGGGGTTTACGAACAGACACTGGCAAGTAGTCTTCCAGGTCCTCCTCAAATTCAAACCGAGGTTCATCGGCTCAAATCTCGCTAGGTACGCTCGCAGGCGCGGCAGGAGTCCCTCCCGATGCCGATCCGGCTAGAGGTACACGAAACTTTATTATACTCAGCCCCGAAGGCGGCCCCGTTCCACTACCTGAAGCAGTAGCAGCGACGGCAGCATCCAACTGAGATCCTCCGGCACCACCAGCCGGAACTGTAGAAGGTCCCTCTCTAAAAGGCGAGGAACCTCCAATCAAAGGATCATCCCCAACACGGGGAGATGCGACCTCACATCCAGGAAACTCAATGCTAGGAATCCGGAGAGGACGATTTATCGTCTTCTTTTTCCTCTTACGAGGGGAAGCCTCCTTGGGAGTAGGAGCCCTCCGCTTCCCAGAAACTACCAAAGCCCCTGCAGGCGGAGGTACTTCACCTCTAGGTACCGACACCAGAGGCTCATCCGGAGTAACGGATTCCTCACCCTCATCAGAAGAAACCGAGGGGACTTTGACTCTTCCCCCAGGCTTAGAAGAGGGCACCCTAAAACTTCCATTCATACCAAAATCACGATGGAAGGTATTCGTTACCACATAGAACTGGGCATACGAATGCAGGATGCGCAGCTCCGTGGAGGATGTGACGACCGGCACAATAAAAATTGCCCCAGTGCAGCCCATGATAAAATATTGCCATCCCCTCGCTCCATCAATGAGTCCACCTCTGGACCTGAAGCTGGTGACGGCGTTGCCCACATGCAACTGATCATACCCAAACTGCCTGGCAAACCGACTGGGCAAATAGGGTTCCAAGAAGCAATGATCTTTGCTTCTGTACAGCAGATGGGATGGTCTGATACAGACCAACCAATTAAAAGCTTCGGGAGAAAGAATGGTCCTCTCTCTACCCGAATCCTCGAGCCTAATCCCCGATTGATTACGGTGTACAGAAGGGACCATGCAAAAGAGCTTCCAACTGTGACTGAAGCCCAGCGCCCGCCGACAGTCTAGAACTGTGTTCACATTCCAGGAAGACTTCTGGTAGTTCAACAAGAAACTATCCCCCGAACTACGGCCAGAACCGGGAGACATCACCCGGGGGTTATGGAGAATTAACCATCCCATCAAGTACAGGTATGGTAATTCTATCCTAGGAAAGCTATCACGCCGAACTTCATCGGCAAGCAGCCCGTCCGTCATGCCCCTCAGGCCAGCTTGTATACGGCACACCATGGCAGGGAGCAAGTCCAGTCTTGCTCCAAATACCAGATGCACTGCAGGCCATAGCGTATTACGGTAAATGCGGTCCGCAGATGCGATTTCAGGTACCACCAGTCGGCGCAGCCATATGGAGAGGAAGCCAGCCAGTTGAGCTTCCCTGGACAAAGGCTTGTGGCAGTGCCTCAAATAACTATAGGCCTTAGTGCCTTCGAGATACTTTCCCGTCCCTTCGTCCAGGAGCCGGTCCGGAGCACCAGCATCCACCATGAAATCGTCAACTACTTGAGCATTAAGCTCACTCAGGGGATTCACGGGCAGATCCTTGCCCTCCAATACCTTCTCCGGTTTAGCAGTCCTGGGCCGGTGAAAGAAGAGATAGGACGTCCACTTACTAGTATGAGCCAAATCGGAAGGCTCACCATAAAAAGCAGTACAAGCAAGGTAGTGGCACATCAACTCCTGATACACTTCCACTACCCGAGGGCCTGAATCCCCCAGCTCCCGGTTCATGGGAACATACTCTTCATATAGAGTATCCCCCATCGGCAGTCTTCAGATCTCTGCCATCTCATGAAGGGCCAATCCTAACTCCCCCTGTGGAGTGGCAAAAGTCCCGGTAAGCGAAATATATCGCTCCATCAGTGCCAGAAACAGGTTGGGGTTAGGAGGTAACCCAACACTGGTGGAACTCACAGCGACAAACAGACCAATCTTCTCCAGCTCGGTCTGAAAATGCTTCAGGGCCCAATTAACTAAGCGAGCCCATCGGAGATTTGTGGGGGTGATCCACCCGCCGCACCGAGGGTTCACCTTAGGGTATACTCCCCCGCGCCCTATAAAATCATTGCAAAAAGTCGCCAATTGGACCGGCTGGATCACCAAACTGTCTTCACTTGGGACACTGCTCGGGTACAGCCCCCTGAACGACGTCACAAAGCCGGAAGGGCGGCTAACAAACGACCCCTGATCAGCTCCTCTCAGATGAAAGATCTTTCCCGGCTTGCCGTGAAGATCGGGGGTCAGCGTCCACGACATCCTTCTGGGATGCGTAGCATGGAAGAAGGCCGAGATGGGGTAGTCTCTCGGCATTGTGGGCAGATACAAGACCAAACCCTCGGCAGGAAAAACCCAGAGTTCTCTCTTGGGCTTCGTCTGGGACTGCTTGTCAATCATGTCCCCAAAGAGGAAAGCCGGCTTCAGATATTGTTCCCCTTCTACGTACGTTATGGGCTCCCCATTGATCAAATTCAGCAGCGTCTGCTCGCCCTGAGCCGATATCAAAAATTCCCTTCCTTCGGGATACTGGGGCCCGGAGATAGGAAATGTCACGTGCGACAGATCCTCCAAATAGTTGGAGTGCAGCATCCCGGCGGCAGAGCCCATCACTTCAGCAAGCGGAGACTCATGCAAGTTAACTACAAAAGTGCAAAAAATATACGTCAGTTCCTACAACTAGACATTACAGGACTTGCAGCATCCGCCAAAAATCAACAGTCTGTGCTCTACGCCAAGACTGTGAAACTTGAGCTTTTATGCTGGAATTCATTTCCAAGACGCAAAAAAAATCAAGACTGGCAATATACGGTCTGTGCTCTACGCCAGACTGATTAAATTGAGTTGTTACGCCAGAATTTTCATCCACACGCGTAAAACTCAAATTTTAATACTATACACCAAGTTTTTGGCAGTCAAAGCTTTTACGCTCGACGGCGAAAAAATAGAATTTTTACGCTGACACATTAGAAATATGGGCGTAAAAGATGAAACGTCCCCGTGCATCATCTTTCTCAAAGAGGCTATCAGCACAGGAGACGACCTAGTATCACGCCCCAATCTCCCGCAAGCTCGATAGTCCCCGCTGAACGTGAATCACCACGTTTACAGCTCTCCCGCAGGACCATCGTTCTCATCGGGACGTGATGCCGTACGAGCCTGGAGTTGCGCTCGTACAAGGCAATGTTGTCAAACACCAAATATTATCATTGAAACAACCAAGTTGCAGCGGAAGTCAAGTATTGTGTACCAAGCACACAATCAGAGTAATACGCAGCGAAGCTCACGATAGGGTCAAATAAAATGCTTCATCGAAGACAAGGCCACGAAGGCGATGCCACGAAGGCGATGAAATACTCTTGCTCTTTTCTCTAGCCCACAAAGGTACTTACAGTTCATACATCATGTCCCGTATATCCAAGCAGCGCCACTACGCCTGCATACCTGAAATATTGCCCACAAACGTGGGTCAGTACACAACCGTACTGGTGAGCGGGGTAACCCACTCGCCTAAGCCGACACTAAGTAAAATAGTGAATGCAAACAGTTATATGGTGATCTTTCTAGTTGAATCCTAGATTCATTTCATGGCATAGGGATGACATGTTAAGGAAAGCTGTAAAGCAGTTTAAGCATGCAAGCACTCAACTCAAACCAAACGACAAGCAATATATAAGCAACTCGAGGGAAACTAGCATGCAAACCGTCCTGCTCAAGTCCAAGCAACACGATAACATGTCGAACCATCAACCAAGCCTCAATATCCATCCTCAACCAATATTTATAATCCAAATCTCACAGTGCACACTCTTGCCGAGGCAAGGTGGCCACGCCTACGCGAAGCCAAACCAACCAAATAAAAGCAAGCCATCACTAGTCTATATGAAGTCACTGGCCAAGCCATAAAGGACGTTTGATCGGACTGATCAAATACGGTTCTCCTCGAAACAGCGCTAAGTAGCTAACCCACCTGGATCAATTCCAACCGCTGGCACCGCGCCCAAGACGCGTTACCCAATTGTCTCCTCCATGGCCGAACGGTCCCGGTGCCCCGGAGTACCCGTTCGAGGAGACCAAACCCTGTGCAATACAGGTTGTCCGTGACATGCAGACACCAAGTAGGTATGACGAGAGGATCGAACATTCTCGCCCCACCAAGCGATCCTAGACTCGTTCCGCCAATAATCCAACCAACACATCTATAACCATTCTTCCAACATATAGCCCAAGGCACCATTCACAAGTTATTCCCATAGGCACAATGCCTCTTCTCAACACAGTATTTCCAATGGTGCAACACCCATGCTCAAAGCTAACCCATGGCACAATGCCGTTTCAGTGGCACAATGCCCCATTCGTGGCACGATGCCCCATCAAGCGGCACAATACCCTCGTCGATGCAGTTATTCGGTTTTGAACCATAACTGCTCGCTTTGCAAGACAAAGCGACCAAGTGATACCCGTGCACGGATGCACGCTCGCTCGCCCAAATCTCCGATATTCTCAACGTCTCAAAGAATCATTCCAACTGTCCAAGCATAATCCCAATCATCCAACCAACTGCCTCAAATGCAATAATCCAACTCTAGCTCCAACTATCCAACGCACAAACCAAATCAAGCCACAATCCTACCAAGCCAATGGCGTACACTCTATGCACGCCTCAGTGTAGTGATTCTCAATGTTTCAGCCCAAGTGTTCAAGCCTTTTACGTATTTTCTATATTATTAGGCATGAAGGAATAGAGGAGAAGGAAAAGAGCCCACTCACAATAATTTATCCCGTTAGGCATCCTGCCCTGCCGATACGGCCAATCCCTTGAACCCGTGGTCCGATGCAAGCGCGATCTACTCAACTGGTATGACCGTGCGAGCAGGCCGTGCTCTACAAATAATCTGACCGATCGGACTAAGGAAGATGGCATTATCATTCCAACTCAGCTATCTCAGTACTGCTCTGAACGAACACCTGATTTCCATCGAACCCGCTAGCCATCTGCACATAAAATAACTCAATCAATACTTATTCCCAAAATCTAACAAATCAAATGGAACCAGCATTTGTTTCATTCAATCCGACTCAGCGTAACGCACCGTACGGTTGCGGGGCGTTACACCTAGCGCGGTCACGTTCAACGTGTACGAAGGATTTTTCAGTCGTTCTCATTCATCCCAAAAGCTCTACCTTTCAAGACGGGTGCACTGCTCGTCGGCGGGATGCTCCTCTCAGAATGAGGTTCGCCCTGTCCAACCAGACACGCACAGTTAATATTGAAACAATAAATGTTTCAACTAGATAAACATTTGAATTTAAATAGTAACAACAAGGCAAGGTATACTTGTCTGGAACTCTGGTGTGCACAAGCAATACTCCGGAACTAGCAGTCAGGGTAGCACCGTCTCGGATGCCTACGAACAGATAACCCAAAATTATAAATCACTAAATTACACCATACTTAATTACCTATGTTAACATAGTACAAGTATACATACCTAACACATATATATATATATATATACAATAGATAATTTAATAACATACATACTTATATATACAACTGCATTTGGACATATGTACATATATACATTACATAAATACCTAATATATTAATAACATATAACATATATACATTTGTACATAAATACATATTTAAACATAAATAAAAATACGTATATTTAATAGTACATATTTAAATAGCTATATATATATATATATATATATATATATATATATATATATATATATATATATATATATATATATATATATATATAACTTAATAATACACAAATTAATATGTACATATACACATATTAATTAAATACATTTACATATATAAATACATAATACCATATATATAATTTAATACATAGTCATATATATTTACATATATTTAAATAAAAATTTATGTATATAAGTACACTACACAACATATATATATATATATATATATATATATATATATATATATATATATATATATATATATATATATATATATATATATATATATATATATATATATAAATACATATATATTTATTTATGTATATACACATAATACATAAAGTACTCATATATAATATATGCTAATATATACTATATTAATTCACACAAAGTATATATATATTTATATATATTCATATATTTATCTAATACATACTATACACACTACAATACACTAATTACATAAGATATATTTATATATATATATATACACATATTAATATATTTATTATACACTAATATACTAAATACATAAAGTATATATATATATATATATATTTATATATATATACATATATTTATATACATAAAATATATATATTTATATATATACCATATACTAATATACACCAAATATATATATATATATATATATATATATATATATATATATATATATATATATATATATATATATATATATATATATATATATATATATATATATATATATATATATATATATATTCATATACACAAATTATATATTTTTATATATACACAATATACATATATATATATATATATATATATATATATATATATATATATATATATATATATATATATATATATATATATATATATATATATATAATAGACATTAATACATACAATATTTTAAATACGAGTATATAATATACACTATGCATATACTAAATATATATATATATATATATATATATATATATATATATATATATATATATATATATATATATATATATAATACACAGAATATGCAGAATACAGTATATTTATACTTAAATACTAAAACATAATACTTTTATTAGTATATAAACAATGCAATACCAAATATACCATGTATAATACACTGTATTCGTATATTAAATGTATACCTAGGTGTAGGGGGTCGAGGTGGGTCCGCCGGACGGGTCGTCGTCGGCGAGGGTGGCCGGGCGGAGCTCCGGCAGCGCGGGGGAAAGTCGACTGCAACAGCAGCAGTCAGCAGCGGTTGGCGGTGCGAGGGCTGTGCCGGGACGGAGGAGACCGGCTGGGGAAGACGTCGGCAGAGTATGGTGGTCGGCCGAGCTACGGTGGCGAGCTGGGGGGCGCTCGGGTGGTCGGCTCAGGCTGTGGGGGGCTTTGTTTGATGGTGAGGACGGTGGTGTTGGAGGCGGCTGTAGGCGGTGTAGTGGCCGGGGGCGGTGGCTGGAGGTAGGGGAGTGGATGCTGGTCGGAGGAAGATCGTCGCGGGGGTGGCCGGAGGCGGTGGCTGGCCGGGGGAGGGCTGCGGTAAGTCGGGTAGGGTGGTCGGGCTGGTGAGGGCTTTAGGAATTTAGGGTTTTCCTCTTTGTATTTTTGGGTTTTTGTGTAGTTTTAGGTGATGTGACATGTAGTATTTGTAGGAGAGAGAGGGGGGTGCCTTGGGATTAGGACCGGCTGGGTAGTTTTCTAGGGTTGTGTGAGGGCCTCCACATGTTGAACATGTGGTTAGGATCTAAGGTGTTTGAAATATGGGGTTAGGATGTGTCCTCCAAAAGTGATGTAGAGTACATAAAAATGGAGGGAAATTATTTGTGGATCGGTCAAAGGAAGAGGGATCGCTTCTTTATGTCGTTGGACCAATGAGAGGGAGGCACCTCATTGCTAAATTGCATAAAACCCCTGAACAATTAGAAAATTGCACATAAACATTAAATTGAGGATTTGATGTGACAAAACACCATGTTTGGTATTTTGTAGTGGACTAGAATGGTGTTTGGTGTTAAGTATAAGGCTTGAGGGTGTGTGTGTGTGTGGGTTTGGGTTAGAGTTGGGTCTAATTTGAGTGAGGTTGGGTCACTACATTAATTTAATTATAATTAATCCACTGGGTGTTCCTAAATTAATTTAAAAATACATGGAGTCCAAATTGGGTGGGCACAAGCGTCATGGGCGTGGTAGGCTTAGAGTAGAATAATATCATGATCGGGGTTGGTCAAAACAGGTTGAGGTCGGGTCTTAATTTTGATTGGAACGTACATAGAACGTAAATATGCAATTAATTGAATTTACGTACGGACGTTTATAACGACTTTTGTGCGACTAAAATCAGGCACAAAAACGAGTATTTGTGAGTTACACGAAGGTCATTATGGTAGGTTGGTATGTCTAGGCAAGGTGTATGGAATTTGTTTGAGGGTAACAGCTAGTGTAGTGTCCTAAATATCAGAGCAACGGTAAGGTGTCCTAAGTAATATAAGCATTGCACAATATATAAAACTCTGCATAAAAATTCTAATTAGCACCAAAATAACCATAATTTCTCTATCTAAGTTAATTAACTAAATTTTGGTTGAGGGGGTTTACAGAATGCAAGTATAAATTAATTGTGTAGGTATCAGTAATGTGCAGTGGTGATTCTAGTATGAAGACTCATGTGTCAGTTGCTTAGTCGGGTATCAGAGAATTTGGGGAAATTAGTTAGTGAGTATCAGATATTGACATCAGTTGTCTTGTGCACAGTCATGGGTGTTCACAAGTATTAAGAGTATCTCAGTGAGCTAAGGTCAGGGAATAAGCAGTAGTAGTGATTATCTGGGGGTTAAAGAAGGAAGAGCTCAACTGGGAACATGAGTAAATATATCAAGTGTGGGTTGTGCTAGTACAAGTAAAGGTTGTATTCAGTATTTACTTTATGTCATGCTTCTATGTATCTTTTTATGTCCCTCTGAGGACCTGGTCCCTTTCCAGGTGTAGATGTTCATGAGTATTCGCAAGAGCGCAGATCCGGACTGGCTACTTATATTGCGATGAGGTCTTCTCTTCGAGCCTCATGATTGTTAGATGATGTATTTATATTATAGTTGTTTTTATATTCTAGTTGGCAGTAGATTTGTTTCCACCCGACTATCATCATTAGATACTTTATATTGAGATCTAGTTTCATAGATATTGGTTATTTATTTCTATTTGAGTTCTGTGGATTAGATCTAGATTATACCTTGTGACTTGTGATAGTTTTACCACTTTTGAATTATTGTTCCTTTTACAGCGTACGCATGTGTTATGGTTTCCATATATTGGAGTTGTCATATACTTGTGGCTGGCATGCTTACATGTCCTAGTCCTACGTATTTTGGGACTGGGGCGTGACATATTTTTAGTGGTGGCCCATGCAGGTCGAGAGCATATTGTCTCGGTTATGTTGCTGTACCGAGCAAGCCTGCAAATAGGATTAGAGTATAGGATCTCATCCACATTTGACTATGACTCATCCTCCTTCCAATCCATTCTATTTGAATAATTACATCCTGCTTGATTCATGTGCTTTCCTATTAGCTTCTTGAGTATAGCGTCTGCTAGAATATATGAAATCCTTGCTGTTAGGATGATAATTAGGGTAATATTCCTAATAAGAACACAACTAGAGTATTGACATATCACTAAGTTTAGAATACTTAATAAAACCTAGCATCCCTTACCTATAGATTAATTTACCATTATCCCTTAATGTGTTTATGTATGACTTGAGAGTAGTATAAACACTACTAGGATTAGTTGAAATTTGACCATAGTGTTTGACCCTAGTATTTAGTAACCAGTAGAAATCCAAGGTTGGATATTAGAACTGAACCTAGATTTTCATGGTGAGATAGTACTAGAGAACTACAACTTTAGCTCCTTGTCTTATAGTAGCCGAACAATACCTTAGGAAGTCAAGAGGAATGGATAGAATATTCCCTTGATCATACCTCAAACACAGAGATTAGCTACCACCTTCCCCTTAGAAAACCATGATATTATCTAGAGTCCCTCTATTTCTAACTTTCTATCTTGTACCTCTGAAAACTTAGCACTCGCGATTTGTGCGATGACTAATTATGTTCTTCTATTCTTCATCTTTCAATTTGTGCCACCTAACCTTTCTGATTATAGGCCAAGTAATTTTATTTTATGTTAGGATATATAGTTTGCTAGGATTATAGTTGTTACTCTTGAATTTTGAATTATGTGATTGGTAGTTAGAACTTGATAGTTTAAGTTATTCTTGTAGATTATGACCTAATGTTTATCCCTTAGTTTTAAATCGCGTAACTTGTACCACACCTTGATACGAGTTATATTTTCCTTTTCCCTTGAAGGCCAGTAACTCTTCCATTCTTACTATTGATACTTTTTCTATAAGTACTATGACTAAGACTTAAGATGACCATGACCTATATAATAGGATACCCTAATAGGTACCAAGATCCTTTCCTCGTATACCCTAATAAGAGTTTCTACTTTATTTACTAATGCAAGGTTACCTTGTAGAATTCCCTTTAAGACTATCACAGTATTAGTTTATTATTTTAAGTTGGGTAGTATGCCTCACAACCTAGTATCATATGGTCATCTTGACTCATTATTGAAGTGTAACTGAATGATATTAACTATATACTAGTATAAGACGATAGTATTTATTCAGACTGTAGAACTTAGAGGTCCATGCCCCTATTTGGTCAACTAGCAACTTAGACAAGGAAATTGTATGACAACTGTAGAGACTGTAGAGTCTTATCTTTTTATGAACTTGAATTATTTGGTAACTTCTCTCATCATAATCTAGCGTACTTATATTTTCTGTACTACCTTGACTTATGTCGCTATTATAGCCTAGTTTTGCAAGCTTATCCTTTTATCGAGCTTGTTCATGATATATGTATTATTGGGTCGACACACTAATACAATTGTCTATTCAGAATCAGTGTATTACGGTCTGATCAACCTTAGTGCATTTTGGTTCGCTCTTCGCACGACTACTTTACGTGGATTAAGATATATAGTTGACTAGCTGACGAATATACTTGCCCTCTAGATATGTCAGAGCATATCATATCAAGTACATAACTATACTAATACGAGCATGCGAATAAGAATTTACCAACTAGGATTTCAATCCATAACTGCCTTGACACTTCCCATTTGAATTCTTTAAACGCCTTGATTCCCACACTTCTATTTTATTACCTTCCCCTTGAACTCTTTATTATTGTTTTCTGTCTTCCCTTATTTCGGAAAGACGAAACCTCGTACTTGGCATAAATTGGATACACTGATAGTACTAGATATACCCCATAGGCTAATCACATGACTTGGTGACTCCCTTTTATAATTGCTAAGGGCATATCATATGTGATGTATTTGGGTGTTAAAGTTTTTGAGGATTGAATAACACGACTAAATAAATAAGGAATAATTTATTTTTTTCTTAAATGCATAGCCTTATGTGATAGATGGATATATTCTAAGTTGGATAGAAATTACATTGTTAAACTTAAGTACAATCCTTTTTAGATTGTGACCAAGTGAGATTATATAGAGAGAACCCTACCCTATTTTAATTTTGAGAACAAAATTATTTTAAGTTGGGTAGATTGTAAACCCCCTCGACCAAATTTAGGTTTACTTAGCTTAGATAAAGAGACTAGGTTTAAATTGGAGATAATTAGAATTAGATTACAGTATTTTAAAATTTTGTACAATATTATATATCTTAGTGCACCTTACCGTTGCTCCGATATTTAGAGCACTGCACTAGCTATTACCTGCAAACAAATTCCATATGCTTTTCCTAGATGTGCCAACCTACCATTCTGACCCTTGTATAACTCATAACCACTCTCTCTTGTGCTATATTTTAGTCGCACAACATTCGTCGCAGACGTTATCATTTAAGTCCAAATAAAATACGACTTTGTACCCTTGTGCGTTCCAATCAAAATTGGAGATACAATCTTGACCGTTTTGTGCAACCCAAATTTATGATAATATTCTGCTCTGAGCCCTCTACGTCCATGACACTTGTGTCCCACCTAATTTAATCCCTATGTACTTCTAATTAATTCAAGAATACCTTGCGCATTAAATTTAATCAATTAAAACCCAATTTCCATCTTTGTGCAATTTTCTAATTATTGGGCACTTTTATGCAAAAATACATTAAGGTGTCCACACCAATGGACAATACATAAAGAAATACATTTTTTATTCACATAAAATTTTTCCATAATTTTCTGAATGTGCAACGCGCACATCGTCCCCTCAATTAAACCTATCCTTGCATTTTAAACAATGCAATTATAAACCCTCCTAACATCTCCATGATAAGTCAAGGCCCACTCCAAGGAGATGTTGACCAAGCCAATAGTCCTAGGTCAACAAAACCCTAAATTTTACATGTACAAATAAATCACTGTTCCTATTTTTATTCACAAACATCAAACCCACCCTGAAAAATCTAGCCGAATACTATTCATCCCCCTTCTCTCCCTGTTCACCCTCTTCCCTTACCCGACTCATAACCATCCCCATCCGCCACCACCTCAAGCCGCCACCACCAGCACTATCTGACCGCCTACCCTTCCCCGTCGATACCGGACCACCGTCCCAACCTCCAGTACCACCGCCAGTCCACCCCGCAACCATCATCATCATCACCAGCAAGCCTCCACCCGACTCCTCCCTCAGCCCGCCACCTCCCTCTCCTGACTCGGACCACCACCGACGTCTTTACCACCGTCTTCGCCGTCTCCCTCGCCATCACTACCACCTGAACCACCACCACTACCACCCGCAACCCCCACCCGCACCACCAGCAACCATCCTCCACACCATCATCACCCGCACCAACTCCATCATCACCACCCCCAACTCCATCAACACATCCACGACCGTCCTTAGCAACGACTACCAACGCCCTCGATACCACCCCCTGGCCGCCGACCCGCACACCACCACCACCGGCCCACAACCTGCCACCACCAACCGCTCCTGCTGCAACTGCCTGAACAAGCTGCTGCTGCTGCTGTCGTGTACTCCCCCCCCCCCCCCCCCCCCGCCGGAGCTCCCCCCCCTCACCGGTGATGACTCGTACGGCGGACACCCCCCTGGACACGACACAGAGGTACACTCTCACCTCGTATTATACGAGTATATATATATATATATATCAATGTATAAATGTATAATTAGTTATATTTTATATAGTATGTATATGTTATATATTATATGTATATGTTATTAATGTATATACGATTTTAATTTATTATATGTATATACTATATAATGTATTGTGTATAAATATATGTACTATATTGTGTTTATGTATATATATACATATGTATATTTAAAACGTATACTTTATGTATATACATATTTATGTATATAATTATGTATATATGTTGTTATTTTATGTCTTATATGTATATGTATAGGTATATGTGTTATAGTATTATGTATATATATATATATATATATATATATATATATATATATATATATATATATATATATATATATATATATATATATATATATATATATATATATATATATATATATATGTTGTGTGTGTGTGTGTTTATTTAAATGTATATATATGTACATACGTATTTTATTTATGTATTTATAATTATTTATGTATTTATGTACATATATATGTATATATATTATATATGTATATGTGTACTTCATTTAATTATGTACTTAGGTATATATGTATATATGTCTTAATTTATCTAATGTATATATAGGTATATACGATATGTATGTATATATGTACTATGTTATCCTAGTCAATTTAAACAATAAGTGTGAATTACGTATTCTTAAGTATTAAATGCTATTGTAGCATGTTCTCATAACCTGTTAGGAACTGTGTTTGGTGTACACGAAACTCGAGGAAACGACACATGTATGTTTTAGCTACGTGCACACGTGACCCGACTAGATGGACAGTTGAGACCCTGCGTCAGTTCGTCACTACAACGTAGTGTTTCCTGTTCGTACTATTGTAGTGACTGATGTTGTATTATATTATATTAAATGTATATAGGACCTATCGGATTATTCTGCGAGACTTCAGGAGCAGGCTATTGGTACTACGCAAATTTTTTGCCAGGCAAGTATACCTTGCCTTGTTGTACTGTTTAAATTCTGTGTTATTAGTTGTATGCTTATTATTTTAATATTATATAACTGTGCGCGTCTGAGAAGACTCGGGTACAGTCAACGAAGGCGTTGACGTTAGAATTTGTGTCTGACTTAATGTCTAGTAAACCCACCTAAAGTTGCGAAGTTATCGGTATGACTCCCCAGGCCTTGACACGTATCATTACACGTCACAGAGTGAGTTCATGTAGGGATGCGTACTTCATGACTGACTGGCCATCAGTATGAGCAGTACGTGTGACGGCATTTAGCTTACTTGTTTATTTCTGTAGCGACTTGCATTATAGTATGAGATATCCATGTCGTGTTCGCGACTTGTACATTGACATTGGGCGGAAAGACAATTAGTAGGCGTATAGGACAGACATTTGGCTGCCGTAGTTTCAGAGTAAACTGCGGGGCCGTGAGCCTCAGTGTTACCCGGTTATGGGTCAGTGTTACCCGGTTATGGGCTCAGGTTACCCGGTTATGGGCGTATATGCATGTCGATACATCCGGCAGAGGTAACTAGCTGCGCGCTATCATGATCGGTGATGTAGTCAGTATATAGTCCTGGCATCCAGTTTATAGCTAATTCTAGGTACTTAACCTCTGGCTCGACGCTATGCTTTATACCTTTCACCTACCCATACGTACCAAGGTTGTCTTCAAATTGCATTCACTTAGAATGGTTAGCACACCCCTTTATTTATTTAGTATTTACTTTGCATTCACTTCATGGCATGCTTCTATGTATCTTGTTATGTCCCTCTGAGGACCTGGTCCCTTTCCAGGTGTAGATGTTCATGAGTATTCGTAAGAGCGCATATCCGGACTGGCTACTTATATTGCGATGAGGTCTTCTCTTCGAGCCTCGTGATTGTTAGATGATTTACTTATATTATAGTTTTTTTATATTCTAGTTGGCAGTGGATTTGTTTTCACCTGACTATCATCATTAGATACTTTATATTGAGATCTAGTTTCATAGATATTGGTTATTTATTTCTATTTAAGTTCTGTGGATGAGATCTAGATTATACCCTATGACTTGTGATAATTTTACCACTTTTGAATTATTGTTCCTTTTATAGCGTACGCATGTGTTATGGTTTCCATATATTGGAGTTGCTATATACTTGCAGCTGGCATGCTTACGTGTCCTAGTCTTACGTATTTTAGGACTGGAGCGTGACAAATCTCGAGAGAACAAGGATAAAGAGAGAGAGAGAGAGAGAGAGAGAAAGAAATGAAATGAAACTCAAGTACTATTTATAGAGAAATTCTTGAAAATATCTCGGAAAGTTTCAAGTTTAAGAATTTTTGAGCTTCCTCGAGAACCAATATAATGCAATAAATTAGCACAAAAATACGTATCCGCATAAAATATAAATACTGTGAGACAAGTCTCACGACTCTCCCCTCCTTAGAATAATTCTGTCATCGAAATTTTCATATGGATCCAAATTCACTAACAAGAAAATCTAAAAAAGCAAGCACGAAACTAAAACAAGTAGGAAACTCATGTGAGCATGAAATTTCCTGGACAACAACAAAAAATCAAAAAATAAAACAATAACAGACATAATAGATAAGCTAACAATCAATCACAGGCACCGACTAAGATAGGACATGGGTATACGAATAAGTATACCTCCCGAGTCGAAGAGAAATAGATAACGAGTATGCATATCGTCCTCGCACTCCCATATTGACTCGCCTAGTGAGTGATGGCCTCAAGCAACACGAACTAATCCGATAGTCTGGTTCTTAAGAACCTTCTTCCTATGGTCCAAAATAGACATGGGCCTCTCCTTATATGATAAGTCAGTACTAACGACCAACTCAGAATGATCCAGGATATGGCTCAGGTCTGAAATATATCGGCACAACTGAGATACGTGAAAGACGCAATGTACCTGATGAAGCGATGGAGGAAGAGCTAGACGATATGATACGCCTCCAACTCGCTCGAGAATATCGAACGGGCCTATATATCTGGACTAAGCTTTCCCCATACTCCAAATCTGATAACTCCATGGGTAGGAAAAATCTTCCAAAATATATGGTCGCCGACAGAGAACTCAAGATGACGACGGTGTTGATCTGCCCAATAACTATGGCAATCCTGAGCCACTCTGAGATGCTCTCAGATCTGCCTGATCACTCCAACTGAGTGAACAATCATCTCTGGACCAAGCATATGCCTCTCGCTAATGTCATCCTAATCTAACGGTGATCTGCATCTCCTACCATACAAAGCCTCGAAGGGTGCCATCTGAATGTTGGCCTGGAAATGTTGTTATAGGAGAAATCTAATAAATATAAGTGATCCTCCTAAGATCCACCGAAAGTCAAGTGTACAAGCTCGAAGCATATCCTCCAAAGTCTGAATAGTATGCTCCGACTGTCCGTCTGTCTGTGGATGATAGGCTGAACTAAACTTTAACCTAGTACCCAAACTCTACTATAGGTGCTAACAAAAATAAGATATGAACCGCGAATCTCTATCTGAGACTATGCTAACTGGCACGCCATGCAATTTGACTATCTGCCTCACGTACAGTTCAGCTAGCTTATCTGTAGACTGGCCTACTCTACAAGGAAGAAAGTGAGTAACCTTTATGAGTCGATCCAATATAACCCATATAGTATCTCTGCCAGACGGGGATCTAGGAAGATCGGTCACAAAGTCTATAGTAATATGGTCCCACTTTCACTATAAAATCGGTAAAGGCTAAAGTAGTCTGGCCGGTCTCTGATGCTCGGCCTTGATCTGCTGACAGACTAAAGACCGAGAAATGAACCGAGCTATCTCCCTCTTCATACATTCCACCATAAGGGCTGAAGAATATCCTGATACATATTCATCCCTCCTAGATGCACTGAGTAGTGAGAACTATGGGCCTCTGACACAAAGTCGACTCTCAAACCTAAGAGTCTCTGAACTGCTGAAGCCTGACATCATCAGTCTACTCTATATTAATCCTCTCAACTATAGAAGACTGAACCTGCAGACTCGCCATAAAATTGATATCACCAGGTAATACTACCTCAATACCCATCTCCTGCAGATCCTCTAAAATGTGGCGCTGCTCTGTCAAGAAGTAAGCTCCTCCTCTCCTTATTAAGGTGTCATCTATGACATTGGCCTGCCGTGGATGATACTGAAGGTCAAGATCGTAGTCTGATAATAACTCGAGCCACCTTCTCTGACGCATGTTGAGTTCCTTCTGTGTGAACACATTCCTCAAGCTCTTGTGGTCTGTGAATATCTCCACTCGATCACCATATAGGTAATGTCTCTAGAGCTTAAGTGCAAACACTACTGCTGCCAACTCAAGATCATTTGTCGAATAACTCTTCTTATGGTATCAAAGCTGCAGAGACGCATAAGCTATCACTCTACCATGCTGCATAAGGACGCACCCTAGTGCCACTCCTGAAGCATCATAATACAATGAGAACTCACCTGATCCCATTGTAAGTGTCAGAATAGGAGCTAAAATCAAAATCCTCTTGAGCTTCTCAAAATAGGTCTGACAAGCATTTGACAACTCAAAACGCACATCCTTACACGTCAACTGTGTCAAGGGTGCAGATATCCTAATAAAGTCTGCCACAAACCGCCTGTAGTAGCCTACTAGACCCAAGAAACTGCGCACATCTTAAGTGGTACGGGGTACTGGCCAACTCTCAATAGCCTCCACCTTCTTAGGATCTACCTCGACTCCTCCACCAGAAATGATATGTCCCAAGAATGAGATACGATTAAGCCAGAACTCACACTTGCTGAACTTCGCATACAGTTGCTGCTCTCAAAGAATCTGAAGAACTACCTGAAGATGCTGCTCATGCTCTTCCTTATTCCGACTATAGATCAAGATATCATCAATAAACAATATCACAAACTGGTTTAGGTAAGGCATGAAGATGATATTCATGAGAGACATGAATATAGCTGGTGCATTAGTCGCTCCAAATGGCATAACTAGGAACTCCCAATGACCATATCTAGATCTGAATATCGTTTTGGGTATGTCCTGCTCTCTAACTCTAATCTGATGATAACGAGACCGCAAATCAATCTTAGAAAATACAGTTGCCCCACTGAGCTAATCAAATAAGTCATGGGCAAGGGATACTTGTTCTTAATGGTTATCGTATTTAGTATTCTATAATCAATAACTAAACGCGATGAACTATCCTTCTTTTTAACAAAAAGTAACGGGGATCCCCAAGGTGATGCACTAGGTCTAATGAATCCCTTGGCTCTCAAATTCTCAATCATCCAGTACAAGATCTCCAACTCAGATGGTGACATCTAAACTCTCTCTAAAACTGGCTTTGCTTCCGAGATCAAATCAATATAGAACTCCACATCTCTAACTGGTGTTACACCTGGTAGCTCGTTGGGAAATACATCAGGAAACTCATAAACTACCTTGGAAAATTATGCCTTCTCAGTCTCTGTCATCATCAATGTAACCTCCGATGACTCTAATGCACCTCTCAAGAATGAGAACTCCTCCCCACCAGGTACACGAAAGATAACCTTGCCACTATGGCAATCTATCATCGCGTATCTCGCACTCAACCAATCTATCACAAGAACGATATCATAATCGCCTATAGGAAACTTTATCAGCCTCACGAGAAACTCTCTCCCGCACACTATAACTCTACACGAGGGATATACTCTATCTATTCCCACGAGACCGTTACCAGTAAGTATATTCAACCTTACAGGTAAGGACTCAGATTCTAATCCAACTCGTGTCACAAAGCGTTAGCTGAAGCTGAATGAAAGTGGACGAGAATGGTACCTGCTACCTCCTATCTTGCTTCCAAAGCCACCTCCATTGATAGTTAGAAGGTTCAACCCTACCCTCTGGGTGATGGTCCCCTCTACTGATGACCTCTAGGTCTCTCCTGGGCCTGGGCCTGCGCATACTGCTATGACCTCTACTAGAATACCTGAGCCTGTGGAGGCAAAGGCCTCTGAATCTGATGCTGCTACACTGGTGCTAGTACCCTGTACTACGGCACTGCTGGTCGAACTGCTGACTAGGCTGATGATAATCCAGTCTAGTTTCTCCTAGGACATGCTTCGGCCATGTGGTCTGATGCCTCACACACCAAGCACAATCTATGTGCCCTACGGCACTCTGATACTATATGCCCAGGTTTTCCGCAGTGGAAACAACTACGGAAAGAAGAATAAAAAGATGACTGCCTTTGCTGAAGGAGCATCTAGGAAGACTGCTGAGATAATGTTGTCCTCCGCGAGGATCCAATCGTCAGGGCTCGAACTGCTGGAGCTGGTACTGATGACTAGGATGTTGATCCTCTTGAAACGTTGGACCTCTTTTGGCTCCCAACTCGATCTGTAATCCTCTACGATGTGTACTCATACCTCCTGGCTGCCCGTATTATTGCATCAAAGGTCTGAAACTCATGTTGTTCCACTGCCAAGATAATCTCTAAATGGAGTCCCTACTGAAACCTTCTTATCCAACTCGGTCACTACAAAGTGGGAGCAAACCGACTAAGCCTCACAAACTATGTCGCATAATCGTCGATGGTCCTTTCCTCCTACCTGACGTAGTTAAACCTCTGTTGAAGCTCGTAATGTGCCACCGCATCAAAATACCTTGCTTGGAACCTCTCACTAAAAACTGCCCTTGGAATCAGGGTCGTGAGAGAACCATCATGCGCTGCCCACCAGTCACGAGCCAAGTCCAACAACTGTAGCCTTAATACTGTTTCATGCTCTCTAGTCGGAGTCTCTGCTGCCTCTAAGATGGCCTCAGTGTCCTGCAGCCAAGCATCGGATGAAATTGCCACTTCTGTGCCATAGAAGTACGGAGGACTGAGATGCCAGAAGCTAGTCACAGAATTATGAATCTGAGAACCACATCGCTCCAACGCTGTCTGGACCTACTGAGTGAGTACGTCACTCTGGTGATGTTGGGTCGTCATGAAACCTCGGAGGATATCCAACAGGCAGCACCGGCTGCTCGACTTGAACTGGGTGCACCAGTGCTGCTTGCTGATCCGGTACTGTCGGCCGATCTTCCACGGGATCTACTCTGGACTCTGCCCCTGAATGTTGAGGTCGGTCTCCAGGAATACCCTCCATGAGATATACTTGATCCATCTGGCCGATAGTAACAGGAAAAGTGCCCCTTAAGTAAATGACACAAGAGTCAGTCGAAGAAGATAATAGATCAACGAATAAGCAGATATCAGATTCAAGAATCAGGGATAGAAAAAATGACTAGGGATCAAGGAAAATAGTTTACAATTGAGACAACTAGCAACAGCAACAACATCTACATATCTGTAAAAACCAGACCTGCATGGGCCACCACTACAACAATGTCATGCCCCAAAATCTGAATATTAGAGAGCGGGATTGACTAGGCCAGCTACGTATACTTAGAGCACATCGGTACTCCGCATATACAGAGAAGCTGTAAGACATGAGGGGTTACTAATATAAACCAACAGTCAAGCCTAGGTCCAACAAACCCTAGTGTCTCAATCACAAGAACAACAGGAATAATAACAAGATGTAAGATCAGCTAAAGTATAATAGTAAAGCGTCCCAAACTATAATATACAGATGATCATGAAGCTAGTGAACACAAAATGAATAAACTAGCCAAAATCTAAGTCATACATGATCAACCCTAGGATATGTCAATCATGATATTGCCCGTAGGCTAACTGATCAAACCAAAACACGAGCTAAATTTGTGCTCGGTGGCTAAATGCCAACAAAAGTAGAATGTATATCGGAGTGGGGAAGTAAAAAAATCCAATCAAGTAGTCTGGTGTTCCTGGTGGTTACCGTCCTCAGAAAAGTACAAAAGATCCTCCGGTGCTTCTACTGGATCTGGCCATACAAAACCAGTGGGGTCAGACCCCCAAATAGCAAGTACCACAAAGGAAGCCAATCTAGGAACTTAAACCAATAACTCAAGCAATACAACTACTGAAAGTAAAGACTGAATGTAATGATCTTAGCATACTAAAAGAAATAATGTAAACCTGCAATGAGACATATCCTGAACTGATAAGCAAAAATATAATAAAAAGTGTAGAAAATAAATGTATAATTATGCAAAGCCTAGACTAACCATCATCCATAAATCACGGCAAATCATATAAGTATAGCTTGATACTTTAACTAACTAAGGTTATCACAATACTAATTACTAATAATTATAATGCAACGAAATACTAGGGTTCCTTCTGATCACATGTCCCTACAGTCTGTTCGGAATATCCATACGCACAAACCAGCACCGGATACTCCTCAAGATACTCCACAAGATAAACCACTGGATACCCCATAAGATACTCCATAAGATAACCATATGAATAACCTGGACTGTATGCAATCTAGGAAAAATTTTAGTCATGTACTAAGTGAATCTCTAGTTATTAACCCCTAGCAGTTTCTTGTATGAATTCGGGTGTGATATTTCGCAGAATCTATCCTAGACATGATGCAACAAAACAAGTTCTAATTGTAATATGAATAAGTTTTTAATATATATTGCACAAATGGATTCATTTAAGCCACGACAACAACCAAGCCATGTGAAACCAAGTGAAGCCAGGTGAAGCCATATGAAGCCATGTAAAGCCATGTATAACCAGGTAAAGCCATGTGAAGCCAAGTCCATCCAGATGAAACCAAGTCAAGCCATGTCCGATGAAGCCATAAAAAGTCATGACAAGTCAAGTCCAGTCAATCATGTCATCACGTGTAGCCGGGCAAAGTCGGGTAAAACCGAGTAAAGCCAAGTCAAGTCAAGTCATCTGAAGCCATGTAAGTTCATGTTTAGTCATGTCAAGTCATCGCGTATCCAAGCAAAAGCCAAAAGAATCAAAATAAAATCACAAAAAACCAAGAATTCCTAAAGAAATGGCACGATCGGTATATCGTCGGTATAGTCCAGTACACCGTCGGTATACCGGTCCAAAGATAGGAAAAATACAGCAAGTCTGAATTCTAACAAATCGGCATACCATCGATATACTGTAGTATACCATCAATATGCCACTCCAAGTAGGCAAGAAAGGTTCTGGAAAATAAAGTTCCACAAATTGGTATATCATCGGTATATTATAGTATACCGTTGGTATGCCGGCCAAGACAAAATCCTGAAGTCGGTTAACAATGTTGACAAGGATTGATATACCATCAGTACACTGTACTACATCGTCGATATGCCGATAAGGTTCACAGAAAATATTAAAAAATCTAAGTCGGTAGAAATCTGCATACCGTCGGTATACTGTAGTATACCGTCGGTATGCCGGTTTCCACGGATAAACATAGTCATAGTCAAGTATAATTTCTGGGACCCAAATCAAATCCCAAAAATTAGCAGAACCAATCTAACAAGAAATTAAGTCTAATGGTAAGTCTCGTATCATAATTTAAACTAAAACTCACGGTCACAACTCTGGTACCGTTTTTGTTACCGAGTTACCAAAAAGGGACAGAACAAGATTCTACCAGAAATTAAAATCGAGACGGTCAAAAGGCTAGAAATCAATATACGAACAACAATAGTAAAGCACATCTAAACTAAAAAGTAACAACCAAAGCTCCAGGAAAGTAAAATGACAGAAAGTAAAAGAAGTTCACGAAATCGACAAGGTGTACTTTCCTAAAGCGAGCTCCCAGCCTAAACCTTCTAGTCCACCACCACGAAGGAGTTCAGAAATCATACTCCAGGTCTCAAGACCAAGCTCCAAGCTCGAGAAAAAAAGGATGAAGAGAAGAGAGAGAAGAGAAAGAAAGAAAAGAAATAAAACTCAAGTACTATTTATTGAGAAATTCTCGAAAATATCTCGAGAAGTAAAACAAATATCTGTTGGACAGTATACCGTCGGTATACTATAGTATACCGTTGGTATACCGGTCAGGTTGTAAAGTTTTAATTTTAAGAATTTTTGAGCTTCCACGAGAACCAATACAATGCAATAAATTAGCACAAAAATATGTATCCGCATAAAAAATAAATACTGTGAGAGTCTCACAGATAATTAGGCAGCACGGAGTCCCAACGAGTATAGTGTCAGATCGTAATACTCGCTTTATATCTCATTTCTGGAAAAGCTTGCACAAGCATTTTGGTACCAAGTTGAGATTCAGTACCGCGTATCATCTACAGACATATGGGCAATCAGAGAGGACGATCCAGACTTTGGAAGATATATTGTGGGCTTGTACCTTAGAATTTGGTGGATCTTGGAAGGATCATCTTCACTTAATTGAATTCTCATACAATAACAGTTATCAGGTTAGCATACAGATAGTTCCTTTCGAGGTATTATATGGAAGAAAGTACAGATTACCCTTGGCATGTGATGAGATTGGTGAATGAAAGATGTTGGAGCCTGAAATGATCACTCAAACGATTGGAGTAGTTAAGAAGATCAGGGAGCGACTTTGGGTTGCACAATATCATCATCGTCATTGTGCAGATCAATATCGTAGGCCGTTAGAGTTTTCTGTCGGCGATCACGTATTTTTGCGGATTTTGCCTACCCATGGATTCATTAGATTCGGGGTTCACAGGAAGCTTAGTCCACAATATGTGGGACCGTCCAATATTCTCGAAAGGGTAGGAGATGTTGCTTATCATCTTGCCCTTCCCACTTTACTTTGTGAAGTACATGATGTATTTTATGTGTCCTAGTTGTGTAAGTATGTCCTAGATCTAAGTCATGTCCTCAATCACTCTAATTTAGTCGTTGGTACCGACTTAGCTTATGTGGAATAATCCATGTCTATTCTATATTAGAGAGAGAAGGTACTCAAGAACCAGACTATCCGTCATGTTCGTGTTGCGTGGGGACATTACTCCTTGAGGGAGTCAATATGGGAGCTCGGTGATGATATTCGATCTCGGTACCCACACATATTCAACTCATAAGGTATATTCCCTTCATATGCCTTTGCATCTTTCATTCCTTGATCAGCAAGTACTCGTGTGAGGTGTTGTTACTTTGCTTCATTATTTGTGTTATTATTTATTTATATGTGTAGATTTGTCACGCCCCAGTCCCAAAATGACGAGGGACTGGACACGTGGCAATGGCCAGCAGCACGCACCGATGGACAACCCAATTTAATGGATCCATCAGGGCATGCTTAAGCTGTAGTCTAGCAGTAAAGTGTTACAGTCTCAGGTATTTCTAATCTCATCCACAGATAACACAGATTAATTGCCAGGAAATAACTGCAATGGAATTAAATTATCAATAGCAAATAAGGTTATCTCGGGGAAACAATTCCGAGAACTTAGTTTATTACATTTAAGGAAAAGACAGGAAATAAAATGCTGGAAAATGTAAATACTGTGTAGATGTAGCCGGTGCTCAAGAGAAGTCTTCGGCCACTATCTCGTCCTGTGTTCCTGGTTCTGTTCCGAGGAGTGCTCCGGTACCGTACACTTCTGGGTAGTTCTCTTCAGCTGTACCTGGGGACATCATCCATTCCAGGTCCTCAGGGGACATAGCAAGGTACAGAAAAACTCAAGCCAAATGAATATCAGTGCAGCAATCAGATAATTCAGCAGGGTAAACTAAGTAACCAGCTATGTGATATGCAATATGAGAGCAGCACTAGAACTCAGGCCGAAGCCACTACAAGCTCTGTGTCGGGGAGCCGGTAGCAGCAATAACTATGATTTACACTATGATATAAACTATGTTTTATATATATATAATATCAGCCTGTAGTCTGTGTGTCTCTCCCCACCCAATGTAATCACACGTCTCATGTCCATGACACGCATAATCATAACTAATGCAGTAAGTCTGATAGCTATGAATCATTGTCTAAGAATGTAAAGTCTATGTCATCAACATGCAACCTATACAGAATCACCTTGAATGTCTCAGGAAGACTCTGTCTCATGAAATAGTGTCAAGTGTCCTGGGTTCTGGTGTACTTGATAGGACAAGTACGAGAATTATAGGGTCTCGATATCCATGTCTATGTGACGTTACACAACCCCGCGTACGGAGTTGGCACCCGACTATGATCGGGCACTAAGCACGTCACACGTTCCCTAGGTCAAGCAGTTAAAACAAGTTTATATTTTAATTCACATGAAAACAAGTAAAATACTTTGTCAAGGATTACTGAGATTTGGCAAACTTTAATTGTCCTTTATTGCATAATTAAGTCCAGAAAATAATTAGCAAGCTGCAGAGTTTGGCAAGGTACACTTGCCTGTGGTTCCGGCTGTGTTTACGGCTCTGACTTCGGCGGGTATTGCAGGCGGTACTCCGGTTGCTGAAACAAACATCACCATCAGATCCAGAAAATATCAATCCGCTAGAAACGCCTGTCCTTGGGTCCAATTTGGAGACAAGGGCAGAAACGGCAGTTTCGGGCCAAAACGGGGTCCACCGGTGGGCCCGCTTTGCACCGAAAAATGCGTCAGGGTCAACGGTCTCCAAATTCACCAAACTCAGTGTCAATAGATCAGGAACGCTGATACGAACCCAACGGAACTTTCAGATTTGAATTCCGATGAGCCGATCACGAAATCGCCCGTCGAGCGGGGCCTGTGGGGCCCACGACACGCGATTTCGTCGACGTTCTCAGAATCGAACCAAACTTGACCCACAGGACCAGCGTATCGCTACGGGTCCGATGGCGCAAGTTTCGTCTCGATCCGACGTGTGTACACAAAGTTAGGTCGAATTGCAGAAAAGGCGGATACGGGGCGATGTCCGCGGATACGCGTTGATTCCGGTGTGCACGCACGCCCGAATCAGCTTCCGCGAAATCCCACACGTCCGTATCGACGAGGCGCACGTATCTGTGAAGACCGTGCGCGACCAAGTCGTCCCGTTTGGCGGGGCGTACTCAGTTCCGGGGTGAAACCGAGTCTGGGTTTTTCCTGTTTTTGGATCGCGGTGTGCGATCACCACAGGACGCGATGCCCCGAACAGTTTGTCCGGACACCGAGAGGGTCATACAGGCTACGCGTAGGAATTTACGGAATCGAGAACGGAGATCAGGGTTGCAAGATACGAATACCTGAAGGGGACCGAGAAATCGGGGTTTACAGTGTCCGGATCGTGTCCTGGACGCGTGTCCTGTGCTGTGTCCGCGGCGTGTCCGGGCTCCTCGGCCGTGTCCGGTGCTCTGGGGGACTGGCCGACGGTCGGCGAGGCTCTGGGAGGTCCGGCGGGGGACGGCGAGGTCTCCGGCAGCGCGTGCTGCGGCCCTCGACGAGCTGGCCGGCGTCGAGCGGCTGAGGGGGCGGAGAAAGAAGAGGGTGGTTCGCTGGGGCGGACCACGACGGGGGAGGCCGGCTCGGGCGCTGGCTAGGGCGGCTCTAGGCGGTGGGCAGAGCTCCGGTGAGGGGTTGCCGGAGATTGGGTAGAGTTAGGGTTAGGGCTCGGCGTTTGGGGTGGAAGAGGGCTGAGGGAGGAGGATTTTATAGGAGGCTGCGAGGGGGCTCGGCCGGGGCGTCGCGGCGGGGGATCCGGAGGTGAGGGCGACGTGGGGAGGTTCTCCGGCCACGTCGCCGGAGAACGCGGCGGCGCGAAGATCGGGTCGAACGTGGGAGACGACGGGGTGACAGCGGTCCGGGTCGGGTCCGGGCTAGCGGGTCCGCCCGACCCGCCCGACCCGCTAGGCCGCGGATGGGCCGGGTCTGTTGGGCCGGGCTGGGCCGGCCCAACGGGCTGGGTAATTATTTAAAAATAAATAATAATAATAATAACTGAATTAATAAATAATTAAATAATTAAATCAATAGTTTTAGGCATTTAAAAAAATAGGTCCGGGGTCCGATAAATTCCAGAAAAATTGCTCTAAGTCCAGTTTTTCATTTTACATCCAAAAATATTATTTTCATAATATTTTAATACTGTTTAATATCAATTAAAAATCATTGAATAATTAAAACCCTGTTTTTAAATTACAGAAAATTCCCAGAAAATTCCAGAAAATTGTGAAAAATCCAGTTTTTAAAATTTTGAAAAATTAGGGGGGTTTACAAGATTGCTTATAGTTAGTTTGTTACTTGTCTTGATATCTTTAGCTAGCCTTGAGTTTGAATTTCGATGACAAAAAAATTTAAAGGTGGGTACAGATGTCAGCCCCCTTTTCCGGCGCACTTTGGCACATATTGTTTGCTAGTCCGACCATTATTTAGACCGGACCCGAGAGTTATGGAGAGAGTGGATTTGGTTGGGTTGGTGGCATGTGTGTCTTTGATGGGTTTGAATGATCCAACGGTCCACATCACAAACCTAAACCTATATATTCCCATTTCTCTCTCTCTCTCTCTCTCTCTCTCTCTTTGCTCATTATTTTCTTTTATATTTTCTCTCTTAGGTTTTCTCTCTCCCTCCATAGGCAGGTACATCTTTCACAAGAGAAGAACCATTAATTTATGCATGCTTTTAGTTTTTAATACTTCATGTTTATTTCTAGCTCATATTGTTGGGACCGAGCATCCATTCATCTTTAATACTTGTTGTTCTTGATTTTCTTGGTTGGAATTGCATGGACCTGAGTTTGGATTTATGTGTTCACTTTTATTTTTCAGTGGTTTGATCTCCCAAAACTTTGTATTTTATAAAACTAATTAGCTCATAGTGTAGAGACCCATATTTTATGTAACTTTGCTTTTGGTCGTGCTTGATTTCGAGTCTAGCTAAGTTCAATGCTAAAACTTGATACCATATGTATACCAAAATGGCTGACTGGAGAAGAATAATAGTGCTCTGTGAAGAGTATGCAAAAGAACCCATTTGGCGTAGAAATACGTATGTTTTACTTTGGACGCATTAGTGTGCAGTCACAACTCTTCGTGTGTACTAATCATACTGCACTCAGTCTCCTAGCAAAAGTGTGCCAGTCACACTCCTTGAGTCAGTGGCGCACTTTCGAGAGAAAACTCAGTTGGCGCACTTTGGTGCGTATTCAATCAAATTTCTTCCTGAAAAATCAAGAGAAAGTGTGCCACAGTCAATCAACGCGCTTTCTTCGTATTTGGCAATCTAGAGCACTTTTCCTATGTTTCGTCAACCGGCACACTTTTCTTACGTTTGGTCTGCTTACGCACTTTCTTCCCTCTTCATTTCCTTAGGGACTAAGCTTTGGTTGTTTTCTCGATTTATGTGTTATTTATTTGTTTACTCCTCGGTTGTCGAGCTTTGACCTAGGATTACGTGTTTTGTCTTTTTACTAGCTTGCTCACGCATTTTTTTTGAAAGCACGTCTTATTCTTGCCCGCGTACTTTTTTCAAGTGCACCGTGTTGGTTAACTTGACAAAGTGCGCCACCTTATTTCTGTGAGTTTGTGCGCCCACCTTGTTTCTGTGAGTTTGTGCCCTACCTTGTTTCTGTGTAGTACAGTATCTGACCTATTATAAATAATGTTGAGCCACTGTTTTGCTATAGTAACATTAAAACTGCTAATACCGTGATCTAGCGTAGTGGCCCTACAGAAAACTGGTACAATTCATGAAGTGCCTGTATATTCATCTATTTGGCTAGGTTAGCTCGTGTTCGGCATGGCGTGATCTGAGCATACCTATTATACATTATTCTGAGATAATCTCAGACTCCACAAATAGTAAATCATATAATTGATTGGCCAATTTTATTAAATTGGACTTGGTTGTGATTGTATTATTCTATTTGTAGTCTAGGGAAAAGGACTATCATAATGTGATGGATTCAACCCTTGTCCTTGTTTGGTTTTAGGGTTGGACCTTTTTGCTAGGATATGACATGGACCTAAGTTACGATGCAGAACCATTATTTATTATATATTTACTGCTTGGGTTTTTGTTTCTCCTTTTCGTGCTTTCTTTGTGGTACTTGTTATTTGGGGGGTCTGACCCCATTGGTTTTGTATGGCAAGATTTAGAGCCAGCACCTGAGGATCAAGCTTATATCACCCTCACTGATGGTACGTACTAGAAGGATGACTGTTGAGGGTCACGAGTGAGTTCCTTTATTCACTGCTCGTCATTTGTAAACTATATTCTTTTGGACGTTTAGCCAACCGACATTTGTTAGCCGACAAATCTGGACACTACTTCCTTACATGACTCTATATATTTAGACTGCAGTTGACTCACTGTCATGTATACTTTGATCTTGCATCTGGCACATCATTCTGTACCGCCAGATCTCTAAAGAATATAACATTAACACATTGCGGGTTGCTTCGGTATTCCGTAATGTGTGGTTGGTTAAGTCATTCCCCCGCTCTCCAGTATTCTGGATCTAGGACGTGACAACATCACTTCTTATGCAAGCTAGTGGTATCACCAGCAAAAGTATTTATTTTAGCTATATCAGTGCCAAGTTTAATAATATAAGTACCTACCAATCATTACGATATTATGTGAAGTAGCAATGAGTATATTAAGGACATCAGTTGAAAGACCAAGTGTAATAACATAGACAATATATTTATAGAAGCATAGAAAAGATGCATCCATGCGCCCAACGTCCATACGCCCCAAAATAAAACTCAACTAATAATGGACCGCATGGACACCATGCGGCCCAAAAAGGGACACCCATACAGTCCAAACAAGCTTCCTGACAACTGGCCGCAAGTCAACCTGACATGACGTCCTGTCAACAAAGATGGCGCCTGACACAGAATTCTGACAAAAATAATTTTCTTGATCGTCTCGAAGGACGAGAATACACTAAGAGACAGAAGCCCCGAGGATACTGCAGAGCCACGTGTACAACACGATAAAAGATCCCATGCAGCTCTGGTCCATGCCTCCCAGACTCCATACGGTCCATGCGTCTCTATCTCATGCGTCCCAGACTCCATGCGTCTCTGGCCCATACGTCCCAGACTACATGCGTCACATGCGGCTCTGGCCCATGCGTCCCAGTCTCCATGTGTCCCATGCATTCTAGACTCCATGCGTCCCGTGCGTCTTTGGCCATACGTGTCCCAGATTCTATATCGACTAAATCTTGTTGTTTCAACTAAGTGATTCTCTTCAACACAGTAGCGGCCACGTGTCTACTGGACCAAGTCGCTCCTATAACAGATGAGAACCATCCAGATATTCAGCAATAAAATATCTTAAGAAATATCCACGTGACAACTGAAGCCCGATCTTGTGCACAGTTGTAATTCCTTGCTGTTAGGAGAAGACATGTAGCAACCCCCAACGTCCATGCGGCCCAAATTATATGCGGCCACTAAAAGACTATAAATAATATTTTATTACCCATATGCAAAGGGCTGGCGGGCTATCTATGAATCAATACTCAAGGAAGAGAGAAAAGCTATTACATCGGATCGTCCACGGAGTAAAGAGAGTTGCTACACTCATAACCCTCCATTGTCACCCCCCAGAAAACAAATTTATACTTAGATTGTCTTCTAGGACTCTCCTTTGTACTTTCTTAGTTTGTTAATCAAATTCAGTTCTCCCGGTTCTCGTTTTGATTTAAATGACAAAAAATATTGAATAAAGATTATGAAAACTCTACTACTTTGGAAGATATATCAACATATATTAACAACACCATAAATACTTAGCAATACCAACAGTACCAATAGTATTAGCAAGTATCAGCATGGTCACCAATATTAACATTAACATTTCAACATCTTCAGAAATTCTAGTGAGTTCAACATTTATACCGACTTTAGTAGTTCAAATGACTCCAACAACGAGATAGGAACTTGTACATTGCTCGGTAGTAATTATACTGATGCTACTAGCCGATCAACCGAAGAATCTATACCATGAACATAAACTTTGTATACTAATGTGAGTAGGCAAGCACGAACACACGTAGAAAACCTCAGGACTGTATTTGAGCAATATATGAGATTATGGATGGGATACATGTTCGTGTCAAAGTTTTACGATCAGATGCACCGAGGTTTACGGTAGAAAGGATTGGCCAACCCAAACTATCTTGGCATCATGTTTGTTTGATATGAAATTCACTTATGTCTTACCTGGTTGGGAAGGAACTACATTAGACTCTAGAATAATAATAAAACCTCTAAAGGATAAATTCATAATACCTCTAGGTTAGTGTTAATAAATTGAGCCACTAATGTAGGAATATGTGGTGTGGCTTAATAAACTTAAATTACTTTGTTAGGAAAAAAAAATTTGGTTGATGAATGTTTATACTGAAAAATGGATTGATTACGCCATATAGAGTTGTTTGATTCCATTTGAAAGAATATTCTTCTTGTAGTCTTGAAAATGGTAATGAGTTATTCAATTTAAAGAATTTGCAATGTCATTGAGAGGACATTTGTCATTTTGAAGAAGAGATTTTCCATCATTGCTAGCGGAAACGAATCATATTATTCAGTACATACCACTTCAGAGATTATATTAGCATGCATATTGCATATTACATAACTTCCTGAAGGGTGTAGATCCAGATGAACATTTGATAAATGAAGTTGATCGTGAGATACAAAATGGCCAGGAAAAGTTAACTCTAGGAAAGTTTCAACTGTAATATATGAAGATTCAAGACTAGGTGCAGTACTGAGAGACAACATTACAACCTACATGTGGAATGATTATGATAAGTACTAGCCTGCAATTTATTGTGTTAAATAACGACTTATTTGCTAGATTGAGATTTGTCATTTGAAAGATTTTTTTTCATGATTTTAGTAAAGGGTTGGATATTGGTTTTAATATTTCAATTCCAACTTGTTAACTTTATTTTATGTATGTTATGTTTATATCATCTATGTTGGGTCCATGATTGCTTCAGCTCATATAAAGTTGGTATTATGGTTATGTTAATCCATTTTGTGTATTTGCATCTTTTGTCTTATGCATGACTGCTTATTTTATTGATATATATGTTTTATTGATACATATGTAGTATATAATGTCAAAGATTCATGAAAAAAATGACATGGATGCGTCAAATAAATGGAATAACAATTTTTGTGGAATGGGAACTTTAATGATTTGCTGGTAGATGCATTATTGGAAAAAAATAAAAGGGAATAGACCTGATCATGGGATCTTCACTATGCCTGTAACAATATTATGCCAGTATTGACTCCTGCTTTGGGTCCAAGGTTAGATAAAAGGCATGTCAAAAATCATGCGAATATTTTGAAGAAAATATTAGCAGAATGTAAGGATTTACTTCACGGGTTAAGTGGTTTTGGTTGGAATGTTAAAGATTGCATGTTTCAAGTAACACATGAAGTGTGGATGGATCTTATTCAGATATATCACTTTACTACCAAATTTATTTTTTACTTAATTTTATTTAAACATAAAATATTGCTTATTATAGGCAAAACCATCTGTAAGTAAGTTGCCATCTGTAAGTAAGTGGATGAATAAACATGTGCGAAATTATGGAAAACTCTATGACATTTATGGGGAGGATCGAGCTAATGGTGATGAAACTGTGAGTGCAAAAAAAAGGGTAATGAGTTGGCAAAGGGAGGATAATTTTGACTTGAATGATGACAGCTGGTAAATGGAGGGTAATTTCGACTTGAATGATGACAACTTTGTGTTCGATAATGAATTTAGTTGTGCAAACATTGCACCTTACGAAGACTACAAATTATATCAGTCCTTCTTCAATTCATTATTCTCCAACACCTACATTCGAAGGAGATCAATCTTCAAAACGTAGAAAACGTAAGGCCGCAATGATTTAGGCATTGGAAACAATTTGAATATGTGACTGAGAGCATGAATAATGTTACATATGTATTACAAGAAGGAAATACAATCATGAAAGATAGTAATATGATTGCCGATCGAAAGGGTTGTTGATGTAGTTGAAAAAGGGTCCAAGATTTGGGAATACCTCGTAATATGCAATTGGATGTGTATTTGTTCCTTATTAATAAAAAATGTACTACTGGATCATTTTTTGGCACTCCTTCTATGCTATCTGAAGTGTTGATGAAGATGATGAACTTAATCTAAAGGATGATTAGTGTCTGAATTACTTGCAAGAGGAATGGAGATGGAGATGTAAAGGAAGAGAGATTGACTTTTGAACTTATTTTGAGTAATTGAACTTACTCTGAGACATATCAGTATTAATTATATTGATCATGTTATTATTATATTGATCATTGACTTTGTTATTTTTTGTTTAAACTATAAAAAAAAAAATCTGTTGTATATATGGATTAAATTGTGATTTATTCATTATCATTTGGTGAGATCCGTTGATGGGATAATCTCAACTCCCGATATGAGTTAAGTAAATTTTAATCTTATGTAAATAATAATTTAATTATTTTTAAAGATAATGCTTCAGTATATAACATTTATGAAAGTTGGAAATATTAATTCTAATATTAGATTTTATATTTTGATTTATTCATTAGTTATTCTTTATACATGACTCATTATCTCGAACTATAAAAATATAAATATAAAATAAATTTTTTTTTTATTTGTAAACTAAGAATGTGAAAATTTTGAGAAATTCAAGACTAAATAGTAATTTTATCTATGTCTCACAAGCAAACAAAAAAATTATTTTTTTTATTTTTTTTCCTTAATGAAATTATTTTTGTTTCCTCTTCATTCTTTCTTTCTCTCAAAATTTCAATTTCTCTCCCACAAAGTTCTCAAACACGTCATTATTAGTTGATTTCTTCCAACATCACTTTTGTGGTGGGAAAAGATAGACTCCTCAATCTCATATGTAAAAACTCCTTTATCTCCACTTGGTAAGGTTTTCATATTTTTGACAACATTGAGATGTGAGCACGGAATGGTACAGCAATCTCATCGCATAATTGGTGACTTTCTGGATTCGAATTTAGACCACGAGAAGAAGAAGAAGGAAGAAGAAGAAGAAGAAGAAGAGGAGGAGGAGGAGAAAAAAAAAAAAAAACTGAAAAAAAAGTGATTATTTTTATTTTCTTTGATTAGAAGAGATATTCCTTGTTATCTCAAATTGAAATAGGAAATGCGCTTTTGCTTTGGGGCTTTGGACAATGTTGCTACTGGACGCAAGACAATGTGTTGCTACTGGACACAATTCGGATTGGCCATAACATAGTTCTGCCAATCTATTCTACTATATAATGACAAAAGTAGACTTCATCGTGAAAATTTTCTTTCCAAAAATGTCCTTCAATATATTTACTAATTAAAAGAATACCTACAATAAATTCCACTGATAACCATTTAAGAGATTCATTAATGTATTACGGAAATCGAAGGATTCATACTACTTGTTAAATCTTCTAAGATGTTCCCAGGGAATTTGAAGGGTTGAATTCTTAACCTATATAATTAAAAACAACAAAGTTAAATCAACTCATCAACATCATCCACTCTAAGATACGTGCAAAGCACGTGTATATATACTAGTATTCATTAACAACAAGGACAATGGTATGCCAACAACAAAATGCTTACAATCTTCTTACAACTACCACATGTCAGCCACGTGGCAGCTGGCCACATGACGGCCACGTGACGGCCGTTCATTGGAGGAGGGGGGAGAGATGAGACACGATAGTTATTCGGTTGGCCGCCACGTGACAGGAACGTCACGTGACAGCCGTTCGTTGGAAGAGGGATGGAGTCAGATATGGCTCACATAGCAGGAAAGGATAGAGAGGGTTGTAAGACGGTTGTAAGTATTTGGTAGTAAACTTAGCATTATTGTAACAACAAATATATCTCTTGTGATTGTTTGAAAACAAAGAAATGAACAGAAACATTTAAACCAGCTTCATTTAATTACCACAGAGAACAACATATCTCAATATTATGGATGGAAAAACAGAGCTACCTAATATTAAGAAAATTGCTTTTGCTAATTAAGATAAAAAAATCTTGTGCTTTCACTGAGATTTGAACTCAGGACCTCCCGCTTACTAAACGGGTGCTCTAACCAACTGAGCTATGAAAGCAGAACGACTAAAATGGTTGAATAGAGACTATAGAGTTATAATTCTTGCAAGCTAGGATTCCCTCCTCTCTCGCAAGTGCCTAATCCATGGATGGAGGCAAAAGACTTGCATGCTAGGATTCCCTCCTCTTACAATTACCTAATCTGAAGTGGTCAAAGAAAGCCGCAACAACAGCACAAAGAAAAGAGAAGGGAGAAGGAAATGGCCCTTATAATGTGGGGCTATACTATGACTACAACCAAATGCCTACAATCTTCTTACAACTGTCATGTGACGATCATTCATTGGAGGAAAGGAGAGAGGTGAAATCCGGTGGCTACTCGGATGGTCGTCACGTAGTCGGAATGCCACATAACGATCATTTATTGGAGGAAAGTTGGGACCGGGGTGGCCCACATGGTAGAAGTATGAAAGGGTTGTAAGAAAGTTTTAAGCATTTGGTAGTAAACTTAGCATTATTGTATAATGTAATGTGCCCCCTCCCCCTCAGCTCTGCAACAAACCCATTGCCAGCTCTCTTCGAACCCCTCTCCTAACTCTCAAGATGTATAATGGGTCGGACGTTCCGGGCTCGGCACGGTCAACATCGGTCTGGGTCGGCTCGGACCCGGTCAACGACTGAAACGGCTCGGCCGAACATATAAGCGGGTCCGGACTAGGTCCAATATTTCAGCCCGTTAGCCCAACCCGAAAAGCTATGTGAGTTCCGTCCGGGGAAATCCGGAAAACCCGATAAAACCGGACCGGCCCGGTCTGATTCAGATTTTTTTTTTTAATCAATATTCGTTGGGACTATTTTTACCAATTGACTTGGTGTTCTGGCTCATGCAATTTTTTAACAGTTTGAGTCAATTGATTTAAGCTTGCAACCAAACCACCTATGGATCTCTATTTAAAGAGCATATCGCCTTTCACCCATATGTGCAGTCGATGCCAGACTAAAAGTTTTCCTTACATATGAAATCTTCCAACCATGTGCAGCATAGAAATGAGAACATTTGTTAGTTTCCTTTTATTCATTTAGTCCCATATCGACTGCACATATGGATGAAATGAGAGATGTCCTTTAAATAGAGATTTATAGATGATGCTTTTTTTGCATAAATGACTACTACCCTAGTCAGTTGGCTTTATAAAAAAAAAAATTACATCTCGCTAATTGAGTTGGCGAGAATTGCATAGCTTGGTCAGCTCGCCAACTGACTTGTTAGATTGCATCAACTCGCCAACTAAGATGGCATTTTGTCCCTCATTTTGAAAATATATCAATCTTTTTCCTGAACATGCTATTTTATCTAAAAAAATTCTCCCTATGAAAATTTATGTATATAAAATTATATATAAATTTAAAAAATTACTAACAAATAACTTATAATTTTCTATTTATTATTATATATAATATAATATAATATAATATATATATATATATATATATATATATATATATATATATATATAAAACTAACCGGGCCGTCCTGGCTCGACCGTTTACCGGCCCGGACCCATACCGTTTCGACCCGGTCCTCCCCTGACCCGGTCATGGGCTCGGGATGGGTCCGTATAAATTATGACCGGGCCAGGCCGGCCCGACCCTCCTCTTCTCTCAAGTTGAGCCCCGCCAGGATCGAGCCCTGTCAAACCCAGTCAGCTCGGACCGCGAGATGGCCCGGACCGACCCAATACACACCATGACCTAACTCCACCAATAATATATCTCTCTCTCCTCTCTCCCTCTCTCTTTATACATACTAGTCACGTTTTTGCATGTATGAAAAAAATCTATAATATTATTAATAAATTATATAAAAGTTTAAATTGTATTAGAATTTTTTAAATATAATTTGAATATATTTGAATATAATTTGTTATAATTATTTTTTTGAAATATGGATATGTATTTAATTAGATAATATCATAGTTAGTTTAAACATAATTTAAAATTTAAATATATCCTAGTATCTAGTGGTTTTTTAAGTTTTTTATGTGAAAAGAAAATAAATTAGGTGGTTTTAATTTTTTTTATGTGAAAAAAAGATTGATGATATACATATGGCTTACACAACTCATTTTTAAGCCGTTTCAAAATCGTATTATAATAGTAGACCAGTAAATGCATGTGCAATGCACGCAAACTATTTTTTTATTTTATGTTATTGTAAAATAGTTTAAATATTTAAATATATTTGAGTTAAATTTTATTATATATATATATATATATATATATATATATATATATATATATATATAATATTACGATTTGTTATAGATTTGATTATATTTTAATTATAATTTTTTATGGACATCTTTTACTCTTTAAAAAAAAGTATTGAAACGACTAGCCGTCTAAAACATATGTGTATTCTCATGTAATTAAAAATAAAAATAAAAAAATATTTTTTTTTACTAATTGTTCAACTACGTAATATTATATAGCTAAAGTCAAACTCCTCTTCTAGCTCATGTGGTTAAAGTTGGAGGCAAATTTCTTAGTTGGTTAGGTTCAAACAGTGGCGGATCCAGTATGAGATTCTACTGGGGGCACAATCATAAGGGGATTCAGAAATACGTCTTCGAAAATTAAACATATATGAACAAAGTACATAATGAGTCTAGGCCCTTATGTTTCGTGGGCCCTGAACGGTCGTACTGGCTGCCCTGAGGCAGGGCCGGCCCTGCTAAAACATAAAAGATGGACATAACTTATATGTGTAATTGTAAGCTACTAAAAATTATATGCTATTGAAACATAAAAGATTGACAAATTTTATATGCGCAATTCTAAGCAAAGTATTTTGTATAAGGGTATCAGATTTATTATCTAATTAGACTTTGTTTACTGGATTTATTTCCTAATGGATTTGGGTACTCAAAATTTTTTAGTGACATTTTAGTAATGAAATTGGACTTTCAGTAACAAAATTAGTCTTTTATGACGAATGATCGTCACTAAAAACTTTCAAATATCCAAATTCATTAACAGACAAATGCAGTACCCAAATCTAATTAAGTTATAAATCTGATACCCTTATACAAAATAATCTATTATAAGTTGCACTAAAAATGTGCATAATTTATAAGATGAACAAAACTTATATTATGGAGATAGGCATAGATAAACTATTAGTTCAAATATATAGTTAGAAAGTCTCTCTTTCCATCAGTACAATGCCTTGCTTAAACTTTATTAGTTAACTTCGGCAAGATGTTTGTCACAGATAAAGATGGTCAACATCAATCAATCAATTGTGAAAAACAAATGGGAAGTAAAAATATTTGTATGGAGAGAGATCTGAACCCAAAACTATAGTAAAGACCAATTAGGCCCAAAGAGGCAATACCCAAATGTCAAGAATGGATCTTTTTGCCTCTCGATCGCCGGAGTCGTCCTCTTCCATGGCTGAAGAACCAAGTCCCTATACTTGAAAGGAATTGTTTTCTTCCTATTCTTCTTCCTCTGCTCCAAACAGACCAAACCCAATCCTTTTTCTTCCTCCTCAGCTCTACTGATATCGTTCATCGTGGATCTGTTGGCAGTTGGAGCCTGGAGGAGCCTTCATCTCCTTATCTCCTTTTGACTGGGGCCATCTCTCTTTCAACCCATCCGTCCTTCAACACATCCGTCCGCAACTGACATTGCTGTTTCATATAGAAAAAAATAAAAAAAAAAAAAAAATTCGCCCCAGTGAGGAACACATGCGTCCGTCTCTGGGTTCTAATCGAAATGAAGTTATTTATAATAAATTTATTTTTTAAATAATTTTTTTGTATATTATTATTTTTTAATAAATGTTGAAATATTTACTGATTTTTTCGTTTAAAGTAATAATTTATAATATAATTATAAAAAACGGAAAAAGTTGGGAGAATTTGCATATGGGGGGACCACTCGCCAACTGACTTGGCGGGGTGCTGAGTTGGACAGCATCTCGCCAACTAAGTTGGCGGGACGCTCTCCTCGAGAGGCTGCTCGCCAACTCAGTTGGCGGGTCATGCTGAGTTGGCTTAGACCCGTTGTAATATGCTCGCCAACTTAGTTGGCGAGTAAGGATCCGTTTTCCGACCGTTCCACAACGGCTATTACATTCTCCCTCTATAAATTATCTATCTCAACCAAATCATCTCACACTCAATCTACTTTCTCTATTTCCTCTCTTCCCTCTAGCAAAGTCTCCAACACACTCTCTGTCTCTCTGTCGGCAGCTAAAGTTCATTTGAGTTTTCTGTAGCAAAAGTTCTCAACCGTCATGGATCGTAGCGTAAGAATTGTATGCTCGCACGGCGGTAAAGTAAATGGTTAAATTACGAAGGAGGAGAAAGTATAATTTTTTCAACTTATCCGAATATTAGTTTTGAAAATATACGTAATCATATTATTGAACGTTGTTCTATTCATTATGATTTTATTCTGAAGTCTATTTTTTGTTCTAATTATTTTTTGATAGATAGTGAAGATGCATGGAATTACATTCTTGAGATTAATTCACAATCACGGTATATAAAAATATATGTTATTAAAGTAGCAGCAACCTTAGATAGTAGAAATAATGAATATTTTTCTGAATATCAGCATGTTAGTTCGGGTGCTAGTTCTTCTCAACAAATAGTTTCATTTATCCAAGAAGGTCATTCATCAGATGAATCTAACCCTGATAATGATAATGACAACGACGATGGAAATAGTGATGATTTAGTTAAAAATGTATATTATACGGTAGATGATGATGTTGTAAAAGCTATCACTGATGAATTATTTAAGGGACAAATATTTTCTAGTCGTTCTCACTTTAGAAGCTTTATAAGTAATTTAGCAATTAAATATAATTTTAGTTGTTCAGCTAGTCTTATGAATAATGTTCGTGGAATTATATATAGTTGTGATCAACCGAATTGTAATTGGAGAGTATATGTCAAATCTACTGGAAATGGTGATATAGTTAAAGTTAGTACATTAAAAAATCGTCATTCTTGTTTAGGAAGACTTAGTACAGGACGTCATCGACTAGCTACCGCTTTATGGATTAAGACCATGATAATTGACATTATTAGAGATAACCAGTCATACAGTCGATCACAAATTGTTAAAGATATATATAGGGAGCACCGTATACAAGTTAGTTATTCCAAAGCATGGAGAGCCCGAGAGACAGCATTAGCTGAAATTAATGGTAGTTATGATGAGACATACGCTAGTCTTGAGGAGTATTGTTATAGAATTATGGAGACAAATCCAGGTAGTACATGTTTTATTAAAACTGCCGAAAATAATAGCTTCCAACGAATTTTTATATGTTTTAAGTCATGTATTGATGGATTTTTAAGTGGATGTTTACCAATTATTAGTACTGATGCTACATTTCTTTCGTCTAAATATCAAGGTATCTTGTTTATTGCTTGTGCTCACGATCCTAACTATCAATTATATCCTATAGCTTATGCTGTTGCTGAAGGTGAGAATAGTGATTCTTGGTCTTGGTTTTTAAATTCTCTTAAAATATCTTTTGAAGGTTGTTTTAATGATTGGAGTACAATTTCATTTATATCTGACAAGCAAAAGGGATTAATAAATGATGTTCGTGCTATTTTTCCTGCATCTGCTCATTTTTTTGTATTCAATATTTTAAACAAAACATAAAAAAAAGTTACAAAAGAACCAGTATTTCAACGCTTGTTAGACTCGCTTGCTAGATCATATAATAAAACGGATGCAGAGAGTGTGTTTGATATAATTAAAGCTGAGAACATAGTATTGTACGATTGGCTTATTGGTGTAAACGATGAAAGTCGTCGATTTGAACATTGGATAACAGCGTATGCTACTTGTCCTAGATTAGATATTAACACTTCTAATCTTGCTGAATGTTTCAATAACTGGATTAAGAAATTACGAGATAAGCCAATAACAATACTTCTCGATGGTATTAGAGCCAAGATTATTACACTTCATGACAATCGTAGAAAGTTTGCTGAAAATATAGACACAGATTATTGTCCGAAGATGTTAAAAAATATGGCTTCTATTATCAAAGAGAAGAACCACCTAGAAATATTAGCTATTGATAGTTATAAGTTTGAAATAATAGACCGGGCAACAAGTAGAACCTATATTGTTCATATAACTGACAGATCTTGTACATGTTTTAGATGGTACCATACTTATATACCATGTATACATGCATTTTTTGTTTGTAGATATTGCAATATTAGTATTGATACTTTTTATCCTGCAGTATTTTCGATGGAAAACTTGAAAAATGTATACGCGCCAAAAATGGAGCCAATTCCAGTTCCCTACGAGATCCAAGGTCCTTTGGTAAGAGGACAAATTGGGGTGCCAGATGTAAGACGCAAAGCCGAAAGACCAAAGAAGAACCGCATCAAACCCCGGGATTCATCGACAAGAGATCTACGTTGCAGTAATTGTGGTGCTATGGGACACAACCGAAGAAGATGTACTAGTCAACCGAGAGATTAAAATAGAATTGTTCAATACCCAAATATTGTAATAAAAAACCATTACAAATCATACAAAAATTGTAATCATACAATGTTACAAATTTTCTACTAATCCTCGTCCTCGTCTTGTTGAGGTTGGGTAGGCAGCGGTGCTGATGGAGTCGAAAAAAATTGTGTGAATATCTGGTAGCTTTCATCTCCAGCAGTCTGGCCACTCGGATCCGCTCCTGCATACTGGTAACTAGGGTCCGCTCCAGCATACTGGTCACTCGGGCCCGCTCCAGCATACTGGTAACTGGGGTCCGCTCCTGCATACTGGTAACTCGGGCTCCCTCCAGCATACTGGTCACTCGGGCCCGCTCTAGCAGTATCCCGCCGCCGATGACGAGAGTGTCTCTGTCGTACTAAGCCGGTCGGATAGTCCGGTGGAAGACGGGATTGTACTGGAGGCATTTCCGGTTCCCGTCTAATACCCAGATGCTCAACACGGGTCACAAGTTCCTCCATAAGACGACGAGTCACATGTTCCTCCATATGAGGTTGTTGTAAATGTTCCCAGTATACACCACTCTGAAATTTGAAACTTGTAAATTAATATATTTTTCATATCTATGTATATGTATTTTTGAAAGTAAAATGAAGTCATACCAAATCATGCATTTCATCGACAAAAGCACGCATAGTAGAATCGTCTACGGATCTACTCTTGAACATTTACTCCTCGTAGTGGTATACTCGGTTGCTCATAAGAGGGCATCCCCACCGTTGCCTGTAGTCCAGGCTACCTATGTCTGCAAAATGTAAACAAAATTTTAGCAAACTATTTACACTAAATCAATACGAATAATGAGTAACTTATAACTTACATTCCTCAGCAGAATTTAGTCTGGGAGACATTGTCCCTCACACTATAATTCTCGAACCGATTATTCCAGTCAGCAACGAGACCAATGATTCGTTGTAATGCATTTGATGTCTCATAACCGACTGTCGGTGGATCATCGAAAATTATTGGGGCCATTCTGAATTGCCGAAGAACATGGTCTGCCGGATGGTACATGGTGAACCGATCATATATAATATGACATCTGTGTAAAGTAAATGCATAGGATGTCATCTTGATTTCTGGAGCATCAGGTTCACATGAGTACGGTAACCAGGTTACCTATTTAAAGATATTGTATCAATTAGATGTGATGTTTATCTACGATCAAAACTTAAATAATTTAAAGATATTTATTGCATATTTAAAAATTATCTTATTATACTGTAGTGTATCAAATTGGCTACGATATAGTGATACAGTTCTGTATTGGTAGTGTTGATAATCCACTACGTCTGTAGGCCAGCGCATAGCAACTGAAAATACTCCAACATCACTGAGAATGCTGGTAACAGGCCTACCAATATAAAAGTGCTCGTAGGACCAGAACTATAAAACAAAAATATGACATTAGTACAAACAAAATTTGCGTATAAAATTACTCCAACTTTTTAAGGTCTTTCATTCATACCTGTATCAGTGAAATACATCCACAAATACTCTTGCGATTGGATCTGACAAATTCTGTCAGATTGGCGTACAAAAAGGCAAGAGTAGCAGCTCCCCACGCATGCTCAGTAGGTTTTGTGAGATCATCCAAGAATGGTAAAAGCTGCACATTTACCATATTTCCCGATGCATCGGAAAATAGAATTGCACCACATAAACAGAGCAGATACGCTCTAGTGCAACGAATGACCTGGATTTATTAAGTGTTATATAGAATTGCACCACTAAATTAAGTAATAAACAAATTTACTAATAAAAATACATATCCGAATTTCATCTACATCAACCACCCCATCAATAGTTTGATGTAGGTCCATAAAGTTGCCACGGAGCCATGTAAATTTTACATAATTACCGTCTTTTAGACCTGAAGGAGGGCTAACACCAAGATACCTCCGGATCAGATCAGATCTCTTTAAGTGCGGATCAAAATATATAGCGTTACCTTTAATAGGTAACCCTAGTATATTCGCCACATCAAAAAGGGTAATCGTCATCTCGCCGAATGGGAGTTAGAAAGTGTTGCGTTCTGGCCACCAACGCTCCGCAAGGCTTACAACTAAATGAAGATCGTGGATTAAATATCTAACACGATCTATATAGTGGAATCCAAAGGATTCCACCAAAGCCTTTTGGACCGAATTTAGCTCCCACGTACGATAATTCCTTTCGGTCCGCCAATGTACATGGATCCGGGTTCGTAAAGCATGATCATGATCGTATAACTATAAAAAAAATATGCATTATATTTTGTGTGTAAATTTATATGCATTAATAAAGTAAACATATGCATTATAAAAATAATATGCATTAATAAAGTTGGCAACTTGTAATTTCAAAAATTACCTCGCCAGTAAATATTTGACTAGAAATGTGGTACTCACGTTGCTTAATAATAAGCGCGGTAGTCGGTCCGCCAGGAATACGACCGTCATTGCGGGTAGCCATCGCTAGTAAATATCAGGAGGAGAAAGAGAATTGTGTTTGGGGGTGTGTTGTGTGAGGAGGAGAATGTGTTGTGTGAGGAGGAGAATGAGGAGAATGTGTTGTGTGAGGAGTGTTTGGGGGGTGTTTATAGGGGTGAAATGTATCCGTTGTGCAACGGATAGAAGTAACGGTCAGCGTCCCGCCAACTGAGTTGGCGAGATGCTGTCCAACTCAGCACCCCGCCAATTCAGTTGGCGAGTGGTTCCCCCATATGCAAATTCCTCCCAACTTTTCTTGTTTTCTATAATTATATTATAAATTATTACTTTAAACCAAAAAATCCGAAATATTTATAACAATTTAAATGTCAATTTTGAACCGTTTTAAAATATAATCACAATATATATATATATATATATATATATAATGAGGAAAGTAGGCTTCACCGTAAAAATTTTCTTTCCAAAAATACCCTTCATTATATTTACTAATTAAAATAATACCTACAATAAATTCCAATGACAACCATTTAAGGGATGCATTAATATATTATAGAAATTAAAGAGTTCATACTACTTGCTAAGTTTTCTAAGCTATTACTAAGAAATTCCAATGGTTGAACTCTTAACCTATATAATTAAAAGCAGCAAAGTTAAACCAACTCATCAAAATCATCCACTCCAAGATACGTGCAAAGCACGTGCATATATACTAGTATATATATATAAAAGTAGGGATTTACATTTTCGATTTTTTTGTATCTTCAAACATTTTTATGTTATCAATCATTGGATGCTTGTTTAAGTCATCTAATTTAAATCATTGGTTTGAATGGTCCAAACCAACTGTTAAGATTATATAACTTAAACAAAATTTCAACGATTGTAAATATGAAAATGATTGAAGATGCACAATAGTTGAAAATGTAGACTAAGATTGAGTTGACCGATCGCTACCGAGAACGAGATGTCTCCGCCCAGTTGACTGGACTGGATCACGAATCGTCGGAGTCGACAACCGGGTCATCAATCTCTAATGGAGGTCACTGGTGATGAAGATAGGTGTAGGCGCAGCTCCATGGACAAGCATAGGACCGCCATGGCCAAGGCTTCAATGAGCTTGGTCTTGAGCTCCAATGGCGGAGCGGAAGGACGGTGGAGGAAGAAGAGAGGAGCAGGGCTTCGTCGTTGTAGTTTGGTCTGAAAAGAAGCGGATCGACTCGCCTATTTATAGAGGTCGATGAGGCGGCGGGCGGTTAGAGGCGGGCGGTGACGATTCGTCGGCGGTAGGTCGGTGGCGACGAACGGCGGAGATGAAGCGATGGAGGCCATTGATCGGTGACGTGGCGAAGTCGTCGGTTAATCGGAGAAGCTTCTAGGTTACTCCGGAAATTTTGCGAGTCTTCAGGAAACATCGGCGAGTTTGGGGAGGTTGGTCGTCGGTTGATAGCGGTTGATTGGGGAAGTCTTCTGATAGGGCGATTGTCCGCTGTAGAGTAAGGAATTGTTTATAAGAAAACGGGTTTGGTTTCATTTGGCTGAGACCCGACCCATTAGTGCAATTTGGGTTTTGCTGATGGAAGAGGGTTGGTGTAGTACATATAGGAATTGTTGAGTCTTGAAGTCAAATGGCATCTATCTAATGGTCCTTAATTAGAGTGATCAATGTAAAAGAATTAAATAAAGAGTTCATTTGATGTTACCTAAGTTAGGGCTGCTTTTGGTTATTATTATCATTACAATTATTATCATAAGTACTATCATTAATGTTGAAAGAATTATTAGGAAAAATACTTTATTGAATCTATCTGAAAGAGGAGTTACAAATTTTCTTCCATGAAAAATTTCGTACTCGAAATTTCAAGTACAAAACGGAAAAGATACATCAATCCCGAAACAAGTAGGGGTATTGATCGATCTTAGATGATCGAAGTCCGATCTTGATCCAAGATTGACGGATCTTGACTAGATCTCGATCGACTCGAAGATTGAAATTAGATCCGGGACTTGACCCGATCAAGAATCGATCGATGTGATTGAATCGAACTTGATTACCGTTCGATCTTCACTCCAGAACGATTCGATCATTATCAAATAACGTGAGCTCGATCAAGTTCGATTCCGATCAATCCAGGCTAATTATTATGTTCTTGATTTGTTCTTCCTGGTCTTGATGAGTCTCTGATTCTCGGTTCAGGTTCTGACAGTGCGATTAAATCTGATCTTCTCAACGATCACTGAGGATCTCACAGATGAGCTTCTAAACCTTAGATCTCTGTCCAGTTTCTGAGTATAAGCAAGGAAACTATTAGGAATTTAATCTTCAGTTTTGCACTTCAAGTGTTTGAGTTTAGGTCTGAGCCAGTTGTTTTCTAGTTCTTTTCATCATCTAATAGCCTGGATACTGGACACAGAGTGAGTCCGTATCCAATTTTGGACCCAGTGTTCACAATATTTTTGGACCAGAAAATATAATTTGAATCGGTTGAGATCGGATTTGACTACCAAACTCTGTTAAGCCATAGGCGGAAAGGATGTATAGGTTCAGGGTTCATATTTGAACTCTATGGCTAAAATCAGTTCACAGTAGCAAACTTTGAAATGCAAGTCAAATATTCCTATGGATTTTAGACTCTGCTATGTTTGGAGTGGCTTGACCTTTGAGCCGTGGGATTACAGCGGACTGAACCTAGTATGACCCTGAGTTTTGATGAGATTAGTAAATTAAACTAGTACTATTAGTAATTATAGAAGGGTTAGTAACCACGAAATTATCACTTAAGTTAGACCCGACATGTAGGCTAGTGGATGAAATAAGACACTAGTCACTCTAAACTAAGTAAACTAAGAAGTATTTGGTTAAGAATAAAGACCAGTTAGTTTTGAGACTTTGAAAATAAGTGTGGATTTTTGGAGAAAGACTAAAAGAGTACTTATGCCTTTCTAACACAGATACCAAGAGTTAGCTATTTTCAATAGTTCGAACAAGTACTCTACAACTATGTCTCTTTACTTCGTACATGTAGTATTATTTTATATTGGACACGGTTCACACACGACTTGACTTGTACTTCTGGTGTTTATGTATTGTTCTGGTTCTAGCAGTTGGGGTGGGAAAATGCTAGTAGGTATGTGACCAAACCCCAAACTAGCTAGGTCATGTGCAGAGCCAAACCACACACGACACGTGTGGTTAAGTCGTACCTTTATTCGTGTGTTTTATCCAGCTGGTCACATACCGAACTAGTATTTCAAACCACGATTCATGGTGTCTTCTTGTACATGTTTCAGTACTTCGTTATTTATCTGGTACATCAGGTTAGTCCATATTATTTTGTTGCATTTATTATTTTGCATATTGTATCAATATATTGTTGTAGAGATGTACTTGTTCTTTTCCTGACAGGATCGTTGCAGGTGATTACGAGAATTTTTGTCCCACCTATTATGGTACTGAGGCTACCGCTATAGCTGACGTGGACCCGGTTCAGGACCCGAGCCCGAGGAGTAGACTGGGATATGATCATTTGTAGATATGTGGATATGTATAAATGATTGAGTGCTGTGCACATTGATGTAGTGGATGACTGTACATATTATGGTTTGAGCCTTTCCATTTCACCGGCTTTGTTCCCGGACATCTCATGTAAAAGGTGTAACAAAAGACATAGTGAAATGTGGATGGATTGTGGTGATCGCTTGTATGGGATCGTGTATAGAGCTGTGATGAGTAAATTGATACTTGCTCTTAGATGATAATGAGGTTTAGATAGCTGACTACCGCTGTCAACGACAACGTAGGCTGGACATGCTCAACCCATACCTGATTATTTGGGAGCGGGGTGTGACATTCAGGAAGTTACCTTTGCATTATATAGCTTCCTGCAGAAGATTGGATATTGATGTTACATAGTATAAATAGGGATAGAAAGAATATAGAAGGGGAAGAATGTTAATGAGTTTTTATTATTGTTAGTTTTTAGTTTAATTCTCCTTTCATGCTTCTTCTTAAGAATGTAATAGTCTTTTTGTTCCTTAATTCTTTAGTAAATAAACCCTAGATCCCCAATTCTTCTCCTTCCACTAAGATTTTCTGCAATTTTATGGCGAATTGTAGTATATCTTCTCCATTTCAGGATCAGTTAGGACAGGGTCCTAACATATATATATATATATATATATATATATATATATATATATATATATATATATATATATATATATATATTAAATTAAATAATTTTTTTTATTAGATAATAAAAAATTATCTTCTTAGTAATATAAAAAAATATAAAATAATAACTTTTAACTAATAGATTTTGTTATCATCCATATTCGTGTATGGATAATAACAAATTAACAAATAGATGAAACCAAACTTAAGAAAGAAAGAAAACTAAAAAATTAAATCAATCCAAACTAAAACAAATCAAACCAAAAAAACTAGGTTAAAAATTATTTCCTCAAGGGAGATTGGTCGAAAATTGGACATGCCTAATTTTTACCAATGTCGCTGGAGAAAATTTTTTTTATTTATATTTTTTTTTTTTTCAAAATTCTTATCTTTTAGTCCATTTCATTAAAAACATTATCGTTAAAACAATTTTCTGAACGAAAATGAAAAAAATGAATTTAAAAAAAATCTAAAAGAAAGATAATTTTTAAAAACAAACTAGTAAATACACGTTAATTACGATTTATTATAGCTTTGATTATATTTTAATTATAATTTATTATGGATATATCTTTACTCTTTATAAAAAAAAAGTCTTGAAAAGACTAGCCGTACGTATATCCTCACGTAATTAAAAATTAAATTTTTTTTTAACTAATTGTTTAACTATGTAATATCATAACTATAGACAAACACCACTTATAGCTCATGTGGTTATGGTGTGAGGCATTCTCCTTGGTTGGTTAGGTTCATTTTTCCATACTGTTATTTATAACAACTTTTATTTTTTTTTTAACAATTTTTTACTTGATATTAATTTTTTAATAAATTGTGAAGGATTTACATACGGATTAGACAGCTTAATTTTGAACCATTTTCAAGCTTCATTATATATATATATATATATATATATATATATATATATAGAGAGAGAGAGAGAGAGAGAGAGAGAGAGAGAGAGAGAGAGCCTATCCAATGAGCATATCTTCTGAATGAGCAAATGAGCATAATTATTTTTATCTCTAGGATCTTAGCTTAATTTAAATCTAATGGTTGAAAGTTTAATATCTCATTTAAAAATATTTAATAATAACATTGACAATAAAATGATATATAATAATGTATTCAAATTTTAATAAATATGAATATTAATTTTTTTCTTCGTTCTCACCTACCCTTTTTCTGCTGTCTCCTTCAGGACGAGATTTGCATTCGGATAGACGACTGAATTTATCTCGTTCCATTCTCCTAATGCATCCTTATTATTCAGGTATCTCTTAAATTACCTATATTTTTATTTTTATTGATATGATCTTCTTACTGTTCGCCATCGTCCGATTCATCTCTCCCAACTATAGCAATCCCTATTTTTGTTGACCGAGTTATAGGAATTAGGTAATGGCTATTTGATCTGTGTAATCAACCATTTCAGCTTTTCTTTGAGTTCCCGACATTGAGTAATTTCAGAACATCTTTGAAATTCGAATTGGTTCCGACAAAGAGTCTGCATTCTCTATACATTGAAACAGATCATGTTTCCCCCCTAAAGTTAGCATATGTAAGCTAAAGTCCGGACTATGTTTTTGTGCAACAGTCAAATGAAAGGTAAAGTAAACCGTTGTCCAAACAAATGCTGGAGTCATGTCTGGCTGAGAGGGACCGAGTTCGCCTGGACTCGGTCCCTTTGTTTCCGAACTATTAGTCCAAACTCAGTTCGAGTTCGGTGTCGGTCATGGCTCATATATTTTGGGTGCTCTAATTTACACTGTTGGATGCTTGTGGACGGCTAGATCTGTTGGTGGACTACTTTTAGGATTTTCTAAACCCTAAAATTAGGTTTCTCATCCTATTTATATAGGTTGAGGGTGCAGGCACAAGTAAGAGCACAAGGTGAAGATTTATGATGCTTATCCACAGAGAGTCTAAGAGAAAGTCCATAGTTTTCTCTTAGTGCTTGTCATCCAAGACAAAATGAAGAGAAGATCTGACCAAGGAGTCGTCACCTCAGTTCAGGAAGATTGCTATGGGTAGGGTGAATGATTTTATTATAATCTTTGTCTTTCTTCTTGAGTGTGATGAATGGGTTGAACCTATAGGGCAAAGAATTCAACATTGTTTTTGTCAATCTTATAATTTCACGTGAGTTATATATATTATGATTTGTCCAGGTGACGTTGTCACCAACTATATACGTTGTCTTTATCTGTGCTTGGTGTTCGTTAGACGGGATTGGTTATCTCAGGTGGGTTGCCTAAGTTTTTGCTGCGATCAGTTTCAAAGACAGTGCCAAAGCGCTTGTATGGCGTGTTTGATCCCAACGTCTGGTGCAATGACTTGCATGGTCCGTTGGAGGGCGACAATGCAAAGCCATCGGACAAAGTTGTTGAAGACTGGAAATGTTTGGATTGAAAGGCCGTTGGATTCATCTGCCAATGGCTGGACGATTAAGTATTTCAACACGTGTCCTTGGAGAGTTCCGCAAAATCATTGTGGGAGAAGCTGCATTCGCTATACAAAAGAAAGACGACTGGCAACAAGGCATTTCTTATTTGCCAACTCGAAGTACACAGAGGGTGCCCCAGTGGCACAATATTTGAACGAGGTTTAGGATGTCATCAATCAGTTGCCTGCGTTAAAGATGGTGATTGATGATGAACTTCAGGCCTAATTACCTTTGAGTTCTCTGCCAAAAGCTGGGAGACGTTGGTGGTGTCGGTGAGAAACTACGTACCAGATGCAGTAGTCATGATAGTCGCAGTCAAAAGTAGCTTGTTGAATGAGGAGACCCGGCATAAGCAAGTTGAATCATTGTATGAGTCCGCTCTGGTGGCTTCCTATGGGAAAGAAAAACAAGTCATAAGTGAGAACATGAGGGAGTTCTCGGAATCTTGCAACTATGAACCGCAAGGAGGGCTGCTATCACTGTGGCAAAATGTGTCATATCAAGAGGAACTGTATGAAGCTCAAAGCTGAGAAGGCCAAAAGCAAGGATGATCAGGAGAATCTCACAGCTATGGAAGATTTTATCATCGTAGCGACCGACACAGAGGAACCTTGTGGCGTGTGTCATGATGGCGATTGTGTAAACCCCCTCGTCAAATGTAGGAATTATTTAAATTGAGGAACAACCACAACCCAAATCCCAAGTACCCAAATTAGGGTATCAGTCTACACCAAGCCTGCTATGCCACGACTCTTGTGTACCACCCCAAATCTAGTTCTATATGTCTTCAACGCATTAGGAATCACCATGTGCAATTTTTTAAATTAATTAAATTATAGGCCAATTCCACCTCAAGCAGGACCTAACCCAGCCCACGTGCTCCCTTTCATGTGGACCAGCCCCACTTCCATGAGTCTTGGCCGGCCCAAGCCTCAAGGCCAGCCCACAAACTTTCCACATATAAATATACATATTCAACCATAAAACCCTAAGAAATTACTATTCATTCATCTTCCCCAAACCCTAGTCGAACACCAGACCGAGCCCCTCCTTCCTGACCAGCCACACCGCCTTCGACCACACTAACACCCCCACCGCCACCGCCAGTCGCCATCAACACAACCCCGACCGCCCCACACTCGCTTGCACTCCCATCCCGACCGCCCCACTCGCCATTAGCACAACCCACACCCGCCTGTACTCCCATCCCGACCGCCCCACTCGCCATCAGCACAACCCACACCCGCCTTCAATCCAATCCCGACCGCCCCACATCCGATCCCGACCGCCTGCCCTCCAATCCCGACCGCCCAACCGCGGCAGACCAACCCCGACCCCCCACGGCCGGACCTCCATCCAGGCGCTGCTTCCCCCGCCGACCGAACGGCCATAGCCGCTGTTGTGACCCCTGCCGTTTCTGTTGCTGTTGCTGCCGGAGTTGCCGCACGACGCCGGAGCCGCCGCACCGAAGGCTGACGTCGACTGGACAACACCTCTCGACTACGATTGGTAAACACCCCCCTCCTTCGTTGTATGATTTATAAATCATAACAACCGCGTCGTCGTGTTGGATGACGACACGATTAAGTCACAGTAAACCATATGTATATAAGTATGAATGCTTAAATAGATTTAATAGAGTCTATGGTTAATAATTATTTCGACCATATGACCTGTGCAGAGAACTTGTGTTCCACCTGAAAGTGTAGTCGTAGACTTAGTACAATATGCATGAAGAATAATAAAGTGTAATTTAACAAGACGTAGTGTAGTTTCGTGAAACCATACATGAGAGTTTTATTGACGAGAGGTGCACAGTGACAGAGGACAGGGCACACTTGCATCTTAGCTACGTGCACACGCGACTCTGTAGTCTATCCACCGTGAACCTGCGTCAATACCTAAGAGCAACGTCGTAGTCATGTATGTATTGTTTAGTGTCTGATGCTGGATTGCTATATTATATTATGTTTAGGATCATTGGATCAGCCAGAAGACACTACATGAACCGACTATTGGCATTCGCAGCTCGAGGACTCAGGTAAGATACCCTGCCATATTTACTGTTTAAATTAATGCTGCATATGTTGTATGATAAATTGTGTTCTCTTTCATATGACTGTGCGCGTCCGATATTGATTCGAGTGCTATCGACGGATACGTTGATGATTTAGTATACTTGACCTAGTCATTAGCAGACTCACCCCATTAGAGGATACTCTGATATCTTCCGAGACCTGACACTCTTACATGTTTCACAGTGACATTCATATTGGGATGCAGGTCCGCGTATTCGACTAGCTATCGGTGCGTGTGACATGCATCACGGTTAGTGCGTAATTTAGGTTATATTATATGATAGTAGAGACTGGCATGTAGCTACGTGGTATGCACGTCGAGTATTCAATTTGCGTATTTATATTGGGAGGGAGGACCACTAGTAGGCGTATGGGATACACCCATTGGAATCTGTAGTATCCGGAGGAGCCACGGATCCAATGACTCCCTTTATTCAGATTCTCCGTTCTTCGGAGCGGTATGGATGTATATATACTGGTAGATTCTCCGTTCTTCGGAGCGGTATGGACGTTATACTATTTAGATTCCCCATTCTTCGGAGCGGTATGGACGTATATATATACTTGCAGATTCCCCGTTCTTCGGAGCGGTATGGACGTTATGCCTACACCTACTCATACGTACCAAAGTTGTCCTCATATTGCATTCACTTAGATAGTTAGCATACCCTTTATTGCATTTATTTTATTCAGTATTTATATATGGCATGTTTCTATGTATCTTGTTACGTCCCTCTGAGAAACTGGTACCTTTCCAGATTTGGACGAGGCTTACTACCCCACAGTGTACGGACCAGGACAAGAGACGAGGTTCGCTACCTCAGAGGAGTTAGAGGTGCAGCCGTCAGAGTTTTCGTATCTCTTGGTAGGCCTTCTGCCTAGGATTGGGTGCATCATTATCTACTCAGCCGATGCCCTAGTCATCATCTTTTATCTACCATTTCAGTACTTTATTTCGTCATAGTAGTGGGTTTGTTCCCACCTGACATTATTGGTTGTACTATGATATCTTGAGACTGGTATTTATCTTCCAGCAGTTTATTTAGTACTTCTTGCTGTTTATATTGTGGATGAGATAGTTTACCAGTTGATTGACTGATATTGGACATGTTAGTATTTAGGACAGCGTAGCACTCTTCATAAGGATCCATTAAATTGGGATATCCTTGGAGATGTGTCAGCTGGCTATTACCACGTGGCCTAGTTTCGTGTATTTTGGGACTGGGGCGTGACAGATTGGGTCATGGATATGAGAGCATCATATCATATCACTCTATATAGGACGATCTTCACGTTATACCGAGGTGGTATGTTTGGACGTGTGAAAATGGAAAACAAGAGGACGATTGTAGTTGTAGGCATCGTTGATGTGCACTTGATAACGGATCTTGGTGAGAAGCTCATTCTCAATGGTGTACGACGTATATCGAGTTTGTGCTATAACTTGGTTTCGATAGGGATGTTGGCAGATAATGGTTGTCGCAACGTATTTGGGGACAAAGATTGGATGATTACCAAGGGTTCCCAATAGCTGGCTCGAGGAGATTTGTGTTGTGGCATGCACAGGCTTAAGCCGTTGAGTTGTACATGCTTGCCACAAACATTGGATGGTGGCTCGAGGGTTGTTCGACAGGTGTTAGTGGATCATCGAGAACTTGCCGAGGAGGGTCCTCGAGAAGTTTTGAGGGTTAAAGAGGATTTGGTTCGTCTAAAAAAAGTGACGAATGGTGACGAGCCAAAGATTGAGGGTCAGCCTGTCGGTACCATAACAGCTGGTCAATCTCCAAGTGAAGATTGTTTCACGGATCCGATTTTGGTGACGGACGGTTTGCCAAAGTTTCACGGAACGATAATGGTTTCAGCAGTTTGAAACCAGGAAGGAGATCAAGGTGTGCAGAAAACTCAATATGAGGTGGGTGCATCTCCAATTATACAGTTCCAGGGGAGTTGTGGATCATCGACGGCGTTTACAATGCATGATATTCTGTTGGAGGATGTATGTGTACGGGGGAGATTCAGTATCGGACACGAAAAGGGCAGGCTCTTGAGTCTGAATCTCGGGAGAACTGCACCGTCTGCTTGGTTGGACCAGCCAAGGGTGAAGAAGCTCATCAGAACGGTAGTACGTTTTGATGGAAGATGGAAGTCGGGGAAAGACATCCAAGACTTATGGTAAGACTGATCGTCAGGGACTTTGATCTTGTCCGTGTTATTAATATCGGTATGATCACAGTGGCGTAGGAGGTGATACGCATGACAGCTAGCATCAACATGAATGTCGAGAAGCTAGAGAAGAAAGAAGATGAAAAGAAGCTCACGGATCGAAGAACAGTGGCATGGGGGAGAATGAACTCTATCACGGGGCAACGGGCATGGAGTCCAATTGAGAAGCCATGGGAGTCAATTCAGCCCAAACTCGGTTCTGAGCCGAGTTTGGTCTGAACTTGGTGCCTTTGTTCCCGAACTATTAGCCCAAACTCAACCTGAGTTCGATGTCAGTCTGGGCTTATATGTTTTGGGTTTTCTAATCTACATTGTTGGATTCTGGTGGATGACCAGATCTGTTGGCGGAATACTTTTAGGATTTTCTAAACCCTAAAATTAGGTTTCTCATCCTATTTATATGTGTTGAGGGTGGAGGCATAAGTAAGAGCACAAGGTGGAGATTCAGAGTGCTTGTCCATAGGAAGCCTAAGAGAAAGTCCATACTTTGCTCCTAGGGCTTGCCATCCATGACAGAAGGAATATGAGATCTGACCGATGAGTCATCACCTTTGTTCAGGGACATCGCTACGGGTAGGTTGAGTAATTTTATTGTAATCTCTGTCTTTTCTTCTTGATGTGGTGAGGGGTTTGAACCTATTAGGGTAAAATGTTCAACATTAATTTTTGTCAATCTTGTAATTTCACCTGAGTATTATAGATTGAGATTTTTCTAGGTGACGTAGTTTTATTGTCAAACACAATATTGCCACTATACCTTTACCTAGTTGTGTTAGAATTCTCACCGGAGGAGGAGTTGTATCTGTTAGTCGAATTTGTAGATCGTGTCCTGTAGTGATTCGTGGCAGAGAGATGAGTGCCCGACTCTTAGTCTTTCCTATGCCAACTTTTGATATTGTGCTTGGAATGGACTGGCTAAGCAAGTACCATACTTTTTTCGATTATTTTGGAAGAAGCATTCTTTTTAAGGTACCAGGCCAGCTGGAACTAGAGTTTGCACAGGGATCCACAGAAGCCCTTGATGGTGTTCAGCTTGCCATAGACGACGTTATCTATCACCCCATTATTTCAGAGTTTTAAGACATTTTTCTAGAGGAACTGCCAGGCCTACCCCAAACAGAGACGTAGAATTCTCAATTAAACTGACACCAGGAGTAGCACCCATAGCATCGCATATTTATAGATTGGCGAAGAAGGAGATGGATGAGCTGAAGGCACAGTTGAAAGAATTCGAGGAGAAAGGTTTCAACCGACCAAGTGCATTACCCTGGGGAGCACCAGTGTTGTTTGTACCAAAGAAGGATATGTCAGTACGTATGTGCATTGACTACAGAGCCTTGAATGCAGTGATTGTGAAGAATAAATATTCATTGCCACGCATTGATGACTTATTTGACCAGCTTAGTAGAGCCAAGGTATTCCCGAAGATAGACTTGAGATCAGGGTATCACCAGGTGAAGGTACAGAAGCAGAATATCCTGAAGACCGCATTCAGAACAAGATATGGACACTAAGAGTTTTTGGTCATGCCATTTGGGTTGACCAATGCTCCAGCTATCTTTATGGACTTAATGAATCGAGTCTTCCATCAGTATTTGGACCAGTTCATGGTCGTCTTCGTAGATGACATACTTGTCTATTCGAAGAGCCACGAGGAGCACGAGAAGCACCTGCGGATTGTCCTAGAGACCTTGAGGAGAGAGCAGTTATATGTGAAGCTCAGTAAATATGAGTTTTCTTGGACAGAGTCTCGTTTCCTGGGCATGTCGTTATGGGAGATGGTATTTCTGTTGATCCAGAGAAAATCTCAGCAGTCGAGACATGGCCCGTTCCTAAATCAGCATCGGAGGTGAAGAGTTTCCTTGGACTTGCGGGATATTACCGACGGTTCATAGAGAACTTCTCAAGGATAGCAGCACCTATGACTCGGTTGACTTGCAAGGACCAAGAGTTCGTATGGACCGACGAGTGTTAAGCCGCTTTCGAGGAGTTGAAGAAGCGACTGACCACAACACCAGTATTGACTATTCCATCAGGATCAGGAGGTTATGTGATTTACAGTGACGCATCAGGGAAAGGCTTGAGATGCGTGTTGATGCAGCATGGCAAGGTGATTGCATATGCATCTAGACAGTTACGAGTGCATAAGAAGAATTATCCAACTCATGACTTGGAACTTGCAGCCGTTGTATTTGCCCTGAAGCTATGGAGGCATTACTTATATAGGGAACGAGTGAAGATCTATACAGACCACAAAAGCCTTAAATATGTCTTCACGCAGAAAGAGTTAAATATGAGACAACGTCGATGGCTTGAGTTGATGAAGAATTTTGAGATAGAGCTACATTATCACCCAGGCAAGGCTAACGTTGTAGCAGACGCGTTAAGCCGAAAACCAACAGCTTACTTCTTGACGACGCAGAGAGAATTATTGGAGGACTTGCAAGAGCTTGGCATAGAAGTGGTATTACCCGGAGCAGATGGAACACTAGCCAACTTGCAAGTACAGTCATCACTAGTAGAGAGGATCAAGGCAGCTTTGCCTACGGATGGCAGATTCAGTAGACTGAAAGAAATGACAAAGGCCGGAGAGCACACAGGATTGCACATTCATTATGATAGGATATTACGATGTGGTAATCGTCTATATGTTCCAAATGGAGAGATTCGACAGGAGCTGATGGCAGAAGCTCATAGTTCGATATATTCTATTCATCCTGGAGGCACGAAGACGTACCGTGACTTACGACTCACTTTTGGTGGCATGGGATAAAAAGAGATATAGCTCGCTTTGTAGCCAAATGTCTAGTTTGTCAACAGGTAAAGGCGGAGCATCAGAGAACAGCAGGGTTATTGCAACCACTTCCGATTCCAGAGTGGAAGTGGGAGCACATCACTATGGACTTCGTCACGAGTTTTCCCAAGAGTCCAAGTGGGAGAGATACAGTATGGGTAATAGTGGATCGACTCACCAAGTCAGTCCATTTCTTGCCTTTTAGAGTTGGTCAGTCTACAGAAGCTTTGGCTGACTTAATTATACATGAGGCAGATCGTGAGATTGTACGACATACCGGTCAGCATTGTATCAGATAGGGATTCGTGTTTTATATCACACTTTTGGAGAAGCATGCAAAAGAGTCTTGGGACTCGTCTGAAGTTCAGTACATCTTATCACCCGCAGACAGATGGGCAGTCCGAGCATACTATTCAGACACTGGAGGATATGTTGAAGGCTTGTATGATAGACTTTGGAGGATCATGGGAGGATCACCTACATCTTGTGGAGTTTTCTTATAACAATAGCTATCAAGCGAGCATCCAGATGGCTCCGTTTGAAGCATTATATGGAAGAAAGTGTAAATCTCCCGTGTATTGGAGTGACATGGGAGAACGTCAGATTCTGGGACCAGAGTTGGTGGTCAACACCGTAGAGACAGTTAAGAAGATACAAGGGAACTTGCGAGCAACGCAAGACAGGCAGAAGCAGTGGACAGACCTTCATCGTCGTCCCTTGGAGTTGAAAGAAGGCGATCATGCCTTCTTGAGGATATCACCTACTAGGGGCACCATTCGATTCGGGAGGCGTGGCAAGTTGAGTCCAAGGTATATTGGACCATTCGACGTGCTAGAGAGAGTGGGAGAAGTGGCATATCGACTTGCGCTACCACCTTCACTTGAGGGAGTGCATGATGTATTCCATGTGTCGCAGCTTAGGCGATATATGGCAGACAACAGTCATGTTCTCGACCATTCTGAGATCACCATTAGGCCGAGCTTGTCATACCAAGAGCAACCTGTGGAAATCCTTGATCGTCGAGAGAAAGTGTTGAGGAACCAGTCTATTCCCTTGGTTCACATGGCATGGAAGCATGGCGCACCAGGAGAATCCACTTGGGAGCGCGATGATGACATGCGCAAGCATTTTTTGTACCTATTCGTAGACCAAGGTATGAATTTATTTGTTCATTTATACCTTACACCATCCTTGACTTTCTACCGTGGCTTAGTTTTAATTTTGAGGACAACTTTTTTATAAGTTGGGTAGAATGTAAAACCCCTAATATTAAAAACTGTATTAAGTATTTAAGTAATTATTTAATTGATTTATAGTATTTATTATCTAATTAAAAGAAATATAATTTATTGGATTTTTATTTCTAGGTGTTTGTGCAATAGAGGGTTTATGGAGCAACCGTAATTTTTTTTAATTTATTCCATGTAGGAGATCCTGTGGACAGTTGATAGATTAATTGTACGCACTAAAATAAATTTCTCGAATTATATATTGTCACGCCCCAGCCCCAAATACGTAGGACTAGGAACACGTAAGCATGCCAGCCGCATGGATATGGCAACTCCAATATATGGAAACCATAACCCATACGTACGCTGTAATATGAATATAACTCACATGTGGTATATATAATGTCACAAGTCACAGATATGCTAATCTCATCCACACAACAAGTCATAGAAAAGAAATACTAAGCTAGAATAAGGAGTCTGAAATATCCAAAAAATAATAGTCGGGTGGAGACAAATCCACTACCAAAGACTATATCCAAAACTAAAATGAGAGAGGAGTATAAAATCTCCAATATAAAATAATATGAAGACAGAAGTGTATCAGCTAAAAGAATCCATCACTCGATAATCAACGATGCTCAGAAGGTAAGACCTCCTCGGCAGAAAGGAATGCGTCAGGTCCAGGCCCGTACTCCTACAAATACTCAAGAGCAGATACACCTGGCAGAGGACCAGGTCCTCAGAGGGACGTAACAAGATACAGAAAATACGAGCCAACTTGAATACAGTAAACATGCATATAATTTGAAAATAAATAAGTACGCTGTACTAGACAATCTATATGAATGCAAATGAGGACAACTTTTCGACGTATGTGCAAGGGTAGGCTACTCGATCTACCTCACAACTCACACACACGTCAATGGACATTAGAAATCGACATACCGCGGGGGTAGCGACCAGCGAGACTCCAGAAATTGACATACCGCGGGGGTAGCGACCAGCGCGACACACGCCCGTAGTGCGAGCTATATACTACGGTTTACCAGAGTGGTTAAAAGCCCATACACCTAATAATTGTCCTCTATGATACTAAGTGTCAAGTGAGTGTCAACATATCTAATATATAGTAATGACTGAAGAAAAATACACATGCAAGAACTATACAGAAATAAAATAAAAGAAATATAAATAGCATGCAAAATACTGTAAGCAATTTGGCAAGGTATCTTGCCTGGTAAGAAAGCTGCAAGGTGTACTGTCCAGAAGTCAACGCACAGGATCAAAAGCTATGGCCACAGAACAAATGTATCCGGATGCTGAAATAAACATCACCAACGTTCCCAGAATAAGCAAAATAGCTAAAAAGCACATCCCTTTCGTCCAATTTGGACACAGGGGCAAAACGGTAATTTCGGGCAAAAGTGGGGTCCACGTGTGGCCCACTTTGCACCAAAAAGCGTGCCGAGGGTAACAGTCTTTAAATGGGACAAACTATGGGTCAAACAACTCTAAATGTCAATACGAACCCAACGGTATGTCCAAATGTGGATTCCGATGAGCCGTACACAATTTTGTCCAAAAAGTCAACTGTGGGGCCCGCCAATTGGCGATTTGGTCAACCATCTCAGAATTGCGTGAAAATTGGGTCACAGGACCAGCGTGTTACCACGAGTCCAGTGGTGCAAGTTTCGTCACAATCTGACAAGCGTGCACAAAATACGCACGAGTTCCACAAAAGTTACGACACAGAGTGTGTCCGCGGATACGGCCTGATTCCGGCGCGCACACGCGTCCGAATCAGTCTCCACGAATTTTTACGTGTCCGGTTATGCTGTGTGCACCATTCGGTACACGTGGCACATGGCGGGGCGATCCCGTTTGGCGGGGCGCGCTCCATTTTCCAACTTTTGGAAAACCAGAAAAAGTGGGTGCGCAATTTTGTGACGAATATAATTATGTCCACAGCGACTAATAGCATAGGTTTATTTTACAGAAAATAAACTAGGTCAGGTATTCTACATGTATCAAAAAGAATCACCGAATTCGGATCTCTGTGGTGGGAGATACGAACTCGGCAATATGGGTGGTCATTCTGGAATTCTGTGTTTCAAAATTGGGTCTGTCCGTCCACTTTGGACGCTATTTTTCACCTAGGGGTACACGTTTTTCGAGGTTGGCTATAAAACAAATATTGGAGAGGGTTAAGGGATGATCATACCAATGAAAATGGAACAGCGTTTGGTCGAGCGAGTCGACGAAAAATCACGCCGGAGCGAAGGTGCCTCGAGTGGGAAACTGCAGTTCGCGAGGTCGGCGTCGACGGGATGGTTGGATGGCTTGGTGGGGCTTCTCTGGCTGCGGTGACGGCTCTAGATGGGAAGAGGAGGGTCTGGAGATTTAGGTTAGGGTTTTTTTGAGAGATAACTATATATATATATATTAATTAGGAGAGAGAGTGGGAATGGTGCGGGTTTTTGCGGTTTTGGCTGAAGGGGAGTAAGGGGTCGGGTTCTGTGAAATAATGAATACTAAGGGGTGGGGTCCTCTGGGTACTTGCTGAAGCAATGGGCGGGTGGACTTAGTATGCAGCAAATTGCTACAAGCCTTAAGTAACTAAGTAGTAGTAGTATTATGACTATTATTATTATATTATTATTAATAGTTACTTTATGTAATTATGTCTTTTACTTTCTTATCTTTTCCTTTCTAAATAAATATATACATATATATATATTTATATATACATATATATTATTTATATACTCATAAGAAAATTCATGGATTAAAATAATATACATCATTAGGCTAGCAACAGCTTAAGGGGTCTCCTACATGGAATAAATTCTGAAAAATTCCTGAAGGTCCCACAAGTCCTCTAAGGGTCCGAACACCTAATATAAAAATTATTAAAAATCTATTTCTCCTATTTAGACCTAATTACTACCATAATTAAATTATTAATTAATAATAAAAATAATAAATACAATTAAAAAAATAGGGGTTTTACATTCTACCCAACTTACAAAAATTTTGTCCTCGAAATTGACACTAACCCATATTCATAATGATAACTATAGCTACTACACTACATTGGTATCTAGTAGGACTCCTAAAACTCATGGTCTGCCATTCTAACACTTTTTTATCTATTGTCCATACACTATTCTATCATCCTCTAACTTGTCTACACTACCCAACTTACAAGAATTCTACTAGTGGTCACCTTCTTTGAAGCTATTGTCTAGATTATAAGGCAATTATATTTATTGGGTCGAGAATCTTGGGATACCTGTCTGGAATCTCATAACTATGACTTTTCCCATAACCGTCAAGTATCATAGTCTAATACTGCCTCGCCACCTGGCCAGTATGGCTGCAAGTAATTCGACTACTCTACTATAATCGTCTGACGGCAACTGTCGCTACCTTGCCAGCGATTTGTCATAGTCATCAGTTCGTAACAAGTACCTTCAACTCTTTCCTAGGCATAGTCTAAGTTTTTAGGAAACACTTAAGATCTTGACTAACTATTAGGGGTATGATCTATCTCAAATGATCTAACAATTTCTACTATGCTGCATGGTGCTACTTAAGGGTTAAACTAATAAAGAATACATATATTGCTATAGTGCATATACATATTAAGAACTCATCCTTAACTATCAAGCATTACTAACACATTTATGTTTAACTAACAAAATATGGGTGAGGTTGATATCAAACAATTCATAATGGCACGAAAGATATGACTATGATAGGAAGAATTACGCACGAGATAAGGAATGAATATAAAAGGAGGAGATGAGTCACCCAAGAGGGCGAGATAAGGATAGGGGAAGAATACTACTACTGCTACTCCCGTCATCCATTAGCATCGCGTGTATGCCATCTGGATAGAATAGAAATATATCCTCATAACTGCTAGACTAACATATATATAATTCTATATCTATTTGTGCATCTAAGATCTTGTGTCAATGGGTTTATGAGTATGCGAAGACATTTATAACTAAAAGGTCGTACCTGTATCTACGGCTTCCTGTGTCTGTTCTCCCATACTTGTCATAATGAGTGCTTGGCCTTATCCTTGGTTGTTCAACTGGGGTCTAGTCCCCTCCATTTGTGCAGACTGTAGGAGCAGTGGTGGGTCCCTTTGGTCTTCTATACTTGAGGGTGTATGCGGTGTTCCTGATTCTACTGCCATAGACCTCTGGTTCTGCTGAGGGCATCTTCGGGTTTGATGGTGACTTGATCCACATATCATGCACAGCCCCAATCGACGATGACAGTATCTATGAATATGACCTACCTTACCACAAAAGTGACAAGTACGGGGGTCCTTGGTTGGATATGGTGCAGCACTATCTGGTTGCTGGCGTGTCAAAGGGTGTCTAATGGGTCCTCCTTGCTGTGTCCTTAATGGTCCTTGGTGACTTCTCTGTTGAATTCCGTTTCTCTTGCTGATGGCCTCCTGGATCCTGGCCTCTGTCAATAGCTCGGCATAAGAGATCCGTGACTGTGAGCTAGTATAGTGCTGGAGCTCCTGAGTCAGCCCACGGTGAAACCTCTTAGCCTTCTCCAAGTCATTAGGTATTAGGACTGTGCCATACTTACTGAGACGACTAAATTCTGTGTCATACTCGTCAACCGTCTTGTCCCCTTGCTCTAGATGGAGGAACTGATCATACAATGCGTCCCTTACGGTATCCGGGAAGTACTTCCTCTCAAAGCATTCCAAGAATTGTTCCCAAGTCTGACGCGTACCCAACTGGCGCTCCATTGATTCCCACCAGTGATGCTCGTTGCCTTCTAACTGAGTCCTCACGCCTATCATCCATAGGTCAGTAGGTAGTTGTGATGCCTCTAACAACTTCTTGGTATTGGCAATCCAGTTCGTGGTCTCCTCTGGACTCTCATTACCATTATATGGCTTAGGGCCCATCTGCACAAAGTCCTTGACTGAACCAACCCGAGCTTGTGGTACTGAAACTAGTGCCTGGGTTGGTGCAGGGGTTAGTGCAGCCATTCTCTCAAGCGCTACCAGAAATTCTAGCCTTTGCTCTGCTGTTTGCTGCCTCTGCTCGGCTGCCTGCTGCCTTTGTTCCTGTATTATCATCTGGAAGAATTGGAACAGCTGTGTCTGGCCATCCTGCGGTGCTAGTGGAGCTGGAAATGTCCCATTAGGTATCGTGGAAGGGGTTGATGGAATTTGATTGTTAGTCAGTCTATCCGGTCCGGGAAGAAGAGGTGTCGTTGAGGTCACTCCCAGTGATTGGTCGTCGTCCCCTGGAGACGTGTTGTCCCCGGTGGCGGCATGCCCGATATTCAAATTCATCTCTCTGCAGGAGATGGACGAAGGATTTAAGAAGAGTACATGAATCAAGCAGGATGCAAGAACTTAAGTAGGACATGCTGGAAGGAAGGTAAGTTATAGTCAAGTGTGGATGAGATCTAAAATTCTAATCCTAGGTGCAGGCCCGCTCGGTACAGTGACGTAACCGAAACGACTAACTGGACCTGCATGGGCCACCACAAAAACATGTCACGCCCCAGTCCCAAATACGTAGGACTAGGAACACGTAAGCATGCCAGCCGCATGGATATGACAACTCTAATATATGGAAACCATAACCCATACGTACGCTGTAATATGAATATAACTCACATGTGGTATATATAATGTCACAAGTCACAGATATGCTAATCTCATCCACACAACAAGTCATAGAAAAGAAATACTAAGCTAGAATAAGGAGTCTGAAATATCCAGAAAATAATAGTCGGGTGGAGACAAATCCACTACCAAAGACTATATCCAAAACTAAAATGAGAGAGGAGTATAAAATCTCCAATATAAAATAATATGAAGACAGAAGTGTATCAGCTAAAAGAATCCATCGCTCGATAATCAACGATGCTCAGAAGGTAAGACCTCCTCGGTAGAAAGGAATGAGTCAGGTCCAGGCCCGTACTCCTACAAATACTCAAGAGCAGATACACCTGGCAGAGGACCAGGTCCTCAGAGGGACGTAACAAGATACAGAAAATACGAGCCAACTTGAATACAGTAAACATGCATATAATTTGAAAATAAATAAGTACGCTGTACTAGACAATCTATATGAATGCAAATGAGGACAACTTTTCGACGTATGGACAAGGGTAGGCTACTCGATCTACCTCACAACTCACACACACGTCAATGGACATTAGAAATCGACATACCGCGGGGGTAGCGACCAGCGAGACTCCAGAAATCGACATACCGTGGGGGTAGCGACCAGCGTGACACACGCCCGTAGTGCGAGCTATATACTACGGTTTACCAGAGTGGTTAAAAGCCCATACGCCTAATAATTGTCCTCTATGATACTAAGTGTCAAGTGAGTGTCAACATATCTAATATATAGTAATGACTGAAGAAAACTACACATGCAAGAACTATACAGAAATGAAATAAAAGAAATATAAATAGCATGCAAAATACTGTAAGCAATTTGGCAAGGTATCTTGCCTGGTAAGAAAGCTGCAAGGTGTACTGTCCAGAAGTCAACGCACAAGATCAAAAGCTATGGCCACAGAACAAATATATCCGGATGCTGAAATAAACATCACCAACGTTCCTAAAATAAGCAAAATAGCTAAAAAGCACATCCCTTTCGTCCAATTTGGACACAGGGGCAAAACAGTAATTTCGGACAAAAGTGGGGTCCACGTGTGGCCTACTTTGCACCGAAAAGCGTGCTGAGGGTAACAGTCTCTAAATGGGACAAACTATGGGTCAAACAACTCTAAATGTCAATACGAATCCAACGGTATATCCAAATGTGGATTCCGATGAGCCGTACACAATTTTGTCCAAAAAGTCAACTGTGGGGTCCGCCAATTGGCGATTTGGTCAACCGTCTCAGAATTGCGTGAAAATTGGGTCACAGGACCAGCGCGTTACCATGAGTCCAGTGGCGCAAGTTTCGTCACAATCTGACAAGCGTGCACAAAATACGCACGAGGTCCACAAAAGTTGCGACACGGAGTGTGTCCGCGGATACGGCCTGATTCCGGCGCGCACACGCTTCCGAATCAGTCTCCACAAATTTTTACGTGTCCGTTTATGCTGCGTGCATCATTTGGTATATGTGGCACATGGCGGGGCGATCCCGTTTGGCGGGGCGCGTTCCGTTTTCCAACTTTTGGAAAACCGAAAAAAGTGGGTGCGCGCAGTTTTGTGACAAATATAATTATGTCCACAGCGACTAATAGCATAGGGTTATTTTACAGAAAATAAACTAGGTCAGGTATTCTACAAGTATCAAAAAGAATCACCGAATTCGGATCTCTGTGGTGGGAGATACGAACTCGGCAATATGGGTGGTCATTCTGAAATTCTGCGATTCCAGAATTGGGTCTGTCCGTCCACTTTGGACGCTGTTTTTCACCTAGGGACACACGTTTTCCGAGGTTGGCTATAAAACAAATATTGGAGAGGGTTAAGGGATGATCATACCGATAAAAACGGAACAGTGTTTGGTCGAGCGAGTCGACAGAAAATCACGCCGGAGCGAAGGTGCCTCGAGTGGAAAACTGCAGTTCGCGAGGTCGGCGTCGACAGGATGGTTGGATGGCTTGGTGGGGCTTCTCTGGCTGCGGTGACAGCTCTAGATGGGAAGAGGAGGGTCTGGAGATTTAGGTTAGGGTTTTTTTGAGAGATAACTATATATATATATATATATATATATATATATTAATTAGGAGAGAGAGAGGGAATGGTGCGGGTTTTTGCGGTTTTGGCCGAAGGGGAGTAAGGGGTCGGGTTCTGTGAAATAATGAATACTTAGGGGTGGGGTCCTCTGGGTACTTGCTGAAGCAATGGGCGGGTGGACTTAGTATGCAGCAAATTGCTACAAGCCTTAAGTAACTAAGTAGTAGTAGTATTATGACTATTATTATTATATTATTATTAATAGTTACTTTATGTAATTATGTCTTTTACTTTCTTATCTTTTCCTTTCTAAATAAATATATACATATATATATATTTGTATATACATATATATTATTAATATACTCATAAGAAAATTCATGGATTAAAATAATACACATCATTAGGCTAGCAACAGCTTAAGGGGTCTCCTACATGGAATAAATTCCAAAAAATTCTTGAAGGTCCCACAAGTCCTCTAAGGGTCCGAACACATAATATAAAAATTATTAAAAATCTATTTCTCCTATTTAGACCTAATTACTACCATAATTAAATTAATAATTAATAATAAAAATAATAAATACAATTAAAAAAAAATAGGGGTTTTACATATATATATATATATATATATATATATATATATATATATATATATATGTATATATATATATATATATATAAAGTTTATTAATTAAAATTGAAAAGAAAAGAAAAAGAAAGAAATAGAAAAGAAAGAATGAAATTAGAAAATAAAAATAAAAAGAAAAAGAAAAAGAAAAAGATTAACCAAACCCTAACCCAATATCCTAAAGCCCGTACCCGCTAACTACCCTACCCAAATCCGATAGAGAAACCCACAACAGCAGCAAAGAAGCCCCCCCCCCCCCCCCCGTGAGCGGATGCAACCCTCTCCCTCTCATCCTATCTATATGTATATATATAAAAACTCATTATAAATCCTAACCCGAACCTCAAACCTATCTCCTCCACAACCCCCTCGACCGCGCCGACCACCAGAGCCCGCCGTCGACCGCCCAGACCCACCACGTCCGTCGTTCGAGCCGCGCCGCGACAACGAACACAACATCTTACCCCTGTCCAGGACTCAATTTTTATGCCATCGCTCGACCAAACTCGACCCTGTCTTCACCGGTATGTTCACGACCTATCCCCCTTTCATGACCAAACTCGAACAGCACGTAACCCTAGGCGAAAACCGAGACCAAGTTGGAGAAAAATGACAACTTTTAGATCGCAGAAAACTGCGGTAACCACCTATGTTTAAGGACTTGTATCTCCCACCACAGAGATCCAAATTTAGTTTTTCTTTTTGGTATGCGAAGACCACCTAACCGAGATAAATTCCTATCAATTATAATATTTTAATTATTGTTGTATGCTGAATTAAATCAGACAAAAAAATCATGAAAACCTACTTTTTTAACTTTCAGAATTTGTGATACGGACCGCGCCCCTCCAAACGAGACTGCCCCATCGCATAACAATTGCACCAAAAGGCGCGTATGGTATGTCCAGACGTGTGGGATTTTGCAAAAACTGATTCGGATGCGTGTGCGCGCCGGAATCAGCCCGTATCCATGAAAAGTCCCTGTATCACAATATTTGTAAAATCTTGCACCATTTAGTGTACGCTCGTCAGAATGCGACAAAACTTATGCCACTGGACTCGTGGTATCGCACTGGTACTATGACCCAATTTTTACGTAATTCTGAGATAGTTGACCAAACCGCCTTATTGCGGGCCCTACGGTGACTTTTTGGACAAAATTGTGTTCGGCTCACTGAAATTCAAAATTGGACATACCGTTGAGTTCGTACTGACATTTAGAATTTGTTTGACCTATAATTTGTCATATTTAGAGACCTTTACCCTTGGCACATTTTTTGGTGCAAAGTGGCCCACATGTGGACCCCGCTTTGACTCAAAATTACCGTTTTACCCCTGTGTCCAAATTGGACGAAAGGGTTGTATTTTTTAGCTATCTCGCTGATTACAAAAACGTTGGTGATATCTATTTCAGCATCCGAAGACGTTTATTCGGAGGCCATAGTTTTTGATCCCGTGTCCTTGATATTTGGACGCTTACAATATACAGATTGCTTGCCAGGCAAGTATACCTTGCCATTGTACTGTTATTTATATTTTATATGTTGCATGCATCTTTATTTTTGTCTATTTAGTTCATTTATTTTAACTGCTATATAAACTGCGCGTCAAAGGAAACTTGGGTGCAACGACGGTGACGTCGTATTATGTTTTTATTATGTATATGCATCTGGACCTACTTTATGAGACCACCCCATTATCATGAGGCATTCTTATATTTTATTGTCTATGACACTGTTCTTACACGAGAGTGAGTCACATGTAGGACACGAACTTGCGTACTCGGCTGGCCACTGGTACGTATAGGTCGTGCGACGGATAGGGATAACTGTCGATAGAAACTTTGCATGCTAGTAGACCTGGCAGTTATTTAGAGATTTCATTATGTCATGGATGTGACATGCTTAGAGCATGGGGTGGGAAGAACAACAAGTACGACATTTGGGCTTCTTAGCACTTGTCTTTTTGTAACCCGTATGCTCCGCCGGAGATGCGCGGTCATGATTACCCTATATATTATATATTATCAGGTGGCCTCTGTCATTCAAAAGACGACATGCTTTGTAGGCCCCTGGATCTCCAAGAGAACCATGCCAATCCCATTTTAGCCAGATAGCCACTTGTTGGAAATTTGTTCTCAAACTGCATTCACATAGATGGTTAGGCGACCCATTCAATCTTTATTTTTTAGTACTTTATTGGCTTGTTTATATGTATCTTGTTACGTCCCTCTGAGGACCTGGTCCCTTTCCAGGTGTAGACGATCATGACTATTTGCAGGAGCATGGATCATGACTTGCTGCTTCATTATCTTTCAAGGAGATCTTCTCTTCGAGCCTCATTGTTCATTAGATGTACTTATTTTTGTTTCTCTTATATTCTAGTTTGGTAGTGAATTTGTCTCCACCTAACTACTTGTTCTTATCAAGCATTTTATACTTGATTCAGTTATATAGTTGACTGGCTATTTATTTTTTTGTGATTCTGTGGATGAGATTTAGTAATGCCCTGTGACTTGTGATAATTATATACCATTTGTGAATTATTGTTCATAATACAGCGTACGTATGTGTTATGGTTTTCATATATTGGAGTTGCCATATACATACGGCTGACATGCTTACGTATTCCTAGTCCTACGTATTTTGGGACTGGGGCATGACAGAGCAGCACAGACTAGTGTGCATACCTGTACACTGGCCCGACTCTCCTTTATAGTGCAGAACTTGCACACCCAAGTCCTCACTGCTACTCCACTCTACTCTCCAAGTATCACTGAACCCGAGCACCATGTCTACACACACACATCAAGCATATACTCAACCCAATCCAACACACTCACTTGCATATGTGACACCCCTTGGTATACACTAGAGTATCATTCACTTATGATTACTCAATATCATACCAAGTCCAACCATCCATGATACTAAATACCAACACTCTCAAACTTCCTGTGCAATGTCACAGTGCACAGTCAACCATCCCTCTTGCTTGTAAGTGCATAACACACTCACAGACCAAACTATATTAATTACTAATACATATAAATATGCACACACACACACACACACACACACACACACACACACACACACACATATATATATATATATATATATATATATATATATATATATATATATATATATATATATAATATTATATGAAATTGCACCCTAAATTGATTACACCCTCTATTGGTCATAATCTCAAACGCCTATAATGCATTTGTCATAATACCCTCATGGTGTTATGATACACTATCAACCTTCATGCCAAAATCCTCAAATACTTTATTAATAATGAATATATATAATAAATACATCTATATCTATCTAATGTAAATAGTTATAATGAATAATAGAGAAAACACACCCATGAACACAAAAATCCCAAACTAGGAACACAACTTCATGAAGAAAACACAATGGAACCAATAGAGACTCATTCTCTCCCCTTGTGGGTACTCCTAAACCATGGGTGGGCTCCTAATGGTCCTCAAAATAATGAAAATAGAATTTAACAAAGAGATTTTAGAATTTTATCTCTTGGGAGATGGATTCCCAATACAAAACCAAGGATTCTCTAGCCAAACTTTTCCTCCAATGCTCCTTGAAATCTAAGCTTCTAGACTTCTTAGATGAGAAAAATGAGAGGAATTTGGAATTGATTTTCTAAAATTTGGTAGAGGAATGAGGGGGTTTAGGGAAGAACTCAACCTAGGATTTCATGAACATTAAATGAAGCTAATAAGAGGCTCCCCCCCTCCCTCCTTATAGTGCCGACCAAGTGAACGCTAGGTCTAGCTAATGCACAATGTCTAATATGTCCTCTTTGGTTGTCATGAAGAGTTATTTAATTAGTGGGGTTTCATTCCTAATGAATTGTTCAACTAGTTTCTAATTAATGAAGGAAAATGACTAGTTTGGTCCAAAATGACTAGTCTAAGGTTGAGTCTAATGGTCACATCAAGTCTAGCCCACTAACCCATATTATTAATAACAATAATATATATATACTATACACATTATATAAATTATATATATATATATATATATATATATATATATATATATATATATATATATATATATGTATATATATATATATTGCAAAAGACAAAAATGTCACTATTTTAGAAATGTAGTAGTGACATACACCGATCACTATAGGTGAGAACTAGCAATTAGCATCCGATCTCCATATATGTCAATCCACTTCTCAGAAAATCCAAAAGCCCTCAACACCTAAATAAGAAAGTTTCAGTCCACACGGTCATACGCCTTCTCCATATCAAGTTTGATGGCCACGTTACCTCCCCGCTTAGAGAAGCCCATGTAGCTGATTAACTCATGAGCCAGCAACACATTATCTACAATCTATCTACCACGAACAAATGCACTTTGCTCCCTGGAGATAATTCTGAGAAGAAAGTTTGCCATACGAGTTGCTATCATCTTGGAGATAACTTTGTTAATAAAATTACACAAACTCAAAGGTCGAAAGTCCCCAAAGTTAATTGGGTTAGGCTTCTTAGGCACCAAAACTAGCAATGTACTAGAGATCCCCCTAGGATATTTCAGCCCCTGGGAAAAAGCGATAACGGCCTCCAGAATTTCAGCCCTTAACACGTGCCAACAACGCTGAAAGAACAGACCCGAAAAACCGCCTGGCCCTGTTGTACCGTCGTCCCTCATCTCGAACAGCGTCTCCTTCACCTCAGCCATCGTAGGATCGAACAGAAGCTTGTCATTTTCCTCCAAAGATATAGCGGGCGGTATCAGACCCAACAAATCTTCATCCCTATAAACACCCCCCTTCTCCAAAAGCTTGGTATAAAACTCCACTGCAGCTCCCTACATCTCCTCCTGGTTAGTGGTAGTGCGCCCCTTCTCACCAGTTATGCTATGAATATGTAGTTGTTTTCTTCTATTTCTCACACGAGCATGAAAGTATTTTGAGTTTTTATCCCCCTCCAGATCCCGCCTGATCCTAGCCTTTTGTCTCCAAAAGCTCTCCTCCGTAGCAATCCTCTGCTGAAGGTTGTCTCTGTAAGATGAGAGGAGTATTTTATTCTTGGAATGAATAATTTGTTATAATGTTCAACCTCAACTTGGCCTTTAAATAGCCATTTACAACTCTAATAGAATGCATAAAGATAGCACCCTCTAACCATTTTCTAACTAACAAATCAAAACAAATTAACCGCATGGAACAAACAAAATTCCTAAAGACTAGGGATTTGTTGAAATCCAAATAGCAACCGCTTCAACCTCCTCAACAGGATTAAATCTAACAATTCACCCCCTAAACCTGTTGCATGAGATTCACCTCTATGACGCCAAGCTTCTGTCTCATCTCAATGAACCTGACTCGCCCGAGCGCCTTGGTAAGAATGTCTGCAAGCTGCTCTTCAGTGTTGATGTACTCGACCTCAACCTTCCCTCTCTCGACACACTCCCGAATGAAATGATACCTTGTATCAATATGTTTGCTTCGGTCATGTAAGACAGGATTCTTGCTGAGGGAAATGGAGGACTTGTTGTCTACCTTGAGCATGACGCTGCCGGTCTCCTTGTTCTTCAAGTCACCAAGGAGTTTTGCAAGCCAAATGCCTTGGCATACCGTCGTTGTCGCGGTAATGTACTCAGCCTCACAGGATGACAATGCCACGACCTTTTGCTTCTGAGATTGCCAGCTAATGAGGCTACGACCGAGGAAAAATAACACGCCAGTGGTGCTCTTGCGGGTGTCGATGTCACCTGCCATGTCACTGTCGCTGTAGACGATCAGCCGTAGTTCCTCCACCTTCTTTGCATAGAGACAACCAAAGTGACGTGTGCCAGCGGCGTAGCGAAGGATGCGCTTGAAGGCAGCAAGGTGTTCGGTTGTCGGGTTCTCCATGAACTGACTCACGTAGCCCACCGCGTACGAGATGTCTGGGCGCGTGTGCACCAAGTACCGGAGGCTCCCGACGATGCTCCTGTAGGATGTGGCGTCAGTCGAAGGGGCTGAGCTTACCTTGCTTAGCTTGAACCTCGGTTCCATAGGGACGTGGCACGGGTTGTAATCCACCATGCCACTCTTCTCCAAGATTTTGAGCGCATACGCCTCCTGACTGAGGGTGATGAAGCCATTGGACTGCTGCACCTTGATGCCGAGGTAGAAAGTGAGAAATCCCAAGTCACTCATTTTGAACAAGGCCTTCATCTCCTCCTTGAACTTGGCAATATCTTGTGGGTCTGTTCCAGTGATGATGAGGTCGTCGACGTACACACCCACAAGTAGGCGAGTTGTACCTTTGCCGCGTGTATACACATCGTGCTCCTGTGCACTCCGGTGGAAACCAAGTGACAGTAGGCAACTGTCAAGCTTGGTGTTCCAAGCCCTCGGTGCGTGCCGCAGCCCGTATAGTGCCTTGTCAAGTTTCAGCACTTTGTGCTCCTGTCCTTCGATAACAAAGCCGGGAGGTTCGGCAATATACACCTCCTCCTTGAGGTCGTTGTTAAGGAACGTCGTCTTCACGTCCATGTGGTGCACCGCCCACCCCTTATGCGCGGCGAGTGCGATCAACAAACGGACGGACTCAAGGCGAGCAACCGGCACGAACACTTCCTCGAAGTCCACTCCTTGCCTTTGCACATAGACTTTTGCCACGAGCCACGCCTTGTGCTTGAGGACGACGCCGTGCTCGTCCTTCTTGAGCTTGTAGACCCACCTCAAACCGATCGAACGGTGGCCGGGTGCGAGGTCTACGAGGTGCCATGTACGATTCTTCTCAATGGAGCTCATCTGCTCGAGCATCGCTTGGCGCCAATATCGGTGTTTCTCGGCTTCAAAGAAAGTAGCAGGTTCCTTGTCAACCATGAGGAGCAGCTCATCGACATCGAGCTCGCGGACGGTGGTCGTGTCAAGCAAGCTCGCCAAGGTCCTGTACCTGCGTGGCCCGTCGTCATCGGTGTCGAGCATGGCCGAGGCGTTGGTGGGTGGCGAGACAAATTCCACTCCACGTTGTACCACCGAGTCGGATGTTTCTGCCCCGGATGCCGGCGTCAACGGCCCTGGACTGGGTGCCACTGGTGTTGATGGATCGCCACCCCCTGCACCGGCGTGCCTGCGTGTTCAACATGTGGTATAGTATACTCAACAGTAAATGTCTCACCTACGTTGTCTTGCACGCCCCAGTCCCACTTGGCTTCCTCGTCGAAGACAACGTCGCGTGTGACGTGCACGCGCTTGCCGGCTGGGTCGTATACCCGGTACACCTTGGTGTCGGGCTCGTAGCCGATGAAGACCATGTGTTTGCTGCGATCTTCTAGCTTCTATAAGTTCGGCTTGACCACCTTGACGTGTGCTACACAGCCGAAGGTGCGGAGGAAGTGCACGCTTGGCTTGTGTCCGTGCCATGCCTCGTATGGCGTCATGACGTCGACGCTCCGTATCGGCGAGCGATTGAGGATGTAGACAGCCGTCGTGACCGCCTCGCCCCAGAACTTCTCGGGCATATCCTTTGCCTTCAGAAGACTACGAGCCATCGCGACGACCGTCTGATTCCGGCACTCGACGACGCCGTTTTGCTGTGGTGAGTACGGTGCTGTGAGTTGTCGTTTGATGACGAGGCCCTCGCAATACTCACCAAATGCTACAGATGTGAACTCGCCCCCACGATCCGTACGGAGCATGCGCAGTTTGCGCCCTGTCTCCACCTCGACATAGGCTTGAAAGTGTTTGATGGTTGTCGGCGCTTTATCCTTCGAACCAAGTAGCGTCAACCACATGTAGTGGCTGAAATCGTCGACGGGGAGCAAGAAGTAGCGCTTACCACCAGGTGTCACCGGTGTGATCGGCCCGCAGATATCACCGTGAACGAGATCTAGTAGGTTGTCAGCATGGTACTTGGTCTCCTGCGGAAATGGTGTGCGGCGCTGCTTTCCGACAAGACAACTATCGCAGATTTGATTGACGTGTTCGATCTGTGGTAGCCCGTGCACCATATTCTGACGAGCTAACTTCCTGAGTGCTTCGAAGTTGAGATGGCCAAACCGTGCATGCCACCGCCATGCATCGTCATTGAGTCGTGCTGCTAAACACATTGGTTGTATAATATCAAGAGATAGAATGTACAGTCAGTTTCGGGCACGTTTTACCTTGGCGAGGAGGCATTGCTGACGATCTTGAATCGAGAGCACGCTGCCTTCGATCAAGACTTGGCAGCCGTTCTCATCGAGCTGCCTAAGGCTGATGATATTGCTTCGTAGCTTCGGGATGAAATAGACGCCGGTGAGGGCGCGGTGCTCGTCATTCTGGCACGTAAATATCACCTTGCCACGCCCTCGGATGTCGACGACGGATCCGTCCCCAAACTTAATGGTGCATGTGACTCCAGTGTCCAGCTCGGCGAAGACCTTCTTGCAGCCAGTCATGTGGTTGCTGGCACCAGTGTCGAGGTACCATGCTTCGCCATGGTGGTCGTCCTTACAGCCCAGATGCACCTGAGCGTGCACCTCGTCGAGTACGACATTGTTGGTCGTGCCCACGGTGGTCTCGACGAGCGTGTACTCCTGTGCCATCAGCAGTGCGGGCTCATCGTCGTCGACGTGCGTCAGATTGGCACGCTCATCACGCTTCGGCTTGCGGCAGTCCTTCGCCCAGTGGCCGTAGATGCCACAATTGTGGCACTTACCCTTCTTGTTGCGCGTGCCACCGGACACGTTGCCGTAGTTCGTGTTGCCGCGGCCACGGCCTCTTGGCTTGCCGCGCCCACGACCATAACTTTTGCCACCGTCAGAGTAGGCGTCGCCTTCCATCCTTTGCTTCGTGCGAGCGAGCCACTCCTCTTCGGAGAGAAGAAGGCGGCTACTTGTGTCGCCGGAGTTGCTACCAAGATCCTACCGCTCCTCGACGGCTAGAAGACGACCGGTAAGCTCTTCAATTGACAGCGTCTTGAGATTCACTAAAGTCTCTATGGCGATGGCGACTTGCGTGTACTTGGATGAAACGACTCGAAGGAATTTTTTAACTACCTTCTCGTCGTCCATTTCGTCGCCAAGTAGTTGCAGGTCGCTGACGAGTCCCGTGAGCCGCATCGCGAAGTCCTCGACGGACTCGCTGTCCTTGAACTTCATTGATTCGAAGTCAGTGCGCAATTTTTGCGCCTTGGCCTCGCGCACGCGCTCGACCCCCATCCGCATCATCTTCACAGCGTCCCATGCTTCCTTGGCAGTGTCTTTTACTGCCAGTGTCCGCAGCATCTCTGGCGGCACGACACGGAGTATGACGGACAGGGCCATCCTGTCGTCGCGGTAGTCGGCTTTTCCGGGTTCGATCGCCTCCCACAGGCCTTGCGCCTGCATGTTGACTCTCATTAAGAGAGCCCAATCCGCGTAGTTGGTCCGTGTCAGGATGGGGTACTTGAAGGTGAATGACGCCTCCTTCATAGATGTCGACGTCATGGGGGTTTGGTCGTCGTTGGTTGCCATAGCTCTGATACCAAATGTAAGATGAAAGGAGTATTTTATTCTTGGAATGAATAATTTGTTATAATGTTCAACCTCAACTTGGCCTTAAAATAGCCATTTACAACTCTAACAGAATGCTTAAAGATAGCACCCTCTAACCATTTTCTAACTAACAAATCAAAACAAATTAACCGCATGAAACAAATAAAAATTTCTAAAGACTAGAAATTTGTTAAAATCCAAATAACAACCGCTTCAACCTCCTCAACAGAATTAAATCTAACAGTCTCTAGCCACCCGAAGCGTCTCCCGACTACAAGGACTGTCCCTCACAGACACTACCTGCTCAGAAGCCTTGACTTCATCCTCTGCCTGAAAAATGAACCGGGCAAAGTCGAACATTGAAGCTGCATTAGGCAGAAGCCCCCACCCCTCCCCCCCCCCCCCCCCTGAAAAATGAACCGGGCAAAGTCGAACATTGAAGCTGCATTAGGCAGAAGCCCCCACCCCTCCCCCCCCCCCCCCCCGGACCTCTCTTCTGACCTGGTCACCGTATTAAAATCTCCTCCACACACCCACGACACCTCCGGTTGAGTAGCTTGGATCTGTAATAACAACTCCTATAATTCCCTTCTAGCCTGCACCATCTGACCACCGTGAATAATCGATAGTCTGTAACGACTACCTAACCTTGGGTCAGCCACCATAACAGAAAGGACTTGTTCATGATCCACCTCCATCGATAACTGTATACCATCTCTAGCCAACACTCAAATGTCATTAATTCCCGCTAAGCCGTGCGAGAATCCCAATTTTAGTTGTTGCTCTACCAATCTATCTTCCTTCATTTTCGGTCCTATTAAAGCAATGATCGAAACCTTATGTTATTTACATAGCATCTTCACTCTTCTCTGCATATTGATGTTTGCCATCCCTCTTTGCTAATCCTCTGTTCCGAATCACTGTCTCTGATTTTGCACTTCTTCTTGTTGTTGCCTCCAACCCGCCCCACTCCCGCAGAGAAACCTTCTTCCAAGTACCTCAATTCCTCCTCTTCTACACACCCATGAGTGCATTTCCCATCACAAGTTCTATATCCTGGCCTGAGCTAGCCATGCCTCCCCGCTTGTCCTCTACGGGCCTAGTACACTGAACTAAAGCTCTGCTTGCCTCGGCTTGGATCTGAACCGATACTGCCCCGCTAACGTCGCCATACTCCTCCCTGCCTCCTAGTGTTCCGCTCTCGTCTCCATCCTCCTCCCTGCCTTCCATCAGCACCGCCAACTCACATACTAGGAACTGAGCTCTCCCCCCTATCAGTCATCATATTCCTATATATATATATATATATATATATATGGTGGGGATCACGTGACACATATAATTTGACATCTACAAATACATATAATTTCAGTCACTCCTCATTTGAAATGAATGGTTCTGATTTAAATGCATACCAAATTTACATGCATGTATATCAAATTTGACATGCATGATAATTAATACGGAAAATTTTGTTGAGATCAAAAAAATTTGAAATATTTCCAATAAAAGCATTATATTTTAAAATTTTACATTGAAAGCATCAAAACGCCCTTTCTAAGGACGTTTTATGCTTTTCGTTACTAAAGTTAACGGAGTTAACGGAACAAAGTAAAAAAAAAATTATATATAGGAAAACACCCTTTGAAAGGACGTTTTTCCTAGAAAAAACGTCATTCCTAGGACGTTTTCCACTTTTTATTTTTTTAATCTCTCATCTCTCCTCTCTCTCACTCACACTCTCTCGTCTCTCTTCTCCTCTCTCTCACTCACACTCTCTCATCTCTCACTCACACCCGTCCACTCTCTCTCTCTCACTCACACCCGTCCACTCTCTCTCTCTCCTCTCTCTCTCTCTCTCTCCTCTTCTTGCGATGGCGAAGAGGAGCAGCAGGAGGCGCGGGTCGTCCCTGGCCTTGCGGAGGGTGAGGGAGGCGACGTCGCCCTCGATGTAAAGGCCGAGGGGGAGGAGGAGGGCGACGACGATGGAGGCCATGTAGAGGAGGAGGTTGATGGAGTTCATCTTCTCGGAGTCGCTGGAGAGGAAGATCCTCTGGATGACGGACTTGAGGGTGCGGACGGCGGTGGAGGCGAGGCAGAAGAGGAAGCCGAGGAGGTGAAAAAGGGGCTCGGAGTTGGTGGCGAGGACGATGCCGAGGACGATGGGGAGGAGGGTGAGGTAGACGAGGGGGGCTCGTGGCGGCAGGTGAGGAGGAAGGAGTAGGCGACGGTGAAGAAGGGGGTGGTGGCGCCGACGACCTGGTTGAAGGAGACCGGGAGGAAGCAGAGAGAGGTGTTGCCGGAGACGACGGAGAGGGAGAAGATGAGGGAGAGGGAGACGAGTTTGTAGAGCTGGCGGCGGGTGGAGGGGTGAGAGGAGTGAGAGAGAGGAGGGGTGGATGAGAGAGAGAGAGAGAGAGAGAGAGAGGAGAAGAGAGATGAGAGAGCGTGAGTGAGAGAGAGGAGAGAGAAAAGATTAAAAAAATAAAAAATGGAAAACGCCCCTAGGAAGGACGTTTTCCTATATATATAATTTTTTTTTTACTTTGTTCCGTTAACTCCGTTAACTTTAGTAACGAAAAGCATAAAACGTCCTTAGAAATGGCGTTTTGATGCTTTCATTGTAAAATTTTAAAATATAATGCTTTTATTGAAAATATTTCAAAAAAAATTTGCTCTCAACGAAATTTTTCGTTATTAATAATAGATTGTATTAATTAGTGGGATATTTAATTTTACGTTCATGCTTAATACAAATTACTCTATTAAATCTGAATCATTCATTTCAAATGAGAAGCGGCTGAGATTGAGTATTTTCTTAGATGTCAAATTGTATGAGTCACCTGATCCCCTGTAAGTGTGTGTGGTGGGGGCAATGCTCTAGAACCACCCGAGTGATTTCATATTTTGGAACCACCTACATAGACTAGATTGGATTGGGTGGATAAGATTAAAAGATGGTGGGCTCTACACCTTTTAATCTTAACCACTCAATCCAAATTTAACCTATATAACATTGGATGGTTACATAATATAATACCACCCGGATGGTTATATATATATATATATATATATATATATATATATATATATAGAGAGAGAGAGAGAGAGAGAGAGAGAGAGAGAATAAGGGAGGTGAGATGGCACCTCACTCTCAAAACAAGGGTGGCGGTGATGTGGCACAATCTCAACCACACAAATGAGGGGAGGGGGTTAAGTGCAATTTGCCAATTATGAAATGTGTGGCTGAGATTGTGCCACATCACCGCCACCCTTATTTTGAGAGTGAGGTGCCATCTCACCTCCCTTATTCTCTCTCTCTCTCTCTCTCTCTCTCTCTCTCTATATATATATATATATATATATATATATATATGTATTCTCTTATAAGGAGGCTTCAAAAAGGCTCAAAAGTGAACAATCTAAGGTATTTGTAAATCATCAACCATTTATTTAAAAAAAATTAATATTACGTAAAAAAAAATTTGTTAAGAAAATAAAATTTGTTGTAAATAACGTCACGGTGAATCGAACTTAACCAACCAAAAAAATGATTATCACCTTAACTACATGAGATAGAAGAGGTGTTTGGCTATAGATATATAATATAATGTAGTTAAAAAATTAGTTAAAATGTATTTATTTATTTAATTCTTAATCCAAAGATATTGGACAAATTCAAAGAAGTTGTCCTGTACGTTCATCACAGAATACTTTTAGATAGGGAGGAGACAGCAGGATTAGACGAACAACGGTTGACAATGGAGTAGGAATCAACATATGCACCCTTCGAAGAAGCCCTCGAGAGATGAAAGACGTTAGGACCAGCCAGCCTTAGGACCGTTATAGTTACGACTGCCGTTCATCGGGACTTCAGTCGCCGGCTCCCCTGTTACGTGAGGATATACGTACCAGCTTAGACAACTAGCCTTTTAAAACTTTTTATAAAGACCATAACAAATATAATTAAAATATATTTAAATATTTAAACTATTTTAAAATAATATTAGAAATATTTTTTTACGTGCAACGCACGTGCATTTACTAGTACTAGTAATGTGCACGTGCCTTGCACGTATATTCGTCAAGAATAATTTATATTGAATTTATTTATTTCGTAATTTTTTAATTTTTTGGCTCTACTAATAAATAATATATTGGATACTTTTATCTAAAAAATGATTAATTTGTATCTTCGGTAAGTTTTTTTTAATTTTTTTTATTAATTGGATGAGGATGAGAATTTACGAATAGAGAGAAAGTTAGTTATATAATTTATATCTTTCGTAAGTTTTTTTGTTTTTTAATTAATTGGATGAATACGAGAATTTACACGGAGAGGAAGTTAATTTTATAATTTGTATCTTTCGTAAAAAAAATTTAATTAATTGGATGAGGATGAGGATTTACAAACGGATAGAAAGTTAGTTTGATAATTTGTATCTTTTGTAGGTTTTTAAATTTTTTTTTTTATATTAATTGGATGATGATTTACAAACGGAGAGAAAGTTAATTTGATAATTTGTATCTTCCGTAAGTTTTTAAATTTTTTTAATTAATTGGATGAGGATTTACAAACGGCTTAGACGGCTTATTTTTTAATATTGGATTAAGTTTTTTTTAATTATTAGTGGAATATTTACATAGTTATTTAGTTATATTTTTTTATTAAATTAGTTAAATAATGATATACAAACGGCTTTGATGGCTCATTTTTGAACAGTTTTTAAGCCGATTATAATAGTAGAGATATTTTTTCTATTAATTTAATTAATTAATTTAAATAATGATATACATACGGCTTAGACGACTTATTTTTGAGCCGTTTATAAGCCGAATAAAATAGTAGAGATTTGTTATAAATATATTTTTAAATTTTTTGATATGTGTCTTATTAGATAATACCATGTTGTTAGTTAGTTTAAATATAATTTAAATTTTGAATATATTTTATAATTTGTTATATGTTCAGGTAATTTTTAATTTTTATGTCAGATCCTCACAAAGGTAAGGAAAAAAAACATATGTGATAGTTAAGAATATTTAATTTTTTTTTATTAACAATTTGATTGTGTTACATACGGCTTAAACGGCTCAAAAAAAGATCTGTTTCTAAGCCGCATTATATATACTAGTTACTTTAACGTACGTTACACATAAAAAGAAGAAGAAAAAAAATCTACGATATTATTGAAATATAGAAACTTAAATTATGTTATAATATTTTAAATATAATTTAGTTATTATTTATTATAAATAAATTTTTAAAATTTTGGATATATGTTTAGTTAGATAATATTATTTAGTTAGTTTAAATATAATTTAAATTTTAAAATATTTTAGAATTTATATATGTTCAGATAGTTAGGAGGATGGGGGAGTCTCGAATTAAAATTAAAAACCTAAAATATGTAAATCCTAAAATCCTTCTAACTATCTTGAACATAGGTAAATCCTAAAATATTTTAAAAATTATTTTTTAGTTCTAAAATTAATTTGTTAATAATATACATACAGCTTAGATGGCCCCATTTGGAGCCACTTCTAAACCATATTATATATATATATATATATATATATATATATATATATATACATACAAAAAAAAAGCTCTAAAACCATCTGGGTGGTTTCACATTATGGAACCACTATGTGTATCATGGATTGGATTGAGATTGAATCATTTAGACTAAAATATGTAGACCCCACCACTTTTTAATCTTATTTATTTAATTTCAATTCAACCTATGTAAGATATGGTAAAATGGAATATTTCTATATGAATTATGTACATATGGACAAATAAAAATAGACTCCTATATTCCATATATATCCATGTGTATTAGTACATTCGATTACTATTAATTCATATATGAATTGAATCTATAGCTCTTATTCCGTTTATCCCTTTTTTTCCTGGTACCTAAACATTTCGTTTCAAATAGGGAACCTAGCCAAAAAATGAGATCAAAATAAGGACCTTCACTAACGTTATTTTTCAAAGATTAACATGTACACTTTTAGGTTTAGAGGTTCGATGTGGCCTTTTATCATTCCTGGCCCTCTTCTTATTGTCTTCAGAGTAGCATGTCTGGGAAAATGGGAAAGCTAGCTATAGTTGAAAAAACCAGGACCCCCACATGGGCTACAGGAAAGTTTGACATCTGGTTGGGTCCTAAACGTGTCGTTTCAAATAGGGAAACTAATCAAAAAATGAGATCAAAATAAGGACCTTCACTAATGTATTTTTCAAAGATTAACATGTACACTTTACACATTTTGGTTAGAAATGACATTGCAAGAAAACAATAGAGAGGTCCCTCCCCTCGCTAGTTTGTATATATTATGGGAGAGAGAGAGAGAGAGACGGAGAGACATACAAATACGTCTCAAGCTTTTGGGAGAGAATCTTGGCACGTACAATTATGGCTATAGCCACTGTCACCACCTCATTCCCTCATGCTACAGTCCAATAGCATCCTCTAAAGTTGATTTGGCAAAACAATAAATCAAGAGCAATGGAGAAACAAGCCCTTCCTTTCCCAATCAATCTGCTCTAGGTAGTGTGAGGTGTAACAACTTATGTATCGGACACGACACAACATTCTAAAATACATCAAAATATACTAGAATTAATTGCTTGTTGTCATGCCGGAACGAAACTGAACATGGAACTAGATACAATAATAATGAGGGAGGCCGTAGGCCATAAATAGTTCCCTGTAAAGAGGAAACCAACATAATTTTAGTTTACAAAAAAGTAACATAAAACATTCTTTTTTTTTTAATAAATAAATGTCGAGTCAGTATCGTCATATTCATATTGTATCACATTTGGTCAATGTATAACCATGTCCAACATACTAAAAAAAAAAAAGAAACATGACAAAAAAAAATTAGTTTAACAGTTAGACTCTTTAGACATAAATTCAAACTAAGAGTATTTGGTATCTTCTTTCACTATCAGGAGAGAATAAACATTGTGGCAGAACTCACCGAGAGTGTAGGGATTCGAACAACAAAGAAAGTGCAGGTGGCGGGACTTAACGTTGTTGTTGTTGTATAGCTCTCCTTCGGCTGTCGTTGCAATCTAACGACGATAATACGGTCTCGATTATGATAGAGATTCTCAGTTGAAGAGAATGAGATGAGAGATTGTGAGTTATAGAGAGAGGTCGAGTGAGGAAGAAGTGTTCCTCCGGAGAGAGGAGATGAGGGGAGGAGGAGACGGAGAAGAAATTGTTAACAGTATACATTGCTTTGTATTATATAATGTACGCAGGATATCTCTATCATTATAATGCTGCTTGGAAACATCTCAAAAATAAATCTTCCAAGTCGTTTGTAAATCCTCAACCATTTAACTAAAAAAATACGAAAAAAATATTTAAAAACTTCTTTTTTCTTCTTCTTCCGCGTAACCAAATACCCTCTCTTTTATTCACATATTTAACAAATCTTAATTAAAATATATGTAATAAATTTTAATTCAAATACATTTAAACATTTAAATTATTTATGTATTCAGGATAATGAAAGAGAGAGAGAGAGAGAGAGAGAGAGAGAGAGAGGAGCTACCATACCAGATAAGAATATTTTTAATATATTAGTGGCTTTCCCTCGATAAAAAAAAATGGTCCGTGTATTATTCTCGTATGAATATAAATGATGCATGTAGATATCAAGTGTATAAAAGATGGAAAGATAATATATATTACGATCAAAGAGATTTATGCAAAACCTTTCTCCAGTCCGCTAAGCTTGTAGTAGTTGCGAAGGAGACCTTAATTTAAATCCGGCAAGAAGAAATCAAAATGAATATTATCAAACATACATGAGAATTAAACAACATTACATTGGAGATCCACGTTGAGAGAGAGAGAGAGAGAGAGAGAGAGTTACGTTAGTTCAAGTGCTTGACTCCACGCACGCCACCCACAGTAGCCAAGCTCTCCTCAGATTGGTCTACATGTGTGGCATACAGGGAGCCAGGCACCATTGATGGTCTCTCCTCTCTATATAATAATAAAGAAAAAAAAAAAAAACTTAAACCCTAGGAAGAAAGAAAGAGGGAGGGGGAGAGGGAGAGAGAAAGAGGGAGGGGGAGAGGGAGAGGGAGAGATGGGGAGGGATAAATATTTAGGTGGGGATGGAGAATGATTTAAAGGAACGAAGTGAATATTTCTTTTAATATCATACTATAAATAAAAGATAACAATATTAAACTCTCAATTCCACTAAATAAGTAAGTACATGAATAGAAGAAGGTGCTTTTAAATATAAATCCCTGAAGTCTTGTTCAATTGGATGGGGGTGTCTCCAATCTTATGTTACTAGGAACATTTTTTTTTTTTTTTTTTTAAGGGGAATCAAAGTCTTATCAGTCCTGAATATATACGCGACTGCTAAAATTCTAACAGTATTTACTATATTTTGAAATTTTAAAATTTAGACAATTCTGTGCATATCCAGGACCAACAAAATTTTAGTTTACTTATGTCGAAAAATATGTCTTTCTGCAGAACTGTCAAAATTTTGACAATATTAAATATGTTCGAAACTGTCAAAATTTTGACAAACATCTAATCTTTTTGTTTCAAGACTTCCAAAAGTTTGACAGTTATGTACATATTCAAAACTGTCAAAATTTTTAATATTCATAGAATTGTAAAATTTGTGATGTCCCTTATCAAAAATTATAGTATCCTTTAATCTCTTATGCTATTCATTAGAATTTGTTAAATGTTGCTATACTAGAAGAAAAAAAAAAACCTTTGTAGCTATTTTGACCTATTGTCCCATTAAATACCTTATGTTGATTTTTTATGGATTCAAACTCTTCTTCTTCTTACATAACATCCCATTAAATATCATGTACCGAACTCGAGTGGCTCTTGTGGTTACCAAAAAGAGGTATAAGACTCTGACTGGATGTTAGAAGGTCAGTGAATCGAGCCACGGTGACGTATTATTCTTTCCATTTATAAATGGTTGAAGTTGGAGACAGTGTATCCAAAGGTATGCAATGCAGTATGCACAAAAGTTCCGAACGTTACGTCGGACTCCATACGTTATGTCGAGAAGTAAAAAAAAAAAAATTCCATTTATTCAATAGCATATATTTTTGAAGAATTAACCTAGGCTTTGGAAGCTCCAAGATATTGACAAAATAAATCAAATTTGGAGACGAAGAAGTTAAAATTTGACATTTTCAGAGATATTTAATTCAGTATACTTAAAATGTAACCAAAATATAAGGTATAATTTGATTTGTGGAAAGAAAAAAAAATTAATTCTTTGCTTTTTTTTCTATGGACATAAAAAAATTATAATCTCTATAATTTTTATATTTTGAAAGGCCAAAATTATAGTCAAATTAATTCTTAAGCTGGGAGATAGTTTAGTTCCATTTTTTTTATAATAAATGTAAAATATTAGGGGAAAAAAGTAAATTATTGGAGTGGATAACCTTTTGTCCTGTTTTTTTTCTTTGATATCTAAAAGCAGAAAATAAATATATTTTTTTGCAATATTCTGATTCTGCGAGTCAAACTTTAGCGTCTTAAATTGAAATGGAAAATTTATAAGGGACTTATATTTTAGAAAAAATGCATAGACACCTAGGCCCTAGTTAGGTTTATAGCTGGAGAGAGAGAGAGAGGTGTGTGTGCTTTAGTGCAGAATGTTTTCTACTTTTTTTTAACCCTTTCCTTCACTATCTAATCTTCTGTTCCTTCTTTCCTTTCTTTTTAATATTTTTTTCCTTTTGGACAGGGATTTTGTCTGGAGGTGATTGGATCACTCTGGATTCTATTCCAAACTTTACCCACCAATCACGTTTGGTGCCTTTTTCTTTCCTCCGTTTCCCTATTCAACAATAAATAAGAAATAAAATATATACTTTTTTTCCTTTTTCTTTTTTCTACCCCTACCTCCCACACCCTTTTGGACCGGGATTTGTAAAGATTGACCCAAAATGCCATATTTTTATTTTTTATGATTATAGGACAAACTTTCTTTTTTGTGCGATTATGCCCTTTTTAAGGGCAAATATTTTTTTTTTCTCGATTGGACACTAACTACTGAAATTTTTAGTGATGAATTTTATCTTTCAGTGACAAAATTGAATTTTCAGCGACAAATCTAGACTTTTAGTGACGAAATTAGACTTTTACTTACATTTTTTATATTCTCGAAACACTTTATCCGAAAATAATAATAGACAAATTTTACATCCTTTAAATGGGCGTAAATTGCACAAAAAAATTAATCATAAAAAAAGTACGCCCGTTAAAACAACGTTTTGAGACTGTCTTTGCAAATACTCTAAATTTTGTACCTTTCACGCAATTGAAGAGAACTTCAATGCTCTCTATGCAATTTTATGTATACAATATCAAATGTTCCTCTCTCTCTTTTTATATAAGAGAGTAAATTTTATCTTGAGGGTGGCAAGTCTTATTTTGGTTTGCCAGTTCAGGCTCGGCTCGGTAAAATAGGTAAACAAAATTTAAATGGTGTATATATATATATATATATATATATATATATATATATATATATATATATATATATATA